>JAHSPW020000005.1:10611050-11151571 GCA_019985065.2 Arctostaphylos glauca
GGTAAAGCGAGCATAGATAGATAACCCTGCATATATATTGTATACCATGTTCACTTACTAAGCTTCCCTTTCGTCTAAACCACAACCACTCTGGTCATTGTTGCTACCACTTCCATCCCTTCCTTCATTGTCGCCACCATCTCCGCTACCAGAACTGCAAGCATCTTTCACTTTCAGCAACACAAGCGGTAGTTTATCCTCCACACGAAACGATCACAGCTGCACAACTATGCCCTTGTTCAGACCATTACTCTCCACTACATTCTTGTACCAGTTGTTGTTCACCAAATTATAAATATAGCTACTGATGAGCGCATGTTATTGTGTATTTTACGGCTCAACACGTCTAGTTTAACTTGCGTGCACGTATTATTCCATGTTTATACTCGATAATTGCACCAAAAGGTATCTCATGTCCCGTGCAGGTCAAACAGAGGAAAGAGGACCCTGATGTGCCTAAATCAACTCTTCAAAAGTCAAACGAGACCCGAATGGTCAAAGCCGAACTTGGTTGGGAGAAGCAATGTCCAGAGGCTCAGTGACACCAGTGCTCCAATACCTTGATGTCACGGCCCTGACCCGCCCCTTAAGGGTTAGGCTATAACAAAGTGCCGGTGAAACCATCACCAAGGCCATTTCACATAATTAACTTGTCCAAAAGCAATCGACTAAAAGGGACACGAGTAACGAACAGCGGAAGAACAAACCATTTTATTACAAAACCATTAAGACGTGTCTTTACATGAGGATCTTACAGCCAAACCACTCAGAGCTGTGCTTAATACAAACCTATAAACTGTCCACAACTTACAGATACATAAGATGTCCAAAAATACAACTTCCTATCTATACATATAAACAAGCCTCCTATCTACAAGCTATCCACAAAAGAGTCACGCCATCCTACTCGTCATTGCCTGAAAGGTGAAAAACATTTTCATAAGCTAAAGCTCGGGTGAATGATTAATGCTTAAACAACATGCTTTTCATGGATAACCATAAAACCTTTTAGAAAGAAACACATTTCATATCAACATAGCATATTAATGCACATCCTCGTATTCGTGTCTCGTTTCATAGCACCGAGCGTCCCCGGTGTGGATAAGCTTAGACGTCTTAGCGTTACCCCATATCATATTCATATTACGCCTTGCTAGCCTTTTAGCACATGTCCCCTAGCAAGCTGGGACGTGTGAGGATGCCATTACTAGGTAAAAAAAAACATTGGTCACCTTTCATTCATATCTATGGAGTTCATCATAGTATAAAACAAGTAGAACAACCTTTGAATTGAAAAAAACTTATGTAAAACCATGTAGTTTAGGTATTAAATCACTCACCTTGTTTTGCGTATTCACACAAGTCTCCTATAACAAATAAGCATCAAGAATGTATATTAGACACAATTCAAGGCATAATAACCGTATCCTAAGCATTAACAAGGATTCTAAAATCAAAACATAAGGTAGGAAACCAACTTAGCGAAACCAACTTCAAATCTGTAACTTTTGGGAACTTTAACTCAAAATCTGTATGTGCTCACAAAAATTAAAGGCACAAGCCCTACATATTCTGAAATCTCTACGAGTCTACTTTCAAAATCAGGAAACGGTTCGCTTTTTCATCGCCCGAGCTAAGAGTTATGGCCGTTTCCCCAAAGTATGGCAGTGCAGTCAGCACAGCGACAAATCTGCGCACAGCTAGGTTAATAATTTCTACAGGGCTCAATATTTCGAATTAGGTTCTGAAAGTTTTACCACAAGCAAACAACTAACAGAGAAACCTTCAGTAAAATTATCAGAAAATTAACAGAATCCGAAGTACCCCAACAAAATTCGCCAAAATCAGACAATTTCAGGTTCCACAAAACTGCAGATTTCATATGCACGAAATTAAAGGCAAGAATTCAATCCTAGGTCCATTATTTCACCAAAAACTTGCCAAAAACCTAAATTCAACCTGCAACCAACTATTCCCACCATGAATTCAAGTAAACAAGGCATGAAATCAAGCATAGAGAGCAAAAATTACCTAGTTAGAACTTCAATTCCAAGCCAAAAGCAACCCTAGGTTTTTTTCTCTTTCTTTTCCCCTTCTCCTTCCTGCCGTGTCTCTCTCTCTCTCTCTCTCTCTCTCTCTCTCTCTCTCTCTCTCTAAGATGAAGATGAAAATATGAACGGTGGAAGGAAAAACAAAACAACGTAGATATTTTTTTCCTTTTGTTTTGTTAGGCTACTTAGGGAAAATTATATAGTGTGTGTGTGCCATGTAATTTTATGTGCTCTTATTTTTAATTAGCAAGTATAAAAAAGCCCTATAATGCATATAATTCATAAAATTTGCACGTAATTAAGTTCTAAGCATAATTAAAGGATAGGGGTATTACACTCTCCCCCACTTATAAGAGTTTGGTCCTCCAAACTTTACTTACCTTGTATTGGGAAGAGATACGGAAATTTCTTTCGCATGTCCTCCTCCGTTTCCCATGTTGCTTCACCTCCCCGGTTATTCATCCACCATACTTTAACTAATGGTATTACCTTGTTTCTAAGAACCTTGTCCTTCCGACCAATGATCTTTTCTGGTTTTACCTCATAGCTCAAATCTCCCCGAAGTTCAATAGGTGTCGTCACAAGGAGTTTTTCATCGGAATTAGGCAAATATCGACGTAGCATAGATACGTGGAAGACATCATGCACGTAGGACAATTCTGGTGATAAGGCTAATCGATAGCTCACCTCCCCAACTTTCTCTAGAACCTCAAATGGCCCTATATACCTTGGCTGTAACTTTCCAGACTTTCCAAACCGTTTTACTCCTTTTATTGGCGATGCTTTCAAGAATACAAAGTCCCCGATTTCAAATTTCAACGGTCTTCTCTTCGTATCCGCATAGCTTTTCTGTCGACTTTGCGCTGCTTCCAACTTTTCCTGAATTATACGAATTTTCTCAGTAGCGTCACTAACAAGCGTCGGCCCATCCAACCTTTCCTCCCCCACTTCGAGCCAGCATATCGGTGATCGACATTTCCTCCCATATAATGCTTCATACGGTGCCACTCCTAGGCTTGCTTGATAACTGTTGTTGTATGCAAATTCCACAAACGGTAACTGTTTCTCCCAACCCTCTTGGAAGTCCAAAACACAAGCCCGTAACATGTCTTCTAACACCTGAATTACCCTCTCGGACTGACCATCAGTTTGTGGATGAAATGCCGTACTGAATTTCAGTTCCGTGCCCATAGCCTTTTGCAAACTTCTCCAAAAATTACAAGTGAATCTCGAATCCCGGTCTGATACAATAGAAACTGGTGTGCCATGAAGCCGTATAATTTCCCTAATATATAACTCAGCAAGTTGTTCCAAAGTAAATGTAACTTTCACAGCTAAGAAATGTGCAGATTTTGTTAACCGATCCACAATTACCCATATTGCATCATTACCTTTTTGAGTGCGTGGTAATCCAACAACAAAGTCCATCGTTATGTGCTCCCATTTCCATTCCGGTATTGGCAACGGTTGAAGCAATCCCGCTGGATTCTTATGTTCGGCCTTAACTTGTTGACATCGATAGCATCGTGAAACATAGTTCGCCACATCTCTTTTCATCCCTCTCCACCAATACACCCCTTTGAGATCTCGATACATTTTAGTGCTTCCCGGATGTACAGCAAATCTGGATTTGTGAGCTTCCTCCAAAATCTGATTCTTAATCTCCTGCACATTTGGCACACATAGTTTATTCCGAAATTTCAAGACACCATTATCCAAAACAAAATCTGGCTTTGGTGCAATTCTAAGTTGTTGCACTATCTCCTCCAAAAATTTATCCTCCATTTGCCTTTGTTTTATTGTTTTAATAAACATCGGTTGAATGACAAAAGCAGCCAATATAGCTTCGGTACCAGGAACAGAAACCTCCAATTCTAGTCTCTCCATTTCTCTAATCAACGCTTGTTGAGAAGTAAGTAAATAACACATTTCACTCGATGATTTACGACTCAAGGCATCCGCAACCACATTAGCTTTGCCCGGATGGTACTGAATCGTCAAGTCATAATCTTTCATCAATTCAAGCCATCTCCTCTGCCTTAGATTCAACTCCTTTTGCGTGAATAAATACTTCAAACTCTTATGATCTGTATAAATTTCACAGGACGCTCCATACAAGTAGTGTCGCCATAATTTCAAAGCAAAAATCACAGCAGCCAACTCAAGATCGTGCGTAGGATAATTCTTTTCATGTAACTTTAATTGATGTGAGGCATAAGCAATTACCTTTTTATGTTGCATCAGAACACAACCCAAACCTCGATGAGAAGCATCACTGAATATCACAAATCCTTCTGTCCCTGACGGTAAAGTCAAAATTGGTGCCGTTACTAACCTTTCTTTCAACTCTAGGAAGCAATTTTCTCTCTCCACAGTCCACACAAACGGTACTTCCTTCCGTATCAACTCGGTTAACGGTCCAGCAATTTTAGAGAAGTCTTTCACAAATTTTCGGTAGTATCCAGCCAAACCCAGAAAACTGCGAACCTCTGTCACGGTAGTCGGTCTCGGCCAATTCACTATTGCCTCTATTTTCTGCGGATCAACTGTAATACCATCACTACTTATCACATGCCCGAGGAATGCAACACTAGACAGCCAGAATTCACACTTTTTCAGTTTGCCATATAATTTCTTCTCCCGTAGTGTCTGCAATACCAATCTCAAATGCTCTGCGTGTTGTTCTAGATTCTTAGAGTACACAAGTATATCATCAATGAAAACCACAACAAATTCATCTAGATAATACTTGAAAACTCTATTCATTAGATCCATAAACGCCGCAGGTGCATTAGTAACTCCAAAAGGCATAACCCGAAATTCGTAGTGGCCATACCTTGTTCTAAAAGCCGTTTTCTCAACATCCTTTGCTTTAACTTTCAGTTGATGATAACCTGAATGAAGATCAATCTTGGAGAATACCCGTGCGCCTTGCAACTGATCAAATAATTCATCAATTCTCGGAAGAGGATATCTATTTTTGATGGTCACCTTATTCAACTCCCGATAATCAATACAAAGTCTCATCGTGCCATCTTTCTTCTTTACAAATAAGACTGGTGCTCCCCAAGGTGAAATACTCGGTTTGATAAACCCCTTGTCAAGTAATTCCTGCAATTGAACCTTTAATTCCTTTAATTCCAATGGTGCCATCCGATACGGAGTCTTAGAAATTGGTTGAGTTCCTGGAACAAGATCAATAACAAACTCTATCTCCCTGTCAATCAATGAACCAGGCAAATCCTCTGGAAATACGTCAGGAAATTCATTAACCACAGGTATATCTTGCAGAGTAGTTGAACCAGATTCAGTAGTAAGAACAGAACATAAATAGCCTCGACATCCCTTATTAATCAACTTACGAGCCCGCATTGCAGATATCAAATAAGGTGGTGGAACAACTGCTTTCCCTTTAAAAACAATATCAACCTCATCCGGTATCTGAATCATAACAGTCTTGGCTATACAATCTATGGTGGCAAAGTTGGCAGATAACCAGTCCATTTCCAATATAGCATCAAAATGACCCATATTTAAAGGAATCAAATCAACTAACAAATGTGCATTCCCAACTAATATATCACACGCTTTATAAACAGTAGAACATGCAATATTACCACTCATAGGTTGTGACACATGCATTACGTATTGAAGTGATTCAAGTGGTCTAGTCAACTTAGCAGCAAATTGAGTAGAAACAAAAGAATGCATAGACCCCGAGTCTATAAGAATATAAGCTGAACGTCCACAGATTTGGAGTGTACCTGAAACCACTGAATTTGCATTTTGCGTATCCCCCGGAACCAAAGCAAACATCTTCCCTTGCTTTCTCCCCGTATCTGGTTTCGTACCCAAACTCTGCACTGAACCAGTAGTTGGTACTGGTGCTGTTGTGCTTACATTCGGCATTTTCGGACAGTTCCTCATTTGATGCCCCATTTTGGCACACCTGAAGCATGCACCCGTATCACGATAGCATTGACCCGTATGTACCCTTCCACATTTTGGACATGGCCGGAACCCACCAGTATTGCTACTACTAGTACCTTGACTCCCTCTAAAAGTACCTACATAGCCCGTGTTCTGCCTCTTATAAGGATAATTGCCACTACCTCCCGGATTCCTTGGCGGTATATAGGTAATTTGTCTTTTCGGTACTTCACTGGCCTTTGACTTATCCTGGTCACTCTCTAGCATTAGAGCTACATTCAATGCATCCGTATAACTCGGCAACCTGAGCATTTTAACTGACTTACGGTATTTTCTATCCAAACCCTCATCAAATCTTCTTGCCTTCAAAGCATCTGTAGCAACCATATGTGGCGCAAACCGACTCAAATCTGTAAAGTTTCTGTCATAATCCGATACAGACATGGTAGGACCTTGCTCCCAGTTAATAAACTCATTAAGTTTGCTATCTTTCAGTGTCTGTGGGATATACTTTTCATTGAACACTTCTAGAAACCGTGCCCAAGTCATATCTGGCTCCCGTTCCCTTTGTGATAACCACCATCTATATGCCTCTCCTTCAAAGTTATAAGTAGCAAGGACTACCTTATGCGTCTCTGAACACTGAGCCTGAGCCACTCTGAATATCTTCTCCATACCCAAAACCCAGTTATCAGCCTTAAGCGGATCAATTCCACCTTCAAAAGTCGGAGCTTTCATCTTTTGGAAATCTTTGATACTCATTAGCTCCACCCTTGGCTGTTCAGGATTTGGTATTCCAACTACAGGCGGTGGCGGCGGATGATTATGTGCTTGTTGGTTCATCACACCAAGCACTCCCTCAAGTATCCTTTCCATTCTTTCCATTCTGTCCGGTGGCGTCTGTTGTGTCCCCTCCGGTACATCTCTGTGAGGCTCCATTAACTAATTCAAAAGAGAAAAGTCCATGTTGAACAGATAACATCATATTCACGTAGGATATGCATATCTAACCATGTAACAATGCATTAAAATCACATAGCAAAACATTTGATATAACTCATTTAGCACATAGGTTTCACTTGTCCTATAGCTCTGAGGGTACGTGTGTGTAGTCATTGCTAAACGTGCATTTCATTTTCCTAATTATGCTCTGATACCAAAAACTCTGTCACGGCCCTGACCCGCCCCTTAAGGGTTAGGCTATAACAAAGTGCCGGTGAAACCATCACCAAGGCCATTTCACATAATTAACATGTCCAAAAGCAATCGACTAAAAGGGACACGAGTAACGAACAGCGGAAGAACAAACTATTTTATTACAAAACCATTAAGACGTGTCTTTACATGAGGATCTTACAGCCAAACCACTCAGAGCTGTGCTTAATACAAACCTATAAACTGTCCACAACTTACAGATACATAAGATGTCCAAAAATACAACTTCCTATCTATACATATAAACAAGCCTCCTATCTACAAGCTATCCACAAAAGAGTCACGCCATCCTACTCGTCATTGCCTGAAAGGTGAAAAACATTTTCATAAGCTAAAGCTCGGGTGAATGATTAATGCTTAAACAACATGCTTTCCATGGATAACCATAAAACCTTTTAGAAAGAAACACATTTCATATCAACATAGCATATTAATGCACATCCTCGTATTCGTGTCTCGTTTCATAGCACCGAGCGTCCCCGGTGTGGATAAGCTTAGACGTCTTAGCGTTACCCCATATCATATTCATATTACGCCTTGCTAGCCTTTTAGCACATGTCCCCTAGCAAGCTGGGACGTGTGAGGATGCCATTACTAGGTAAAAAAAAACAGTGGTCACCTTTCATTCATATCCATGGAGTTCATCATAGTATAAAACAAGTAGAACAACCTTTGAATTGAAAAAAACTTATGTAAAACCATGTAGTTTAGGTATTAAATCACTCACCTTGTTTTGCGTATTCACACAAGTCTCCTATAACAAATAAGCATCAAGAATGTATATTAGACACAATTCAAGGCATAATAATCGTATCCTAAGCATTAACAAGGATTCTAAAATCAAAACATAAGGTAGGAAACCAACTTAGCGAAACCAACTTCAAATCTGTAACTTTTGGGAACTTTAACTCAAAATATGTATGTGCTCACAAAAATTAAAGGCACAAGCCCTACATATTCTGAAAGCTCTACGAGTCTACTTTCAAAATCAGAAAACGGTTCGCTTTTTCATCGCCCGAGCTAAGAGTTATGGCCGTTTCCCCAAAGTATGGCAGTGCAGTCAGCACAGCGACAAATCTGCGCACAGCTAGGTTCATAATTTCTACAGGGCTCAATATTTCGAATTAGGTTCTGAAATTTTTACCACAAGCAAACAACTAACAGAGCAACCTTCAGCAAAATTATCAGAAAATTAACAGAATCCGAAGTACCCCAACAAAATTCGCCAAAATCAGACAATTTCAGGTTCCACAAAACTGCAGATTTCATATGCACGAAATTAAAGGCAAGAATTCAATCCTAGGTCCATTATTTCACCAAAAACTTGCCAAAAACCTAAATTCAACCTGCAACCAACTATTCCCATCATGAATTCAAGTAAACAAGGCATGAAATCAAGCATAGAGAGCAAAAATTACCTAGTTAGAACTTCAATTCCAAGCCAAAAGCAACCCTAGGTTTTTTTCTCTTTCTTTTCCCCTTCTTCTCCTTCCTGCCGTGTCTCTCTCTCTC
The DNA here is from genome assembly GCA_019985065.2 of Arctostaphylos glauca. Lineage (NCBI taxonomy): Eukaryota > Viridiplantae > Streptophyta > Magnoliopsida > Ericales > Ericaceae > Arctostaphylos > Arctostaphylos glauca. The sequence goes on from JAHSPW020000005.1 coordinate 10,619,759, forward strand.
TCTCTCTCTCTCTCTCTCTCTCTAAGATGAAGATGAAAATATGAACGGTGGAAGGAAAAACAAAACAACGTAGATATTTTTTTCCTTTTGTTTTGTTAGGCTACTTAGGGAAAATTATATAGTGTGTGTATGCCATGTAATTTTATGTGCTCTTATTTTTAATTAGCAAGTATAACAAAGCCCTATAATGCATATAATTCATAAAATTTGCACGTAATTAAGTTCTAAGCATAATTAAAGGATAGGGGTATTACACTTGACACCGGTGTCTCCCCCTTATTCCACTGATGAAGCCAAAATACAGAAACCAAATGACACCGGTGCTCAATTCCAGTGACACCGGTGTCTCCCCCTTATTCCAAGTGAAGGCCAAGATGCAGAGTGTCCAAGACACCAGTGCTTCTGAGTTCTATACACCGGTGTCTCTATGCCAATGGCAATGAAAGGAAGATGATACAGAGTGTCCAAGACACCGGTGCCTCAATTCCTTTACACCGGTGTCACCCCTTTCACAGAATACCAGATACAGAGTACCAGAGGCACCGGTGCCTCAATACCTTGACACCGGTGTATCAAGTTCGACAAAAGCAAACTTTTGCGTTGGGATGGCTGACTTTTGGGGGGCCACCTTGCCTTGATTTGTGTGCCAAATCAGGGGACAAAAGGGATTTCAGCCTGGGGAAAGGAATAAGAAGCTTCCATTATGCTTTTTTGAAGGGTAGTCTTGTAATAGCCTAGGTTTTTGGTAGGATATTTCCATTTGGTTGTTTTCTTTTGGCAAAAAGGGGTCTCATTATCTCATATCATAACATAGAACATATCAGATTGTAAAAAACTTCTTGAGAGCTTTTGTTGCCTCCCTTTTAGCCTTTTATATTTGTTCTTCATTGTTCTTCAAGTTTTAGAGTAAGTTTGTTAATCTTTATTGTTTTATGCTTGAAGATCCTTGTACTCTCTTGGAATCATTTAAGTTTTGGATAAGTTTCACTCTTATAGTTCCTTTTTAGTATTTTCTTACCTTAAAATCTGATTGTTCTTAGTGTTTTCTAGTATAGTTTTGATTAACTCTTTCTTATTAGACTTAGATAAGTTTGTTTTATCATGTTTTCCTTTACTTATATCATGTTCATGATTAATATGAGTAGCTAAATTAGTGTGGGTTAAGTCTAAATGTGAAGTCTATTTCAAAATCATGTTGGTCTAAATCTTCTCCACATGTATTAATACCATTGATGGATCTTTCTAAGTTTTACATATTGAAACAAAAATGAAGTGTTAAGTTCTTGCTTAGTTATAGTCATCCTTAGAGTTGGTATATCTAATACTTGAATCGATGTCCTTCATCTTTTAATCCTATTTTCTTGAACTTGAAAGAATCCATCACACCATTTTGTGAAATAAAATCCTGATTTTCATCGAAGTATTTTCCGATCTAAAACCCGGGACCGGGGGATAGATTGAGTTATAAAGAGAAGAGATAGACCAACGGAAATTTTGAATAGACCAAACTTTAGGACTTAACCCCACTCCTTAATCTAGTTTTAATCCCCCACTTAGTTAATATCATTGTTAACCACACCAAACAAATTTGAGGTTGACGTCCGAAACGTCGAAAAACCAATTTGCGAATTCTTTGAATCCAACGTTCTTTTTCCCTGTGGATCGATACTCCGGACTTTCCAATATACTCGTTTTTACCATATTTTGAGGGAAGTCCCGTTTTATGAAATTAAACCATTGACCCGAGGCCGGCACCCTAACGACGCACACTTTTGCCGGCCGGTCAGCTACCTTTGTCCTTTCCCTTCTTTATCTCCCACTTCCTTAGATTCAATGCAGCCATCTTTTCATATGAAAGTTCAAGTAGCTCCACCGTTATGTACTGGACTTTTCCATACTTGTTCCGCAACTCCAACACCCTGTTCTCCTCTTCTGTCAGAAATTCGTTTTCAATTTTGCTACCTGGAATCAACATACGACATTTATTCTTGTCAACATCTGTCGTCGTGAGCCGCTTTTGGATCACTCTAAACAAGTCACAACTGTTGAGTGCCTTGATTTTGTCCTTGATCAGTAGAGAAAGGCAGCCACGTGCGTGCGGCGTGCCTATTGTGTGCAACGTGTGGGAGTGTGACACACTCTCTCCTCTCTCCGACATAATTGCATGGTTTTGAGCAGTGAAAAAAAATCTCGTATCAACAACTGCCACATACACTAATACAAGTCCCATTCTTATGATCATCGTTCTAGCAAATCACAAGTTCCGAGAGAGAAATAGAGAATTATTCCTACGGGCTTTTAAGGTGTTAGTTTTTAAACTAATCGAGAAAATCACCCGCTAACCATACATCAAACGTTGTGCGTAGTATTGGGGAAAACCAGAAACAAGCTGTTACAACTAATCCCATCCATTAACGAGACGCTCTCCCTTATCTCATGTATCTCTTTGTCATAATAAGGAAACAAACAATTAGTGCACCGATGATCCGTAACGCTATCGCCATAAACACCATCACCGACATGATCGCATGGATAAAGTCTGAAAACCCAAGCCTGTACTTATTGATTCGCACTCAAAAGTGCATATATTTTATGTCGAATTCTCTTAATTTGCATGCGCTTATTGTTTATTGTCGAGTTTTATGTGATTTTATTGTTTAACGTGTGTTTTGGGTGCTAGTATGTTTTCGAGGTATTTGCAGGTTTGTAAGAGTTTTTGGAAGTTAAGAAGTTCAAACCATGAAGATAGAATGAAAGCCAATCAAGTTAAAAATCAGAGCTACTACCGGTAGTAGAATCAGCACGACCGGTAGTAAAACACACTGCCCAAAGTTGAGGATCAGAGCTACTACCGGTAGTAGAATCAGTACTACCGATAGTAAAATACACTGCCCAAAAATTGGAGAAAAACTGGAATAACCACAAATAGACTTGGATTACCGGTAGTATTATCGGTAATAGAGTTCATACGAGATTTTCCTTGTTTTAGGGGATTAGTATTATCTCAAAAGTTTATCCTTATCTTATTGTTGGAGAGAGATCTAGATTAGTATTATCTAAAAAGGTTATTCATTATTAGTTTTTATCATCAATTCTTGTGGAGGATTATTGGAGATTAACATTAGTTTTCCTTTGAAAGTTCATCAATCAAAATTCTTTTCTTCATCTTATGTTCTTGATTTCTCATGGATTCCATTAAATCTATGAGGAACTAATCCTTCCGGGATTCGATTCAATGGTGAAACATTGAATCGCAACTCAAGGTAATTCGATCCTCATGCAATTTCTTCAATTTATGATAATCGTTTTATTAAATCAAAAATTATTTTGAAATCAATCAAGGGTTTTTGCTTGTGTGTAGATAATCTCCATTGGCACAGACAATTCTTAGATATACAAGGTTTTGCTTTGAAAACCTAATTTTCTTATCTTGATTATAAAACAGTGATCAATCTTTCCTAATTTTTGATAAACCCTAATTTTTCCATCATCCGACGAAGGTTCGATGTTATAGAACTGGAGTTGAGCTATTTTTAGAGGATTGAATTATTACGAGTTGTGGTCAATGTGGATCCCGAGAATCGAATCTTGTTTCTTTTTCACTTTAAATCGTTCTAAATCTCATCACAATATTTTTCTCACAAATATTCCAAATATTCTTCTTCCCTCCTCCCGATAAACTTCTAAACACTCGTTCCATGTGGATTCGACTCCGGATTTTCGGATTTATTATGCTACAACCGATCAACTGATCCTACGCTTGGGATACATTTTTTTTTACACCAGTTGACGACAAGCACTTATCGTCTCTAGACGCTTGCAATTCTACAATTTTTGGGTTAAACATGACCAATTCACTACTGGTCACGAACCCATAATACATTTTGCTGTCCAACCCTATAAAGTTGTCGGTGAAGTGGAAGAAGAACCTCTCTCTCGCCACCGGCCCAAATCAGCATACCACCCGCCGTCGCGTCTCTCTCTCTCCTCGGATCCTGACCCGTCTCCAACCCACCCGCTTTCTTCCCCTTCTCCCCGTCTCTGTTCTCCCTCTCTACCGCCGATCTCCCTTCACCGGCGGTCTGTCTCTCTCTCGCCGCCGGCCCAAATCAGCATACCACCCGCCGCCGCGTCCCTCTCTCTCCTCGGATCCTGACCCGCCTCTGACCCACCCGCTTTCTTCCCCTTCTCCTCAGATCTGTACGTCGCCGCCTCTCCGCCGCTCACTTCCCGTCTCCGCCGCCCGTCTCCACCGCCGCTCAGGTCAGCCCGCTCAGATCTGTACAATGCGTTTAGTAAATACATTTTTTCAATTCAAGTAAATATTTTTTATAGGCAATGTTAATTGGTATAAGAGTGATGGCCAAGTATATACTAATTTTTGTTGGGTTTGTTTTACTTATAAGTAAATTTTTATTAGTGGTGCCGACCCAAATTATTGAGTTGCAGAAAAATGCTAAATAGGTATCGCATAATTATAAGTGGTGGGCCATACAAGCACAGTAAGTATCGCATACTTATAAGTATCGCACAAATAGTGTGTGTGTTTTGTTCATGAAAGCACAGTAAAGTGCATTATAAAAATATTGATTGCATGTTGGTGGGAAGTATGCTTTTCCCATGGATTCTGCACATCTCAACTATTTGTATATGCTACAAGAGTAGAAAAGAATTCCACTGACCAACCTAAGATTATTTAAAAACTTAGTCTAATGTTTGATATTTGGGAATTCCACTAAAGTAAAAGTATGTTTGAAATTAATACTATCACTCATAATTAATAATATTTTTATAGGTTTGGCCTTATGGATTGTCCGATTGAAATAGAGCCCGGCAATTCCACAAATGTTGTGGAAAAACCTTATATAGGAATGATTTTTGCTAGCGAAGATGATGCAAGAAATTATTACACACAATACGGCCGACAAGAGGATTTTTGTATTCGTGTTAGAAATTCATCGAAGTCGAGAGGGCGAGAGACGGAGGTTAGTATGACAAAATTTGTTTGCACACGTGAAGGGAAGATTGGTAACATAAGGGATAAGGAAAGTGCCAATAATAGAGTGAGAAGAACTTCAACTATAAGGTGTGGGTGTTTGGCGATGATGAGCATTTTACGCAGCAAGAATAATTCTTCGGAATGGATAGTCTCAAAATTTGACGACAATCATAATCACAAGCAAGTTACCCCATCTAAGAGGATGAAAATGAAATCGAATAGAACCATGCCTAATGCAGTGAAAGACTTAACACAAGCCTTCCATAGAGAAAACTTGAAAGTTACAAAATTACCGGATGTCATGGATGGCGCCTCTATTGGTTTTGATAAGAAAGATTGTTATAATCACTTGAGGAACGTGAGACATAGGAATCTGGAAGGGGGTGATGCACAAACGGTCCTTAATTACTTTAGAAAAAAACAGTCTGAGAATCCACAATTCTTTTACGCAGTTCGGGTAGATGAAGATGGGAGGGCAGTTAATTTTTTTTGGGTGGATCATCGGGCCCGCATGGCATATGATTATTTTGGTGATGTGGTGACGTTTGACACCACGTATCGGACGAACATGTATGATATGCCATTTGCTCCATTTACGGGAGTAAGCCATCATTTTCACTCAATACAATTTGGATGTGCATTGTTGCAAGATGAAACAGAGACTACCTTCTTGTGGCTCTTTCAGACATGGCTAGAAGCAATGGGAGGATGGCCTCCCGCAGCTTTCATTACTGATCAAGACAAGGGAATGATGGCTGCAATTCCCTAGGTATTCCCGAACACCCGACATCGCTTGTGTCTTTGGCGCATCAAAAAAAAAATTGCGGATAAACTATCACAAGTGTATTATAGGAGATCAAATTTCAAGCGTGAGATGAAAAATTGTCTTTAGCGGATTTACAATGTGGAAAATTTTGAACAAAGATGGAAGACATTGATCGCTGAATTTGGTTTACAAGATAATGATTGGCTTACCCAAATATATGAAATGCGTGCTTCTTGGGTTCCTGTGTATAATCGTGGTACTTTTTTTGCTGGAATGAATACCACCGGACGTAGCGAATGCGTCAATGCATTTTTTGATGATTTGTTACATATACGACCAATCTAAGAGAATTTGTAATTAAATATGAACAAGCATTGAAGAAAATAGTGAGGAGGGAAAATGATGAAGATTATGAGTCCGAACATAAGCTGCGTATAGTTAGTGATCGTGACTACCTCTTGAAGGATGCGGCTAAGGTTTATACTCGGAATACGTACAACAAATTTAAGGATGAGTTTGACCAACATCATCTATTTAAGGTTGAGGAAAAGTGTCAATCCCATGGATTTTACACGTATGTTTTGAAACGTAAAGAAGGGGAACCAGAAGAGTTTGTGGTGGAGTATAATTTTGAAACTCACGAGGCTAAGTGTGATTGCCAACATTTTGAATTTGTTGGCATGATTTACAGGCATATTATAAAAGTCCTTACTCGGCACGACATTGATAAGATTCCTTCCCATTTTATCCTTCCAAGGTGGACGAAAGGTGCAAACAAGTTTAGGGTATTCGATTTAGATGGTTGTGTGGATAGTGATGCATGTGAACAAAATGAAGCATTGAGGCTTACTCATATGTGTCAACAATCAACTAAGTTGGCGTGTGAGGCGGCAGCGTCATATGAGGATTACAAAATCTACATGGAATGCGTGAATCTAGCTTGCAAAAGAATGGCCGACCGGAAAATGATGAGCGCTGTTGGGTCTAATAATGATGTTTGTGAGAATGAAGTATGTGGTTCTATAAATCCCCCCGAATTGAGTGCCAATGAGCTTCTACTCACCAATTGCTTTTGGGAGATGCAGTGGCATCATTCAGTGCTCGAGTGAATCCTCATAGTTGTGAGATGTACATTTTTACTCAGAAAGTGTCGCGCTCTGAGATGTAATTCTATAAACTTACTGGCCTCACCCGTCAGTGGCCTATAGCGAACGATTGAGAAGAAAGAATCAGTGTAACGCTGAAGAAGTTATGCAAATGTGCGTATTGTCATGCTGTGCACATTTCCAAGTGTATCAAAGTTGTACATAGTTTCTATTTATTAGTTTTATTATGCGGAATTATATAGCAACAAATCAGGTAAAAATGACTAACACGTGTACAAATCTGGATAACAATGTTGAAACAAGATGGATAAAGGGCCGATTCTTGGTTAATTCAATTGACCACACGAAATGACAATTACAACAATCTCAACAATTACAACAATTTTTATACAATTCAAAGTTCCATTACCATACAGATTACTTTACTAAATCCAAAATAAAGTCAAGGACACAAACAACCAAAACCATAGTTATCAACAGTTTTAAATATTCAATTTTAGCTTCAACGAGCTCGATCCTTGTCAGATAGCTTGAATCACTTGCCTCTCGAACATGCGTAACAATGGGATCTTCATTCCAGCCACTTGGGTTACCTCCCTTGCACCACTCTCACAACGAGCACTCTCCTCTCGGACATGCGTAATAAAGTTTTCCTTTATTTTTTTCATTATCGGTTATCTTCAGAATTGCTTTAAAACCGCAATAGCATATCTTGCTTCTCGCTCTAAGTATGTTGCTGGTACTGCTAGCCGCTGACATGTCTGAAATTGACTTAGAGTAAGTACTTTTTTAATAATTGAAAAAAAAAAATTGTTTTTTTCTAATAAGAAAATATTGCAATAATTGAATCCGAGTACCCAAGTACAGATTCAAACTATACGCCAAACTATAGGCTATTTGGTATGAACAAAACATACCAAATAATTAGTCTTTAATTTATCGATGTAAAATATTTTTAATTCAAACAGATGTAAACCAATTTTGTACTGTATATCTACCGCATTTGGTATGAACAAAACATACACACATTAACCGGGTGTTAGTTTTACATTAAAACTCACGCAATGTACAGATCTGAGAGGGGCTCACCTGAGCGGTGGCGGCGACGGCTTCGAGCGGCAGAGACGGGCTGCAAGCAGCGAAGACGGGCTGCAATTTAAATATGACCTAGTAGTAATTTATTCGATTCAAGAAATAGGCGCTTTGCTTGATATATAAAAATTCTTTTGCTATGAATACAAATAGGGTGCACAAATATGAGCCTAATTCTTTTCTATTCTTGTACCATATACAAGTAGTTGAAATGTGCAAAATCCATGGGAAAAGCATACTTCCCACCAACATGCAATCAATATTTTTATAATGCACTTTACTGTGCTTTCATGAACAAAACACACACACTAAACGCAATGTACAGATCTAAGCGGGCTAACCTGAGCGACGGCGGAGACGGGCGGCGGAGACGAGCGGCGGAGACGGGGGCACTGACCGGCGGTGGAGACGGGCGGCGGAGACGGGAAGCGAGCGGCGGAGAGGCGGCGACGTACAGATCTGAGGAGAAGGGGAAGAAAGCGGGTAGGTCGGAGGCGGGTCAAGATCCGAGGAGAGAGAGAGGGACGCGGTGGCGGGTGGTATGCTGATTTGGGCCAGCGGCGAGAGAGAGACAGACCGCCGGTGAAGGGAGATCGGCGGTAGAGAGGGAGAACAGAGACAGGGAGAAGGGGAAGAAAGCGGGTGGGTCGGAGGCGGGTCAGGATCCGAGGAGAGAGAGAGACGCGGCGGTGGGTGGTATGCTGATTTGGGCCGGCGGCGAGAGAGAGACAGACCGCCGGTGAAGGGAGATCGGCGGTAGAGAGGGAGAACAGAGATGGGGGGTTTGGGTTTTGTACAGAGAGGGGGGTTTGCGTTTTGTCTGAGAAAGAGGAAGTGACTACAGAGAGAGAAAGTGACTGACTACAGAGAGAGAAAGTGACTTACTACAGAGAGAGAAACCGCAAAAGGTGAAATACAGCTGGCCAAATCCGGAATTGCATGCAATAATCTCCACCCTTGGATTGGTTTTGATCCAAGGGTCAGCACCATTGGTTCACTATTGGTCTACTTTTTATTGGTCATGGGAGCCAATCCCTATATATATGTATATATATATATATATAACACAAAACATAGAGAGAGTCTAAATTATATCTAACACACAAAACATAGTCTCTAAATTCTATCAAACACTACAAAACATAGAGTCTAAATTCATCTAATAAAAGTGTAAAGTCTAAATTGTTCCACAATAAGCATACTAATTTTATCAAGTATTGACTATTGTACTTGTAAGTTGATTTACACCTTTAAAATTAAAATATATTAAAGGGATTAAAAAGTAAAGCTAACATTGTAAATACTTATATATAAAGGGTTTAAAATAAAATAATATTTATTTAGTAATTATTTAAAACGGAACGGAGAACAGGGCGGAAGTACTAAGATTCGGCTCTAACACATTCTTAATTTTTTCTTCAACTTTTGCCTCAAAATCTAACCCGTTCTCCAAAAAAATCACGAAACTTTAATCCGAACAAAGCGGGGAACAGGACAAATCAAACCGGGCCAGACAGAATTGCCATCCTTAGTGGGCAAGAAGTTAGCCAGCATTAAGGTTTTTGATAGGGCTTTCTGCACGCCAATTCCCACGGCACGGTCTGTGCGGGCTTTGTCATTAGCGGCAGAGGTGGTCAATTCATTTGGAAGAGTCGAGTAGTTATTAATATTGATTATGTTTGGTCCTTCATCAGTTGGCTCCGTTTGTTGGGGGAACTCATAGGAACAAAAAAAAACAATATGCAGAAGGACTAGAGAGATAATTATGGTTGAATTCTCATCTCTCTATGGCATATATATACAAATACGTTTACAAACAGTAGGGACACCCTACATCCCTCTCCTTTTTTGAAAAAAAAAAAAAAAAAAAACTTGACCAATCAGTAGGCGGGATTGTACTTTCAAGATTCTTGAATCATACGAATCCAATAGTAAGAGAGAGAATCTCCCAAAAAAGTTGACTAAAGGTATTCGTGGTATGAGAGGTGAGCCCGTAAACCACCCCACCCACCGATCTAGGTGACAAGATGGGGCTCCGCACTTTTTTTAGGCAAATTGCACTCACCCTCTCTCTCTCTTTCTTTAATTTTTTTTGATTTTTTTGTCTATTTCCTCATGCATGACTAAAAAATATATATGTCTCTATGCACTTGTTTTCGCATGTTATAATTTTTGTATTCGTTTTGATGAAAAGAATATAAAAGATATAAATTTACATCCAAAAACTAAAAAAAATTCACTGAATTAAGACGACGAATAAGCACAAACATATCATATTTTTGAATTACTTTTTCCTTTTTTGAATGTTTTTTAATTTATTACTTATAAGTTTTTTAAATCTTTCGTCCAAACAAACCAATAATTCACAAAAAAATTGATGAAAGATAAAAAAAATTCAAATAAGGACGAAAAAATAATCTAATAAAAAAGACAGGCCAAATTGAATGTTTAATTTGACCAATCAATTTAGCCTGAGACGAATGAGAATACCTATTTTGAAATTACTCAGACAAAATAAACGATTTTGATTATTGAAATAGGATCTCAATGTAGTCCTGTACCGCTGAAGGTGAACAAAACTAGATTTGAAAAGTAGAGTCAAAGACAAATGAGAATACCTGTTTTGAGGATGAGAGAGAAAAAGCAACAAATGGATTGGTTTAGCCTTTTGCACCTTAATTTTACCTATCATTATTCATTTGATGATCTCTTGAATTTTTAAATTGTACCTAATACCCCTTTAATAAAATAACCTTTGTGCATTTTAAAATTGTTTCTACGGGTTGCATCGTTTCACTTGTCTAATAATCTGTGTAATCCTTTTTAACAACCATTGAACATTGTAATAATACTGTGATCCTATGGAATTTAAAATTCAATCTCATATCTAATTCGATCAATATTTAAACAAATCCTCTTATCTTTGTCATTATCATTAAAGCCCTCATAGCCTTCCCACTACGAAATATTTTGTAAAACAAACAATAAGCCAGCAGGCCCTTCATTTATAAATGTATGATCAGGGCCGGCCAAGGGTTAGTCCTGTAAGTCTTCGAGCTCGAGCAATCCTCCAACATGGGGTAACAAATTTTTTTTTTTATAAATATAGAAAAATAATAGAAACTCACCGAATTATTAATATTAAGTAGACAACCAAGCTGAAGTAGAGTTTGAACAATTTAAATGTCGGAACAGATATTGTGTATAATAATATGTCAGGACCAGCACTCTGTATGATATTCAGTTTTCAACAGCTTCCTAACTAAGCATCCAAAAAACAAAACATAATGAGTGCCGGCCCACTTTGGAGTGCTTTAGGTACAAGCTAAGCATTATCATGTTACTTCATCTTATTATATGTACACTTCTCTCCACTTGCCTCTATATACTTTTTTAAATCCCCACCACGACATAATATTTAAACGACAAAAACTCTATCGTAATTAACAATGGGTCAATGTTACTTATATTTTCCAATTTATAATATGTATTTCTTGATCTGCATAGGTTTTGCTACATGTAAAACCATTTATAAGAGTATATGTTGAAAGATCATCACCACTTCTCTTGAATTCTCCGGAGTCTTCCGGATCTCTCTGGAAACCTCCGACCTATTCCAGAAACATATAGATCTTGCTAGAGTATTCCGGACTCTTCCGGAGTAATATAGAGTATACTAGACTATCCTAGAAGATTCCGGACATTACTAAAATAATCCGGAATATGATAGAATCTAGAAGGTCTCTACAAACCTCTAGAAGTATTTAGTAATGACTTGTATCTAGAATGTTCTTATAGTGTCTATAAATAGGTGTGAGGTCATTTGTAACATGGCATTAGAGTGAGAGCAACATAGTGTGTCACCAAGTGTCTTCCAAAGATTGTGTATAATTCTTGTGTGTGTGTGAGAGTCTTCCTTTGAGAGTGATAGTTTGTGTCGTTGTGTGTGTACAAGTGTATTGTACAAGAGCTTGTAATCAATAAAAGTACGTTTGTTTGTTGTGTTCAATCCAACAATTTGGTATCAGAGCCGACTCGGTCAGGACAGGTCATAGAAGTGTCGTGCACAGTTTGGTTACTGTGAAGCTTGTTGGCTTGTTTGGTGAAGGAAGAGAGAGTCGCTCCAAGTCACGATGGCGGATCTTGCGAACACAACTAGTGGGATTACGAGGCTCAACAACCACAACTATCAAAGTTGGCGGAGTCGCATTAATTCCTATCTTGAAGGGCAGGACTTGTGGGAGATCGTTAACGGGACTGATATCGAGCAACCCAAGGACAATCCTGAAGCACTCCGAAAATGGAAGATTAAAGCTGGGAAGGCGATGTACGTGCTCAAGTCAACCATTCAAGATGAGTTGCTCGGGCGAATCAAGGATGATGACACACCAAAGATGGCGTGGGACACATTTGCATCATTGTTTTCAAGAACAAATGATGCTCGGCTCCAGTACTTGGAAAATGAGTTGATGTCCACCACCCAAGGAGGTAAGAGCATAAGCGAGTATTTTACAAAAATAAAAGACATATGCCGTGAAATCTCGGATCTCGATCCGAAAGCAAATATTAATGAAGAAAGGATGAGGAGGATAATTATACACGGTTTGAAGACCGAGTATAATGGTTTTATCATGGTAATAAAAGGTTGGCCAACTCAACCAACCCTCATAGAGTTGGAGAATTTGTTGGTCAATCAAGAAAGCTTATGCAAACAGTTGGAGACGCGGCGGTGGGTGGTATGCTGATTTGGGCCGGCGGCGAGAGAGAGACAGACCGCCGGTGAAGGGAGATCGGCGGTAGAGAGGGAGAACAGAGATGGGGGGTTTGGGTTTTGTACAGAGAGGGGGGTTTGCGTTTTGTCTGAGAAAGAGGAAGTGACTACAGAGAGAGAAAGTGACTGACTACAGAGAGAGAAAGTGACTTACTACAGAGAGAGAAACCGCAAAAGGTGAAATACAGCTGGCCAAATCCGGAATTGCATGCAATAATCTCCACCCTTGGATTGGTTTTGATCCAAGGGTCAGCACCATTGGTTCACTATTGGTCTACTTTTTATTGGTCATGGGAGCCAATCCCTATATATATGTATATATATATATATATAACACAAAACATAGAGAGAGTCTAAATTATATCTAACACACAAAACATAGTCTCTAAATTCTATCAAACACTACAAAACATAGAGTCTAAATTCATCTAATAAAAGTGTAAAGTCTAAATTGTTCCACAATAAGCATACTAATTTTATCAAGTATTGACTATTGTACTTGTAAGTTGATTTACACCTTTAAAATTAAAATATATTAAAGGGATTAAAAAGTAAAGCTAACATTGTAAATACTTATATATAAAGGGTTTAAAATAAAATAATATTTATTTAGTAATTATTTAAAACGGAACGGAGAACAGGGCGGAAGTACTAAGATTCGGCTCTAACACATTCTTAATTTTTTCTTCAACTTTTGCCTCAAAATCTAACCCGTTCTCCAAAAAAATCACGAAACTTTAATCCGAACAAAGCGGGGAACAGGACAAATCAAACCGGGCCAGACAGAATTGCCATCCTTAGTGGGCAAGAAGTTAGCCAGAATTAAGGTTTTTGATAGGGCTTTCTGCACGCCAATTCCCACGGCACGGTTTGTGCGGGCTTTGTCATTAGCGGCAGAGGTGGTCAATTCATTTGAAAGAGTCAGTAGTTATTGATATTGATTATGGTTGGTCCTTCATCAGTTGGCTCCGTTTGTTGGGGGAACTCATAGGAACAAAAAGAAACAATATGCAGTAAGGACTAGAGAGAAAATTATTGTTGAATTCTCATCTCTCTATGGCATATATATATATATACAAAAAATACGTTTACAAACAGTAGGGGCACCATACATCCCTCTCCTTTTTTAAAAAAAAAAAAAACTTGAACAATCAGTAGGCGGGGTCGTACTTTCAAGATTCTTGAATCATACGAATCCAATAGTAAGAAAGTGAGAGAATCTCCCAAAAAAATTGACTAAAGGTATTCGTGGTATGAGAGGGGAGCCCGTAAACCACCCCACCCACCGATCTAGGTGGCAAGATGGGGCTCCTCACTTTTTTGAGGCAAATTGCACTCACTCTCTCTCTCTCTCTATTTCTTTAATTTTTTTTGATTTTTTTGTCTATTTCCTCATGCATGACTAAAAAATATATATATATATATATGTCTCTATGCATTTGCTTTTGCATGTTCTAATTTTTGTATTCGTTTTGACGAAAAGAATACAAAAAGCATAAACTTACGTCCAAAAACTAAAAAAAGTTCACTGAATTAAGACGACAAATAAGCACAAACATATTATATTTTTGAATTGTTTTTGCCTTTTTTGAATTTATTACTTATAAGTTTTTTAAACCTTTCGTAGAAACAAACCAATAATTCACAAAAAAATTGACGAAAGATAATAAAAATTCCAAATAAGGACGAAAAAATAATCTAATAAAAAAGACAGGACAAATTGAGTGTTTAATTTGACCAATCAATTTAGCCTGAGAATGATTAATAATCATAATTTGATAAAGTATTTTCGTGCTACCGTGCATACAGGTATTGCACTTCAAGTGCATTTTGTAATTATTAATGAGATTCAAGTGCATTTGTGACTCGTCTCAAGATGATTAATTAAGCACGTTATATAACACACCACATGCTCTCTTTTTTAAAAAAATAATTAAAATTTTTACATCAACACTAACATTTATCTTTTGTCATTACTGTTTTTCCACTCACAAGAAAATAATCTAGTTTTGAAGTAAAAAACTAGATTTTTAGGTCAAGTAGTTACCGATATTCGATTGAGCTGAATTTTTTTGTAATAACTAAAAAAATTAATCAGACAAAATAAAAAATTTTGATTATTGAAGTAGGGTCTCGATGTAGTTCCTATCAAGAAATCAATAAGTTACTGATTTCTTATAAGTATACCAATGGCATATTGTAAGTTTGCACAGAACATATCAAATACGAGAGAAGAAAACATAGAAATGGAAATCATATTTGCTTTGTATTCCTTTGGTTTTCCGTGCCCCTTACAAAAAGAAATGATCTCAATTTATAGGGAAAAGCAAGAGCCTAACAAACTAACAACCATGCCTCTGTCTAACAACTAACAGGGCTAACAAACTCATATGCTAACAGACTAGCAAAACGTGAACCAACTGATCATGAAAACGTGAACCACTGATATTACTCAGTTACTCAGCCACTGGTTTAACATCCCCCCTCAAACTGAGAGGTGGAACCACCATCAGTTTGGTCTTGAGATACAGAAAACGAGCGCCAGGAAGGGACTTGGTAAAAATGTCTGCTAACTGATGAAAGGAAGGAACATATTGAACAATCATTTGTTTGGACAAAACCTTCTCACGAATAAAGTGATAATCAATTTCAATGTGTTTTGTCCGGGCATGAAATACAGGGTTGGAGGCTAGGGCAATAGCGGACTGATTATCACACCATATCAAATGAGGAGCTGGAGAAGAAACCTGAAGATCAGCTAACAGCTGAGATAACCAAACCAATTCAGAAGCTGTATGAGCTAAGGCACGATACTCCGCTTCAGTAGAAGACCTAGCGACGGTGTGTTGCTTCTTGGCAGACCAGGACACAAGATTAGAACCAAGAAAAATTGCATAACCAGTGGTGGACCGACGATCAATAATGTCACTAGCCCAATCCGCATCCGCATAGGCTGTTAAAGTAAGAGAACCAGAGGAGAATTGTAGACCATGAGAGATAGTACCCTTCACATAACGCAGAATCCTTTTAACAGCCTGAAAATGAAGTTGAGAAGGGCAATGCATGTGCTGGCATACTTGATTAACAGAGTGGGCAAGATCAGGACGTGTAATAGTTAAGTACTGGAGAGAGCCAACCAAGGTTCTGTAAGTAGATGGATCTTCATAAGCTGACGAGGTATCTTTTGTGGAAAAGAGACCAACAGAGGCAGGAGTGGAGGAAGGTTTACAATGCTCCATTCCAGCCTTTTTAAGAAGATCAAGAGCATACTTAGTCTGAGAGAGATGAAGAGAACCAGGAGACCTCTGTATATCAATCCCCAGAAAATAGTGTAGATTTCCAAGGTCCTTCATGGCAAACTTAGTATTCAAAGTAGTAACAAGGGAAGACATATAAGCGTCATCACTCCTCGTGAGCACAATATCATCCACATACAATAGTAAGATAGTAATGGAGCTTGCTTGCTTATAAACAAATAAGGATGAGTCAGAGCTACTGTTAAGAAAACCTTGTTGGAGAAGAAACAAGCTAAAGGCTGAGTACCAAGCTCTAGGAGCCTGACGAAGTCCATATAAAGCCTTATGTAATTTGCAGACATACAGAGGATGAGAGGGATCTTTATAACCTGGGGGTTGAGTCATATAGACATCTTCAGTGATCACACCATGAAGAAAGGCATTGGAAACATCCAATTGCCGTAAATTCCAGCCATGAGTTAAGGCCAAAGTGAGAACAACTCTTATGGTGGTTTGCTTAACAACAGGGCTGAACGTTTCAGAAAAGTCAAGTCCCTCAGTTTGCTGGTTCCCATTAGCAACCAGCCTAGCCTTGTGACGAGCAATCTCACCATTAGAATGGCGATTGAGTTTATAAATCCATTGACAACCAATGGCTTGAGCATGAGAGGGTAAGGGTACTAAGGACCAAGTACCTTGACGGAGTAGAGCATGATATTCCTCATCCATTGCAACTTGCCAAGCAAATTGTTTAGAGGCTTGAAGAAAGTTCTTGGGTTCAACATCAGAAGAGGCAGTAGGCAGAACTTGAGCAGACAAAGACATAGGAACCCTTGGTTTAAAGATTCCTCGTTTGGACCTAGTAATCATGGAATGAGAATTAGTAGAAGACTCAGGGATAGCACCTGAAACAATAGGAACCAAGGTTGAATGATCAGATAAAGCAGTAGGTAAAGAAGAAGGGGTGGAAGAAAGGGTCTCATTTGGAGTGACAGATGAAGAAGGCTGCAAATCAGATGGAGGAAAGGAAACAGAAACACTATCAAACTGAGTCAAGGGAACAGAAAATGAAACAGGAGAAGAAGGAGGATATGCAGTGGACATGAGAGAGGAATAAGGAAAAGAAACCTCATCAAATTTGACATGTCTAGAGACATACACACGACCAGTGAGTGGATCAAGGCACCTATAACCTTTAGTGGTGGTACAATACCCTAAAAAGACACAATGAATAGACTTGGGCTGAAGTTTGTGACTCATGTAAGGCTTCAACCATGGAAAGCATGAACACCCAAATGGTTTGAGCAGATGATAGTCTGGTGGATGTTTAAACAGAAGAGAATAGGGAATCTGAAAATCAATGGCAGAGTGAGGAAGCCTATTAATCAAATAAACAGAAGTGAGTAAAGCTTCAAGCCAAAAACACACAGGAAGAGAAGCTGTATGCAAAAGGGTTAATGTGGTCTCTAGGATGTGTCTATGTGCTCGTTCTGCCCTCCCATTTTGTTCTGCTGTATGTGGGCAGGTGGTTTGATGTATAATTCCAGCATTGAGAAAAACCTGTAGAAGATAATGGTTCACAAACTCTCCACCATTATCACTCCGTATAGTTTGAACAGTGGTATGAAATTGGTTTTCCACGTAGGCTTTAAACTGAGTAATATGCCTCTTCACATCAGACTTATAGTGCATTGGTACCACCCAACAGTATCTGGAAAAGTCATCAAGAAATAGAAGATAAAATCTGTATCCTTTATTCGATGGTATTGGAGAAGGTCCCCAAACATCAACATGTACCAATTCAAATGGCTTAGAAGCATGAGAATGAGATACAGAAAAAGGAAGCTTATGTGTTTTCACAATATTACAACTAGTGCATGAGAATGAACCAACATTATTGTAGGGGATAGAAATATGCTGCTTCATTTTTCCCAACAGAGAGCTTCCAGGATGTCCAAGTCTGTTGTGCCAAAGAGACAATGAACCATTACTCTGAGTGAGAAAGGCCTGAGGTTGCTTAGAAAAGTTCGGAAGAGGATAAAGCCCCTGCAGACATGGCCCCTTGCACAGGATCTGGTGTGTTATACTGTCCTGAATTTCATAACCAGATGAATCAAACATAATTCTCCAACTGTTGTCTTTAGCAAATTGATGTACTGATAACAGATTATGACTAATCTGAGGAGCATAAAGAACATGAGATAAAGAAAACATGCTATTGGGAGTGGATAACAGTCCTTTACCAGTATGAGAAATTGGAACATTGTGTCCATTACCAACCACAACACCACTAGATCCGGAAAATGGCTCCTGTTGAACAGAGAGACGTGCAAAATCATTAGTCACATGATTTGTAGCCCCACTATCAAAATACCAAGGACCAGAATTGGATTGTCCCATGTTTGATCCAGTTGCTATATTGGCCTGAGGTAATAGTCCTGATGTTACTGGATTAGATGAAGAAACACCTTGATATCCTTGAGAAGGATGCCCAATATTTGGAGAAAATGGAACAACAGAGGATGTTTGTCCTGTCTGAGCCATTGACATAGGATACATTGGTTGATGATGAGAGAAGACTTGATGAGAAGGCATTCCTGCCTGCTGATGTTGAAACATCTGAGGAGATCCTTGACCTGTTGGTTGAGTCATCGAGGGACTCCTGTACTCACCAGAAAATTGGTGTCTAGGATTCATATTGAATTGATTTGGCTGATAGAACATATTCAATCTATGATAACAATTTGCTGCAGTATGATTATCTTTATTACAGATTTGACATGTTGGCCTTGAACCATTTCCTCCAGAATTATAGCCAGGACTAGGATTATAACCTCTATAATTTCGTCTTTTGTCTCTATTAAAACCTCTGTACTGCTGATACACCTGCTGTTGAGGATGCATATACATGGGTGGTTGAACAGAAGAGGATACTTGAAAAGCCTGATGTGGAGACGAAAGCTCAGATCCTTGTGAGTGACTCTGTGGAACAGAACTTATCTGACATGCTGAACTTCCTTCATCAGGACTTCTCTGATCTTGAGATGCAGCCAAAAACACTGAGGTTGAAGCATTTGATATTTTGACTTTATTGGACAAACTTGCATCCATGTCTTCAGACTGAAGAACAGAGACCAAATCCTCAAAGACAATAGGTTCTGATCTAGTTTTTAATGCTGTTTTGAGATTACTAAATTCCTCAGGGAGGCCATGCAAGGTATGAAATACTAAATCATCATCTGATACTGGACTTCCAGCAGTGGCAAGTTTTTGAGCACACTCCTTAATCAAGTCTATATAATCCTCCATGGTTGATGATTTGGTAACATCAAAAAGTTTTCGTTTAAGCATATGAACATGGGACCTAGATAACATGCCAAATCTGATTTCTAAGGCATTCCATACTTCAAACACATGCGTGCAACTCATAATATGTTGCAGAATACCCACAGAAATGGAAGCTGTCACACATGACAGTAAATGACCATCAATTACTGACCAAGTTAAGTACTCAGGATTAGATACTTTCTCACCATTAACTTGGATTTCCTTTGGAGGAGTTTTGATTGATCCATCTATATAACCTAGATAGCCATTTGGCCTTGTACAATTTTGAATCTGTATTTTCCATATCACATAGTTGTTGGAATCTAGTTTAACTGTGACTAAGCTATGAAAATTTGAAACCAGGAACACAAGAGAAGAGGGTAAGGTGACTGACATTGGAGACCTCTCTGGTTGAGATTGTGCACTCATAGATGCTTGTAGGACTTACCAGAATCGCAATGGCACAAGCCTTTGTGCTCTGATACCATATCAAGAAATCAATAAGTTACTGATTTCTTATAAGTATACCAATGGCATATTGTAAGTTTGCACAGAACATATCAAATACGAGAGAAGAAAACATAGAAATGGAAATCATATTTGCTCTGTATTCCTTTGGTTTTCCGTGCCCCTTACAAAAAGAAATGATCTCAATTTATAGGGAAAAGCAAGAGCCTAACAAACTAACAACCATGCCTCTGTCTAACAACTAACAGGGCTAACAAACTCATATGCTAACAGACTAGCAAAACGTGAACTGACTGATCATGAAAACGTGAACCACTGATATTACTCAGTTACTCAGCCACTGGTTTAACAACCGCGGAGGGTAAACAAAACCATATTCGAAAAGTACAGTCAAAGACAAGTGAGAATACCTGTTTTGAGGATGAGAGAGAGGGATAGAAAAAGCAACAACTGGATTGGTTTAGCCTTTTGCACCTTAATTTTACCGTATCATTATTCATTTGATCTCTTGAATTTTTAAATTGTACCTAATGCCCCTCTAATAAAATAGCCTTTGTGCATTTTAAATTGTTTCTACGGGTTGCATTGTTTCACTTGTCTAATAACCTGTGTAATCCTTTTTAACAACCATTGAACACTGTAATAATACTGTGATCCTATGGAATTTAAAATTCAATCTTTTATCTAATTCGATCAATATTTAAACAAATCCTCTTATCTTTGTCATTATCATTAAAGCCCTCATAGCCTTCCCACTACGAAATATTTTGTAAAACAAACAATAAGCCAGCAGGCCCTTCATTTATAAATGTATGATCAGGGCCAGCCAGGAGTTAGTCCTGTAAGTCTCGAGCTCGAGCAATCCTCCAACGTGGGGTAACAAAATTTCTTTTTTTTTTTATAAATATAGAAAAATAATAGAAACTCACTGAATTATTAATATTAAGTAGACAACCAAGCTGAAATTGAGTTTGGATAATTTAAATGTCCAAACGAATACTGTGTATAATATGTCAGCACCGGCATTGTGTATGATATTCAGTTTTCAACAGCTTCCTAACTAATCATCAAAAAAACAATACATAATGAGTGCCGGCCCACTTTGGAGTGCTTTAGGTACAAGCTAAGCATTATCATGTTACTCCATCTTATTATATATATGTACACTTCTCTCCACTTGCCTCTATATACTTTTTTAAATCCCCACCACGACATAATATTTAAACGACAAAAACTCTATCATAATTAACAATGGGTCAATGTTACTTATATTTTCCAATTTATAATATGTATTTTTTTATCAACGTTACCTCTTTTATATATATATTGATGTAAGTGAATATATGAGTCGAATTTTATGATACATATTATGTATTTTTTTATGGTTCAATTTATAATGTAATTTTTTGGATGTATTTTCTATGTACAATTTGTTTTACACACCAAAATATTACGAATTATTTAGGCTAGTTACAAAAATACATTTTACTATAAGTTATGAATTAGTTTGGCTAAGTTAAAGCAAATATTGGTTAAAAATATACATAGGTTTTGCTCCATGTAAAACCATTTATTAGAGTGTACATACAGTTTTTCCCGTTTTGTGCATAAAAATTTGTTTTTCCTCTATCGTGTGAAAACTTTGGTTTTATAATGAGGGAGTTTGAACTTGTTTTTTTTAATTCCTACCGCTGGGTACTCAAGGGGCCTTTTGCAAAGGAAAATTTCATAACATCAAAAAAAACTCACTGCGTTTTCAAAAACCTCACTCATACTCGTAAAACCTGATGATGTTTTGTAGTTTTCCTCCCACCAACAAGAGTGGACCCGGGATTTCGACACAAGGGAATCGAACAAGACAAAAGTTTGTGTTATACTGACACCAAAATATCTTTTTTATATTTTTCTTGGCAGTACTTTTTTATTTTTTTCTCTATTTTTTTCTAATTCTTTTAAATATCTCGAGTATATCTTTTTTGTGTTATACTGACACCAAAAAATAAAAATGTAACACCAAGAAAAATATGAAAAAGATATTTCATCTCACTATAACACAAGCTTTTCTCTTACTCTTAATATTGCATAAGATATTAACGAGTCTTATCATTTCCTATAAAAACAAATTTAATTAGCCTTATTTAATAATTCTTATCATGTGTCTTTTTAGGACACGCATTAACAAAATCTATTTTTTTTATAATATAATAAGTCTAAGAACACATACTTCAAACATGCACATATATATCGTATGCACAAATTTTACACTGGCACCTGTGGGTCCCAGCTCACTCCCCAACCAATTCTCAGTGAACATATACCGAACCTTTAATGGGTGTATACCAAAACTTTCTCTTACATGTATATATATTGAGATTTTTCTTGCCTGATGCAACAATAATTATGTGATTTTTTTTTTCTTTCTGGTAACCTAGTTATTTCTTATTTATGAAAAAATTACACTTCGTGCTATAATATGACTTGAATTTTGACGAGATCAAACCATAATTATCATATTAGAGGTCAACATACTAATTTTATAAAGATTAGGGGCTACTTACTGCTTACACACTCTGTGTATGCATATGTATAATTAAATATGTGAAGTGTAAGATGAGATGTGGGAGTGAGGTACTTGGCTCCAATAATTTTCCCATGTAATCTCTCTTTTTTATATTAGGGTAAATTTCACATACCTCCTCTGAGGTTATTAACAAATGCACTATCCTCCTCTGTGGTTCTAACAATTACATTGTTCTCACTTGTTTTACAAACTATTTTCATAACAACCCCTGCCATTACTCTATTATTAACAGAGTTCAAATTTAAAGTGAAATTTCCCTTTTACCCTCTCTCCCGCCCCACAATCCTCCTAATGCATCCTACCAATTTCTTCTTTTATCTCCAATCCCTACCCACTTCCCCACCCCATCTCTCAACATTGCCCCCAGCCCCCGCAAGCCTCCAACCCCAAAACACTACCCAGATTCCAAAATTGGTTTCATATTAATTTTGTATATAATGAGAAATTGATTTTTGTATTGCTTTTGAATTGCGGGTTCGAATAATTTGCTATTTAATTCTATTCTATTTTTTAAAAAATTAAGTATGTAATCTTTCATATTTTTAGGCTATGCTTCTTCATGGATCTTGTGCTTTTATTATTAGCAATTTCATCTTCAAATGATTCATAAAAGCTTCTAGGAGTGTGAACTTTTTTTTTTTTTTTTTAATTCTAGGTTTGTCGTTCTAAATTAATCTGCAAATGAAAAAAATAAAAGTAATGGGAAATAACAAAATAATTATTATAGAGAGTTTGCTAACTTCATTTGGGATTTGGGATTTGCTGTATTGATTTTATTAGAATTATGGGAAATCTCTTGAAGCTCAATTAACTTCCCTAAAAAAAAAAAAGAATGGTATCATTAAACGTAACTAGGTGGGCAAAATGAAAAAACAAAAATAATTTAATAGGAATGAAAACATATAACGAGTTTCACTTAAATTAAAAAATAATAATTTAATAAGAACCAAAAAATAATATTTCAAAACCAAATAAGTTAATAGGAATAAAAAAATATAATGGGTTTTTTATTTTCGATAATCTTCAAAATTACTTTAAATCTGCAATAGCACATCTTGCTTCTCACCGACCCTAAGTACGCTACTGGTATTGCTAGATAATGACATGTCTATATACCATTAATTCAAAAATATTAAAATTTAATTGTGTCGTTAAACATAAAAAAAATTTACGAGGGAGAATCACAAACATAAAAAAAAAAAAAAAAAAACTTAAGGGCCAGATAATTTCTACGAGGGATAATTACTTAAAATTATATTAATCAATACTAAGATATTAATCAATACTAAGACAATAAAAAACTAAATTAATTAGTAACTGAAAAAAAAAATTGGATTCATTCCATATATGTGATATGTATGTATAGTGCAATAACATATAATAGATATACAGGTGTATATAAATATATATGTGTATATGCATATTGAAATGACAAATTAACTTAATAAGTAAATAAAAAATAAAAAAACAAACATGGTATTTCCAATTAATTTGCAGCTGTAGTGAAATAGAAAGGTTGGGGGGAAATGTGAAATGGACATGAGAGATTGGGGAATGGAGTATATAGGGGGGGAAAGAGCGAGAGCAAGGAGGGGTAATATGAGAATTTATTAGAAAAGTAAAAACCATGACATCACTTTTTCTTCATAGTCAATGTGTGAAATTTAACGAGAAGGATACAGAAATATTATTTTGTAAAGCGAGGGAGGACAGTGCAATTGTCAGAACCACAAGAGAGGGCAGTGTATTTGTTAGTAACCTCAGGGGGGGTAAGTGAAATTTACCCTTTATGTCAAAATAGATACTGGAATTATACTTACTACTAAAAAACTTAAAAATTTCCAGGGAACTGGAATCTCGGCCGGCCTTAATTGTATATTGTTGATTAACAAAAATATACATTTAAGTAATCTCATGTCCCTTTTCTTTTTCTTACCTTAGCAATCCACGGTCCCAAACATAACATAAAGACAACTAGGACAGAAATTTACAAAAACATTTGTAAGCTGGTATTGATACGGGCATAAGTAAAAACCAGTACGCGGAACCGAGCCAAAAAATTAAATCAAACCGACGATTTTATCGATTTTTTAGTCAAATCGGTCCGGTTCAATTTGGTGTGTTAGAAAATAAATTGGTTCGACTTCAATTTTTTAGCTTTACAAATTGGACCAAACCGGAATAAAAAAATTTATTTTTATTTTTGTAATATGTACTTTTTGTATTATGTATTTTTTATAATCTTTATTTTTTTACCTTCAATAATATATATATTTTTATATTGGTTTTGGTATTCAAATATTTATTTGTGAATCAAAAGATGAATTATTTCTTTTACATTTGACTTGATTTAACCAAATTGAAAACCGAATCAAATTGAAAACTTAACCAAACCAAAGAAACCAGATGAAGCAAACCAAAATTATTCAGTTTGGTTTCAGTTTGAAAAATTATAAACAAAAGTTTTCAATTTAATTCGAGTTTTTCCTCCGATCCAGACCAAACCGAACTAGTTACACACTTAATACCTTGTACAGATTCTGTGTAGGGAAAAATTGTTTGGACATAAAATAATACGAACATGTATTTGGATATTTTAGAAAAATGCATCCATTGAATATTAATACAAAATTATAGAGCATGAATAAAATGAATAGTACAATCATAAATGATAAAAATCGAACATAAACAATATGATACTGGACCGAGTCCTGTAGATTCATAGTTCCCTAAAAACACATTCGTCGTCTTATCATGGGTGCCAGAGGATTGCACCGTCATCTGTCTCCCAAGATAAAACAACTCCTCGATTGAAAGAACACCGATCTAACGACAGCTTACCAAATTTACTTTGCTCGTCTCTCTCTCTCTTCCAAAGAACACGATAATAGAAGCAAAATGTAGAAGAATTTTTGGTTTCTCCTCAAAACGTGGAATGAAGTATCTTATACCTTTGAGCTGTTGAAATAATTGAGATCTTTGAGTTACAAAATATGAATGAAGGGACCTTTGAGTGATGGACATGAATAGTATGCATGAACGAGTGACATTCCCATTAGTTTGAGAGATCTTCCATTATTCCAAAATCATTCACTCAAAAACTTCAAAAACTTTTGAACTGGCCGGCCCTAACTTTTTAAAGGCCCAAAGCAAGCATTATATAGCTCTTTATACATTTTTACAAACAAAATTATTAAAAAGGTAAATCAATATAAAAAATAAAATCTATACTATATATTATTGTAGGGCGACTTTTCGTGTGTAGAGCGACTTTTCGTGAGAGTCACCCTAAGCGCGACACGTGGCATCTATAAAACAAGAAGAGAATTTCTGGAATTGAAATATATATTGCATAAAAAGGAAAAGGAAATCATAAATGAAATCATTGGATTATAGCGGTACTAATCACCTTTTCTTTCTTTACGTTTCTATCTAATTAGATAATCACAACTCATAAAGGAAATTATTAATCTTCTAAAAGGAATATAACTTAGATTCCTCTATGGAATTATTTTGAATCACTTCCTATACTTTACGTATCTCTTAGTATAGATGTTTTAGATTCCAAATTTTATACTCCTATTATATTGATGCTCTAGATCCCTCCCTTTTTTCTTTTTTTCTCACTCACTCTATCTCCATCTCTTTCCTAAGAATAAGGAGAAAATCGTGGCCGAATTTTCCTTCCTTTTATTACTGACCTACTCCGATCATTTTTCTTCAGTACTTTTCTAAAAATTAATAAGGTAATTGTGCTTCCATCCTCCCAACTTCCTTATTACTTTTCTCTGTCTTCTCTATAGAAGGAACCCAAGAATCCGAAAATAGATCAACAAAAGTGGAAGGGCGGCATATGATCTTTGGAGTTCGGGGTATGAAATAAGTTTGCAAGATGTTAGAACATCTCCTTGAGTTACCGATTTGTCATGTTCTAACTCTAAATTTATTTTATCTGTCAAACATTGACCATCTTGCAAAGGCTTTGAATTACATAACGCGAGGGTCATTCTGGCTCAACCTCACAAGGTTAGTCTATTGTTGAATTTGTTCACAAGAAATGTGTTCAATCTTATTGTGTTTGTCTCAATATCAACTATCAAGGGATTTTAATAGATGCATTGAAAAATTAATCATCTGCTATTTACATTGACTAGAAAAACAAAAAAACAAAAAAAGTGAAAGGGATAATTCCGTGTTATGCAAGGAAGTTTTAAAATACGTGAAATGTACAATTAAAGGTAGTTCTACTACTCTGCTAGATGCATTGTCTACAAATAAAATGAGAAGTTATGGCTTTATTAATTATCTAGATTTGTATGCCACGCTACAGACTTTAAATAAAAACTTGAACTATAAAATCCTTTCATGTTTTTTGTTGTGGCTAATCTAATTAAAAATGTCTTATATCATAAATATCGTGATTGATTTTGTTTTTCCCGCACAGTTGATAATTAGTATTTGATGAAACGAATTGATCTTGACTTTCTTCATTTTGTTGTATAGCATATCTTTTAACCTATTTGATAGCTTGCTCATTCTCTTATCATTTTTTTATTCTCCAGTCACTTCCGAAGGCTCAAGCAAAATCGACATTACTAAAGAGTTAGAACGTTTGTTTGAGAGATGTTCAATTTTTACTGCTTGATAACTTAAGGTATAGCTTTTTATTTATGTCTTAGGAATTTCAATTTGCCTCAATTTTTTTAGATTTACCATTCCTTTTGATGAATCTATAATGGAAAAACTGTGAAGACAAAAAAGTTTTAAGAATATAATTTTGTTATTAATTTTAATATCCTTTATTGGCTTGATGAATCTATAATATTAATAGATTATTAAATTAGTTATTAATGTTACTACTTATCAACTAAATTAAATTGGTGAAGACAAAAAAAATTAAAGCTAATGGATCATTAAATTAGTTATTTATGTTAAAATTTACAAAGTTTAAATATTAATGTATCATTAAAAGGTTTTTACCCTTCTTATTGTAATCATCAAGAAAGTATCCATAAACAAAGTTCAACAAGTCCATTTCTGCTTAACTTTCTTTGTACTATTAACTTTCTTACTTTTTATCTATTTTGATTCGTTAACTTTCTTTAGATACATTTAACACATATTTTCTCTCTAGATTTGTGTGTGTTATGCAAATATTTATTGCAATCGTAATATTGTAAATTTTGTGAGGGGTCAGCTTTAAGTTGTCCTCTCATGTGTTACTAGGTCATCAGGTCTGAAGATATTGATTGTAAATAAGGATGTCTAGCCATGGAACTACAAGAAAAATGTTATCTATCGAGGTTTCCTTGAAGGCATTTCAACATGATGTAACAAGTTCTCAGTACATATTTGTTTTTTACTACTATGTGTTCTAGACAATAATCCTTCAACAATTTAATATATTCTAATTTTATTATTGTTTAATTTTTATTTGTTTAATCGTTTATTGTCAATGGTAATAAATGAAAAGTCAAAGCTCACTTATTATATTTTCTCATATAATTTGTTTATTAGTTATTGATATCTTCTTAAAGATTTTATTTACCATTTCATCTTATATGTGTAGGAATTTCAATGCAAGGCGGACTAGCATTGACGTCATAATTATGAGATTTTAATTTGTTATCATAATTTTTAGACATAATTTGTTAAGGTGAGATTTAAATTTGTTATCGTATTTGGTTGATGTTGTAAATAATTTATACTTTTTCACTATTTATTTGAGGTGTGAACAATATTATACACATTTTTACTATTTCGTATAATTCAATTCTTCCCGTGCATAGCACGGGTTCTTGCTAGTAACTTGTATTTAACAACATAAAATTTTAAATTACTCATCGTTACAACAATTACTATTACTCAAAAATCATTTTTTAACTAGATTTCTTTTGAGTCATAAGACTATTCCAACTACGATACTGGTGGAGAAAAAATCGTAATAAATACAAAGAAGAAGCATCTTTTACCTGGTAGCGAAGAGTTTGAACCAAGATTTCTAGATGAATGGGTTGAGTTATTAATATATCTAACACATAATTTAAAAGTGAAAATTTGCCCTATAAAGAAAGAAATATTAAATGAATTGATTGGATTTGAGATTTAATTACTATTTCTTTCCCTTCTAGGGAAGATAGTAATCGTAGAGAAAATGGAATTTCCACAACGACCACAAATCCTTCGAATATCATTTGCGAATAAAAATTTGTATTGTACCCCACAATTATTTTTTTTGTTAGAATCATTAGCAGAAAAAAAAATGATTCTGTTGTGCTCTTATTTTAATAAACTTATTTTGAATGGGCTCAATTTTAGAAGTTTCATAATTAATATATGTAGTGGGTCGAAATATCAAACCAACCTGACAAAGGAAAATTGGGGGTAAAAGCTTAGGAGAATTATGGTACGTGTTGGTAGCATGAGGTTTCAATTGACGTAATACCGAATGGGTCCAAGGGATTCAGATTACTGCTCACCCCATGCATGTTTGCCGAACGATGTAGTATCTCCTTCGTGTCGGCCGCGTAAGGTTTCGGCCTACTTATGGCGAACGAGCACATTGACCGGATGTAGGGAGTTCAACGTATGGAGACTTCCGAAATGGATGTAGGGAGCTCGATGTATGGAGACTTCCCGAATGGTTTCCTAGGCGTTCGATCGATGTGGTAGGAGAGCCTTCTAGAATCAAGATGTGTTCAAAATAGGAAAACATAGGTTTTTCAAGCTAGTAGACGATGGGTAAATGGAAATTGTGATATATATTTGGAAATATGAAGCCTATGAAAGATCCTCAATCAAGGAAACAATTAGATTAGTTAATGTATGATTACAGAAAGATTCTCTAGATATTCAGTCACCAAAACAGAACATTCGATAGCTTATAAATACAAGATTGAGAGGTAAAAATCAGGTACATTATCAATTACTATGCCGTTATTATTGTGCCTTAATCTTAAAAGATTTAACTATAACATCGGAGTGTCTTCAGCCTGGAACAAATTATCACACCCCCGCAATATACAATACAATTTTTAGAAACCCCATTTTTAAAAGATTATATAAAAGTTCAAGGCAAAAATCTTGTTCCTCTTTAGTCAGGGCATCAAATGGACAAAATTTAAAATACTTCCCTTAAAAGACGGTTGCCGAAGTCGTACTATTATACTATTAATAGGCAATTGCGGAGTGGATCACTTTTTTTTCCTTATGTTAAAGGGTTATTTAAATCACTACCTATCTAGAAATATAAAACTTCCTATTTATGTTTAATCAATTTTCTATGGGTTTTGTTAATGTGTGCCCTAAGGGCACATGATAGTGTACATTAAATGATATCAACCAAACTCACTTTTATTGAAAATAGTAAAAGTCATTAATGATTTGTGCAATATTAGAGTAAGAGAAAATTTTATGTTACAGTGAGACAAAAATACCCTTTCTATATTTTTCTTAGTGTTACATTTTTATTTTTTTCTAATTCTTTTAACTATCTTGATAACTCGGTACACGAGGACAATTAGCTATTTATTGGCATAAACTAAAAAGAAAATGAAAATCGAACTGAAATGGACCGAAACCAAAGAAATCAAACCGAACTAAATTAAAATAATTCAATTTGGTTTTGATTTGAAAAATCCTAATAAAATTTTTCAATTTTGTCTAAATTTCTCCTTCAAACTAGACTGGTTATACTCCTAGTTGTAATGCTTTGGCCTTCTACTAGAGCACTGCAATCCCATCTTCCCATTTCTTCTTCTTCTTTTTTTTTTTTTTTTTACGGCAATCTCTTCATTTATGTGGGATAGAAGAGAATAAGTCTCCACAGTTGTTCCCATTCTTATGATATCAATTCGTAAAAGAATTTACGATATAAAAGGAAAATCTCTTTGTGAAGGAAAAAAAGAAAATTAAATAATTAAAGAAGATGAATGAAGTTGCTATATTTTCTTATTATATATATGAAAAGTAATTTTACTTTGCATTTTTATAAAATTTATATTAAACATACTGTAAAACGCAAACTAAAAATATTTTGCAATTTACAAAATAATTTAATTTAACAATCTTTAATCTTTCTTGTTTTAGTTTCTTTTTAGTTTATGCCAATAAATAGCTAATTGTCCATTATTTCCTTATCTGAAACACTCAAGATAGTTAAAAGAATTAGAAAAAATGGAGACGAAAAAATAAAAATGTAACACTAAGAAAAATATATATAGAAAGGGCAATTTAGTCTCACTATAACACAAGTTTTTTTCTTACTTTAATATTGCATAAGTCATTAATGATTTTTTCTATTTTCAATAAAAATGAGTCTGGTTGATTTCATTTAATGTACACTATCATGTGCTTTTAGGGCATACATTAACAAAACCCATTTTCTATTGATGATATACAAAATTACACTCAATCAAATGAATTATTGTATTGATATTAGCAAAAACTCGGAAAGAAAAGTAACTTTTACTAATTAAATACACTACTACTATACAAATGATGGGTGGACATCAACCTTTTTTTAATTCCTTGAACAATTTTGGTTATTAAAAGCTGATTAGGTTTTGCATCTAGCAAGAAGTAGGTGTGAGGTTGGAAAAATGTACTAATCTAATTTAATTCGTCTTTGAGATTCGAATAGCACATGTAGCCTGCGCAAAGAATAATAAGTTAGTGTTATCCAGTTGTTGCCAATTGAAAGACATTCCGGTACTTATAGTGATAACTGATTGCACCTTTTTTATGTTATGTAATTCTATACATATAAATCATTTCGTACCTTTTTCATTTGGAAATTGAATAATTCGGCATATCTTCTTGATTTATTGAGAATTTTATTTCAAAGTTTTCCCAATCTACTCATTAACAAATTTGGTTATTTCCTCAAAGCCAATGATTTAACCGTTCACTACTTTTAAAATAGATATAATTTGAGTAAATATTTATATTTGTCCAATTTTTATTATAAATAATTCACATATTAGCTTTCCAAATTAAATAATTAGAGTGGTTAAATAAAAGTAATTCTTATATTTTTCATAACATAAAAGGATCATGAGAATTGAGAGGATGGATCTTTTTCCATTCTGATCGCCTTTTTGCAAAAAAAAAATACTTTTTCAAGTAGAAAAGCAGTGCCATTTGGCTTTTAATGCAAGAACCCAAGGCTAAATCTCGTGAAATTCCCCAACCAAGCCAGGCCAAATGTTGTGCAGTACGTTTCGCTCCAGCTCGTGCATTAATCCAATTAAAATCCGCCACGTCAGATCCATGACACTCAAAACCACATGTAGCTCTCTCATTCGTTGATTTATATGCACTACTATAAAAATCCCCAGTAAATTATCCCCACCGAAAAAGTAAAAACGGATCTTCTTCTATATAGCACAGTCTCTCCTTCTCTCCGTCCTACCTACATTTCGCACACCTCTCTCTCTCCCTCTCTGTCTACAGCCATGGCGGCTGAGAGACGAAACCCTACTCTTCTGTCTCTCATTGTCCTCTCTCTCCTGGCGATCGCATCAGCCAAAGTGTTCTTTGAAGAACGATTTGATGGTACGTTCCCCCCCCCCCCCCCCCCCCCCCTCTCCAGATCGTTTTCCTGCTTCTTACTTGCTGATTTTCGCTCGCATTTCGTCTTTTTCTGTGGTTTGTTAGTGACATCTGGATATTCCTTGCTGATGATTGGCATTGTAGTTTCATTCAACTTGTGGATCTGATTAAGTTCAATCGCTACTTACAGTGTAATAGATCTGGTGACTAGCTGGTACTTGGATCATTACTGTGTCGTTTCGTGTTTGATTGGACGCATTTCGTTGTTTTTTTCAGTTCAGGAAATAATAATGGTTTCGAATTACATGTTTCTGTTGTGATTCGTGATACGAATTACGCGCATGGGAAGAACAAAAAGAAATTACTTGTCCACGACCTTTATTTATTTATTTTTTATCTTTTGACTTGTGGTTTTCGTCTAATTGATTGCTGAGTGCTTAGTCATTTGTTCTGATCTGAGTAGATATACAGTTAGAATCTCACAACAGTTAGTGTAGGCATCTCCACTTGTTTTTTGAGAAGTATTATGGTTTGAACGTTGCTCTCTTTGGTTGTTGTCTCCAGAATTCTTTGTGAGTGCTTTTATCGTATCCAATTTTTGAGCAGGATGGTTTTCGCGAATTTAAAAAACATTGTGATGTTTTCTTCCAAAGAAATTTAGAAACAAGTTTTGAAATCTATCAATCATACAAGTTTCCAGTTTCTGGTCAATGAAATCAGAAAAAGCCTATTTATACCAAAACAAACCAAACTTATCCTTAAGTCCCAATCAATTGGTCTTGGATCGAACTGAGGTTTTTACATACCTACTGTCGCACAACTTTCTTCCATGTTTGGGATTGAGTTCGGCTGCGTGGAAGATAAGAGAATTAATGAATTGGAATAAAACACAATGGTGAAGCTTGTCATTTTTATTAACTTGACGGAGTGCTTACTTGTTTTTCATGTATCTGTATAGCTGTAGAACAAGAAATCCACAGCTATGGGGACTATTCTTATTACAATAGTTTAAACTTTAAGCAATTTCATTCCATGTACTTTCTTTTGGCTTGTAGGATTAGACTATTATCAAGGTGTGCATATGCCCTCTGAGCCAATATGCGCACTGTGTGAAGACATCTAACCATATCCAATGTTTATCCAATCTAGAAGCTGATAAACATGGGAAGAGTGCGATCAAATAACTGCAAGATTCATTAAGCAGATGTAAATTTCCTAAAGGCAATAGTTATTTTTCTAGTCTTTTTCACTTTTTCGGTTGAGTTACATTCTTTATCCGAGAAACCACTCCCTTTTTCTTGCCCATTCTTTCTCCGTTACTGTTGTTTATTGTTAGATAGTTATTTGTAGCTGTTATTTGATAATTACTCTACCTGGTTTGATGTGTTATTCTCATTATGTTCACCTTTGTCTACTATTAAGATGATTGGGAAAGTCGGTGGGTTAAATCTGACTGGAAGAAAGAGGAGAAAACGGCTGGCGAGTGGAACTACACTTCTGGTAAATGGCATGGTGATCCTGATGATAAAGGTACCTTCCAACTTGTTATTCATAATATATCTAACATAGTGTGGAATTCTTTATATGTTGAGAGAGGCTGGTTTCTTTTGATATCTCTCTCTCTCTACCTCTCTCCAAGAAGTTCTCTAGGCTTATAAGAGTTTCAGATGTTTACTTGATTTCTCTTTTGATGTCCTGATGCAGGCATCCAGACCAGTGAAGACTATAGATTCTATGCTATATCAGCAGAGTACCCTGAATTCAGCAACAAGGATAAGACATTAGTTTTCCAGTTTTCTGTTAAGCATGAACAGAAGCTTGACTGCGGTGGTGGCTACATGAAGTTGCTTAGCAGTGGAATTGATCAAAAGAAATTCGGTGGTGATACCCCATATAGGTAACACGCATTTACAGTTTATCTTCAACTTGAATCTTTATATATCTGTTAAAATTAAAATTTCTGACTTAACGAAACCATATGGTTGTATGCAGCATCATGTTTGGTCCAGATATCTGTGGCTACAGCACCAAGAAAGTCCATGCCATTCTTACTTACAACGAAACAAATCACTTGATCAAGAAGGATGTTCCTTGTGAGACAGACCAGCTCACTCATGTCTATACATTTATCCTCCGCCCAGATGCCACCTACAGCATCCTTATTGACAATGTGGAAAAGCAAACTGGTAGCTTGTACTCTGATTGGGACCTTCTACCACCAAAGGAAATCAAGGACCCAGAGGCCAAGAAGGTAATTTCTCATGCCGGGATACTAGCGAGTTTCGTGTTTTATTAAATCAATGATTTTGATTTCCATCTTTGACTCAACTGCTTAATGATGACAGCCTGAAGATTGGGATGACAAGGAATATATTCCTGATCCTGAAGATACGAAGCCTGAGGTAACAAGCTGTTGATTATGAAATCATCCTTGTATGCCTGAGTTTATTTTGCTGCTTAGAATTTTAGTTATAATATTCTATGGTCTTCACAGGGATATGATGACATCCCAAAGGAGATACCAGATGCTGATGCCAAGAAGGTAGTTATTTGTATTTTCCTGTTTTATGTTATACATAGGGAATAGTGTTATTGAGTGAGATGGCCTGCAATTTCAGCCTGAGGACTGGGATGATGAGGAAGATGGTGAGTGGACACCTCCCACAGTGGCTAATCCTGAGTACAAGGGTCCATGGAAGCAGAAGGTTTGTGGAGGTTTTGATTTTAGTTAAATCATTTCTTTTGATGGAAAACCCCTGCTTTATGTCAAGTTCCTTTTTGCAGAAAATTAAGAATCCCAACTACAAGGGAAAGTGGAAGGCGCCCATGATTGACAACCCAGGTGGTTGTCTGTCCTCTTGAAGGCTTTCCGTGTTATCTCAACTCAGCATCTTTACATTTTGTGTTAACTGACGTTTATAATCGCTATTGCGTACAGATTTTAAAGATGATCCTAATATCTATGTATACCCAAGCTTGAAGTACGTGGGCATTGAGTTGTGGCAGGTATTTTGATTAGTGGCCTCCAGAGTTTTATTTGTTTTGGGGAGTTGGGATTATGATGAGTAAGGTGCATGTTTTTTGTCAGGTTAAATCTGGAACCTTGTTTGACAATGTCTTGATTAGTGATGATCCGGAATATGCAAAGAAGCTGGCAGAGGAAACATGGGGCAAACACAAGGATGTATGTTGATCTTTTGTTCCTTATAGGCATGTTGCTGAAAGTTTCTCCTATATATCAATTTTGGAGATTATATTATTTTGCAGGCCGAGAAGGTGGCATTTGAGGAGGCAGAGAAGAAGAATGAGGCGGAGGTATCTTTTTTTATACATAACTACTTGTCACGGGATCAGAGTAGTGGTAATGCTTCTAGGTAGTGTTTGGTTCGGTGGTTATTCATTGGGGTCCTCTTGAATGGGTATTCACTTAAGTTGGTGAATGGTCAACAAACAAAGGTAAACATTTCAAGGGAATGACCTGCCCTTGTATTTTGAGGTTGGAACAACGGAATGGATATTTAAATAAATTGGAGAATGGTGATTTTCTTTGTAATATAAACTTTTGTAAATTGTTTTGGCAAACCAAAGGTCATGATGAGGAAACCAAGGAAACGACTGTTCTATTTTAGCTTCGTTCCAGTGGACCAAACACTACCCTAGTATTTAGAGGTCGGGAAAATGCATTATTTCAAATGGGAGAACATTAAAAATGTAGTGCCTATGTTAAATTTAGAGTAAACGTACTGGGGGGAAATATAATTAGCTTATTTAAGTCATCAGAACATTTAAGTAGGTGCTACTTATTATGCATTTTCCTCGTTTTATTAACTTCTGGATTTGATTTTCTCAGGAATCAAAGGATGATCCTGTAGATTCAGATGTAAGCTTACTGACTTATCCAAAATCTCTTGTAATTTATTTGTTTCAGTTGCGTCCTTACCATATGATAAACTGTTTTCCAGGCCGAGGATGCCGAGGATGACGCCGATGCCGACGACGATGATGCAGATGACACAAAGGATGATGACAGCTCCGATGAGGCTGCACATGTATGGAATCTCCTAATTCAATAGTTTTGATTCGATTGTGTGTTAAAGATAAATCATCTTTCTCATTTTCGATTCTGTCTTACAGGATGAACTGTAGGGAAGGAGGTGCAATGTTCCGGTGACAATTCACTCTTTGAGAATTTGGCCCGCAATGCTTTAATTTTTGTTCTCTTGTTTGTTTTTGGCTTTAGTCTTTTTATTTTTCAGGGAAAAAAACAGTAGAGACCTGGTTGCAAAAACTGCGGCTAATTTAATCACATTTGACTCCCGAGTTTTAGAATAATGGAGAGATGTGTCAGATTGTTATTTACATTATATGAAATTAGTTTGGAGTTGGAAATCATGTATAATGTCGCCTTTTGACATTCTTGGTTCGCTCTTTATAATTGTTTCATTTTTAGGAAATACCGTGCACCATTTCAATGTTTTCCTTCTATTTTGTTACTCTTTTTTGATGGTAACAGAGACCCCTGAAATTCGTTATTCAAATCATTCATCCTGAAAACCCAGAAGCCAGAGTAATCCTGGTCGTGTCGAGGATATGGGGAAGTATTTTGAAGACTGCACGATCAGTTCAACATATTAAGCATACCGATAGTGGGAGCAAAAAGGTAGAAGACTTTACAACAGACCGACTTGATTTTGGATTAGAGTGGAGAAAAGGAACATGCAATTCCTAAAAGTACCAGTCTTTGTATGTTCCATAACTTAACAAACAATGGGTCCACATATTTTTAGATTGTGTTTAAAAAATGTAGACCTTTGTGAATGAAGATATTCATTCCTTAAGTCATGTTCAAAGCTTTGAAGAATTGTAGTCGAAGTGTCCCAAAGTGGCGGTAACATTGTAAAGAAGGGGCTGGATACGTATCCCATATTCTGAAGTCAATATTTTTGTCAAGGCATGCAGCTGGAGAAGGGATGGGACACACTTTTAAGAGCATTGATGTTTGACTTGTTAAACCTTCTCTTTAAGTGTCCGTGCTTCTTTGCTGTGGAGCTTAAAGAAATTTTTACTCTCCCCCAAAATAACTTTCAAAAGCTCATTACTCCAACAGAAACCTACCACAATCTATATATTCCAGGGAGAAAAAAAAAACTGCAGTTTGCATCATCAGGTGGACTCCTCCAGCACTACCTGCCACTAGCAACTCATCTCAGCTATTTCAGCCATACCTACATAGCTAATTCTGCTGCTGCCTAGCCTCCTGAATGTCTAGCGGATATGCTTACCCAAACGAATTCTTCGTCTTTTAAAGGTGAAATTCGACAAGAAATTTGGCTCAGATTCTCAAATAGTCAGAAGACATCTAGAGTTATACATCAAAGTTCATCTTGTACATCAGCTTCATCTTGATGTAGTTCTTTTCTTGAGCATAAAAGGGAAAATTCTACTAATATTATACAACTCATGGATGGACAAGACAATGTAGAGGTCAAATAATTAACTACTTTGGTTGATCAAAGACAATATCCAAGAGAATGTGTTGGAATTTATCAAAATAAGTGGGTTTTTATTTGGGTGTTTTATCAAAACATTTCTTGTGCTTGAAAAGACTTCTTTTAGAGTTTGGAGTTTTATTCCACATTGTTTAGGTGGAAAAAGGTTGAATGACTTATATACGAGAGCACAATTGTTAAGTTTACTCTAATAGCTTGGCTCTAAAGTGGTTTGATTCATAGGTGCTTTGCATTGTAAACCGGCGAAGCCAGTGTGCTTTGCACATCCACACACACCCGCATCCTCGCCATGTGAGTAAGCATGATAGTGGGCTCTGTGGTGTTTTGATGGCGCACTTTGTGCGCCCGTTAGATTGAGTGTGATCACGTCTGTTGATCATGATCGAACAAATCTTGGTTGACATCCGTACGGGTGTGGACTTGTCCGTTCGAAAAAGTGTAATCAGCACTGTAGGATTTAATCTAATGGTCAGACGCAAACAAATACAATCCTACATGATTAGGTGCATATGAGTCTATAAAGAGAACTCAGATTACAGCCATTTGATACACTGAAAATTTTTAGAAACTCCCTCACTCTATGAAGTTGTTTTCTTATACTGTTAACCCGTTACTCTGCATAAATGAATTTAACAGTCTCCTAGTTTGTTTAATTTTATTTTGGCTCGGTATTCTCTGTGTCTTACGTTTTTGTAGATGCAGTCAGAAGACCATTCGATCGGGCTTCGTTGTATTTTCGAAAAAAAATTGTTACAACCTGATGCACACAAATTAGTGGGGCGAATACTGTTTTTCAATTAAAGACATTGTAACGCTTCAAAGCAAGTTTATCATATTATTAATATTTTGAATGAACATAAAAATGTACAAAACAAAATGGATTTTACAAAGAAAATTAACCAATCATAAGTTTGGAATGTTGCCTATATTATCCGTTCCATCTCAACATGTCGGATCACATCCAACAACTTCTCTTCTCCTAATGATTTCACTAAGTGAAAATCCATTCCAGCACGAATAGTCTTGCTGGCTTCATCTTCCAAGTCGGCTGTTAATGCGATGACTGGAACGTGAATGTCATCGTGTTTCTCCTCTGTTCTTATCAATTTTGTCGCTTCATATGTCCTGAGATTAAATTGTACACTTTCCCACCATAAGCCTATACAAGTTAGCCCAGACCCCATGTACGAGACTTTTAGGCTCTGTTTGTTAACTCTCTAAGAGCTTGAGATTGGACTCATAGTCCGGTGGACCCCTTTAATGGGTGTTTGTTTTGCATTTTTTTGTTAGGATTATGAATCCCACCGGACTGTGAGTCCGGCTACTAAGGGGGTTTTGTAATGTCCTGTGGGAGGTGGTATTGATAATCCACTCCACCCACCCCATGCGCAAAATGACCATCTCCAAGAGCTGACTCTACACACCAAAATATACCAGAATCCTATAATAGTGACTGAAGAAAAGCTTGATTCATATCTTTTCATCTTCTACTTCAACAAACCAGAAACAAGG
This sequence comes from Arctostaphylos glauca, assembly GCA_019985065.2. Taxonomy (NCBI): domain Eukaryota; kingdom Viridiplantae; phylum Streptophyta; class Magnoliopsida; order Ericales; family Ericaceae; genus Arctostaphylos; species Arctostaphylos glauca. Next base: position 10,658,679 of record JAHSPW020000005.1, read on the forward strand.
AGAGAAAACTAAGAACAAGAGAAGAGAAACTCTGTTTTGAATTTCTGAAAGTTTTCCATGATTTCAACCAACGCAACCCAGCAGCTTATATACTGCTCAACCAACCCCTGAGATGTTTAACCGACCTATTCTCTAAAACACCGACTTATCGCAAGCCAGCTCAGCACACTTAACAAACAGAAAAACGGAAATTACAACAGAAAAAGAATTCAATACAAAAGAGTACACCAAAACAAGCATGGACTTGCACCCTTCTCACATGGACTTGCACCCTGAACTGATTACACTAACACCCCCCTGCAAACTCATGGGGGAAACAACCACCTTGAGTTTGGATTTAAGAGCAGAAAATCGAGCCCCAGAGAGGGCTTTAGTAAAAATATCAGCAGTCTGAAGATCAGTAGGAACATAGGACACACACAATGCCTTGCTCAAAACTTTCTCACGAACAAAGTGGTAATCAACTTCAATGTGTTTCGTCCGAGCATGAAACACGGGATTGGCAGCAAGAGCGATAGCTGATTGATTGTCACACCATAACACAGGAGCACAAGGAAGAACAACCGAAAGTTCATGTAATAACTGGGTAATCCACACAATATCAGCAGTGGTTTGAGCTAATGCCCTGTATTCAGCTTCAGTTGAAGACCGAGCCACGATATGTTGCTTCTTGGCACACCAGGAGACCAAGTTAGAGCCAAAAAACACAGCATAACCAGTGGTAGAACGACGATCACTACGGTCCCCAGCCCAATCAGCATCTGAAAAGGCTTCGAGAGACAAAACACCAGGACGGAACAGCAGCCCATGATCAAGAGTACCCTTGACATACCGAAGAATTTTCTTAACAGCCAAGAAATGACTAAATTTAGGAGCATGCATGTGTTGACATGCGACATTCACGGTATAAGCAAGTTCAGGTCGAGTGATAGTAAGATATTGTAAACTACCAACGAGAGATCTGTACAATGAAGGGTCGTCAAAGCAACCATCAGCTGTAACAAGGGGAGGTTTGATAGAAGAAGGAGTAGAACTAGGCTTACACTCCAACATACCAGCCTTAAGTAAAATGTCAGTAGCATATTTCTGCTGAGAGAGAAACAAAGTAGAACCAGACTTGAGCACTTCGATACCCAGAAAGAAATGAAGATCACCAAGATCCTTCATAACAAATTTGGAGCTAAGAGTGACAATAAGATTGTCAATATGATCAGAAGAGTTGCCAGTCACAATTATATCATCTACATAAATGAGCACCAACATCTGAATAGAATTGAGATTGTACACAAACAGAGACGTATCTGAAGCAAAAACCCAGAAAAAGTAGCATACCATGCACGTGGAGCCTGTCGTAAATCATACAAAGCCTTATTTAGTTTGCAAACAAAATGAGGAGATACCAAGCTTTTATACCCAGCAGGCTGACGCATATATACTTCTTCATCAATAGTCCCATGAAGAAACGCATTGGAGACATCCAGTTGGCGCAAAGACCAATTATGATGTAAAGCAAGACTAAGAACTATGCGAATTATTGGCTGCTTGATAACAGGACTAAAGGTCTCTGTAAAATCCATACCCTCGGTTTGCTGATTGCCATTAGCAACCAAACGTGCCTTATTTCGCGCAACAGTCCCATCAGAGCGTTTCTTAATCTTGAAGATCCACTGACAATTAATAACTTGGCCATGTACAGGAGGTGGAACTAATGTCCAGGTGCCTTGATCCATTAAGGCCTGATATTCCTCTTGCATGGCATTCTTCCAGACAGAAAATTGCATGGCCTCTCCAAAATGTCGAGGTTCAGTAGTAGGAACTGTGGATGGATGCTCAGAAGTCATAGCAACTAGGGACACAGGATACCATGGTTTAAAGATACCCATTTTGGATCTGGTAATCATAGGATGGGATGGAATAGGTGGAGAAACAACAGCTTGGGAAACAGGACTGGTAACATGTGGAGCATCAGAGGAAGATGGAGGTGCAATAATAGGAGTAGGAGCATCAGAAAGAGAGGAACTAATCAGTTCAGAAGAGGAAGTAGGACTGGAAATAGATTGTAAGGGTGTGGATAAGGTAAAAGGAATGGTCAATTGATATTCATCAAAGGAAGTAAGAGGTAAGGAAAAAGAAGAGACTGAAGGCAAGGAAGGTGTATTGACAACAGTTTGCTGTGAGGAAGAAAAAGGAAAAGTGGTTTCAAAAAATCTCACATGTCTAGAAACATAGATTTTATGATCTTTAGGATCATAACACCTATACCCTTTGGTGTTATCACAGTACCCAAGAAACACACAAAGAGCTGACCGAGGAGTAAATTTATTTGAACCATATGGGCGCAACCAAAGGAAACAAGCACAACCAAAAGGTTTAAGAGCCAAATAATCAGGAATGTGGTTAAAGAGAACAACATGAGGTACTTGAAAACCAATGGAAGAATGTGGTAACCGATTGGCCAAATATACTGTGGTCATAAGTGCTTCAAGCCAGAAGGTACATGGCAAAGATGCTTGAGTTAACAAGGTAAGGGTAGTCTCCATTAGATGTCTATGTTTCCGTTCCACAACACCATTTTGTTTTGAAGTGTGAGGGCATGTTTTTTGATGAACAATGCCAGAATCATTATAAAGTTGGGTGAGAAAACGATTCACAAACTCTTTGCCATTATCCGTCCTGACATGTTTGATGGTAGTGTGAAAATGGTTGGCAACATAAGCTTTGAAATGAACTATGCATTCCTGGACATCAGACTTATACTTAAGACGAAACAACCAGCAAAATCTACTGAAATCATCCACAAGTAACAAGTAATACTTGAAGCCTTGAAAAGAAGGGATTGGAGCAGGTCCCCACACATCCAAATGTACCAACTCAAAAGGACTAGTAGTGTAACTTTTGGAACTAGAAAAAGGAAGTTTATGACTCTTCCCAATATGACAACTGCAACATGCTACCTTTATTGGTTGAGAAACAGATAAAGAGAATTGTTTTACCAGAGATTGAAACAAAGGCATACTTGGATGACCAAGCTTTTGATGCCATATGGTAGCAGATCTGGAGACCAAAGCGGTTGATGAATGAGCAGCATCAGTAGTGGTAGTTAAAGCTGTCTGTGAATGATCAGCATCAGATGGTGAAGATCTAGAGCAACTCAGAACTGGATAAAGACCTTTGTGGCATGGTCCCTGAAACAAAATACGTTTGGTTGTCTTGTCTTGAACAACATAGCCAGAACAATCAAAAGTAATACTGCAATCGTTATCCTTTGCAAGATGATAAACTGATAACAAGTTATGAGTGATGTGTGGCGTATGAAGAATTGCATTCAACTTGAGAGTAGACAACGGAGTGCACAACAAACCCTTACCAGTGTGATTTACAGAAACGGACTGACCATTCCCCACCATTATACCTTCTGAACTTGTACTAGCCTGAGGTTGAGTAATGTTTGAAATATCATGAGTCACATGATTCGAAGCTCCACTGTCCAAGTACCAATTCTGCTGTTGTGCTGATTGGAATCCCATATGATTCTGATCCATATTCATTTGAGGAGAACTTTGAGACCAAGCCATACCATTAGGATGTGATGCAAATGATGACCAATTGCCACCATAGCCATTAGGAAACTGAAGTTGTGGACTTCCAACTGGTCCTGGTTGTGTAAAATTACAAGAAGGATATGTGGTCAGATTGACCTGTCCATTTCCTGGATTAGGAAACACATTCCTTGGAGTGAATGACATTCCTTGATTACTAAAACCCCACTGCTGCTGCTGCATTTGTGGTGACACACCAGGCATGCGCGACATATGAAACTGATGTCCATTTCCTGACACAAAATTTCCATTGTTCCATTTGGACTGATCAAACGGTTGATAATTCAGATTCAGCCTATGACGACACGTCAAGGCTGTATGATTTGTCCTACCACAAATCTGACATCCTATCCTGTCATTAAAACCAAGCTTATTTCCCCTGGTAGATCTTCTTTGACTATTACTAAAGTATGGTTGAGGTTGTGGCTGTGACTGGAAAATTTGAGGTAAATTCTGAACATTAGAAACTGAATTGGTTCCAGTCGCTACAGAATTTGAACTCAAATCCTGTTTGATAACCTGAGTTTGATCTGCAGCATGTTTACCACCTGCATAACCAGATGACTGTGCTGCAATCAGGAGATTTCCCTTATCAATGAGAATTCCTTCATGTTTCTTTATCATATGTCGGTCTTCAGCTTTCAGGATATTCACTAACTCATCAAATTTTATTGTATCTCCTCTAGTTCGAATTGAAGTCTTTAATTGATCAAATTCTGATGGTAATCCATGTAATGTGTAGAAGATAAGATCATCTTCATCCATCCTATAGTTTGCAGCAGATAACCGCTGAGCACACTCTCTAATTGTCTCAATGTATTTTTCCATGGTAGAATCCTTTGACACATTGTACAATTGTTGTTTTAGATCATGAACATGTGACCTTGTCAAAGTACTATAACTGTTTTCAAGCTGTTTCCACACTTGAAAAGCATGTACAGAGTCTAGACATGAGTTAGGACAGATGGAGAAAGTGAAGCTGTGAGACAAGACAATAATTGACAATCTACCAGATTCCACATTGCATAATCTGGATTTGTTACTTGATTTCCAGTAGAGTCTGTAATTTCTTCCTCAGGAGTTTTAATATTGCCATCAATGTACTCAAAATATCCATTAGCCTTAGTAGCATTCTTAACTTGCATTTTCCAAATCAGGTAGTTAGACGAATCTAATCTTACTGTCACCAGAGAATTGAAATTTGAGACTAGGAAAATCAAAGATTGAGGCATAGTAACTACGTTCACCATTGTTATCCACTGAAGAACTGAAAAGCACGAGATAATCCCTAACAGATGTCAGTTGTTACTGACCTCATTGATCACACGATCAATTATGTTACCAGGAATCTTCGACTTTCGTCATTAGGGCTTTGATACCATGAAGAAAAGCTTGATTCATATCTTTTCATCTTCTACTTCAACAAACCAGAAACAAGGAGAGAAAACTAAGAACAAGAGAAGAGAAACTCTGTTTTGAATTTCTGAAAGTTTTCCATGATTTCAACCAACGCAACCCAGCAGCTTATATACTGCTCAACCAACCCCTGAGATGTTTAACCGACCTATTCTCTAAAACACCGACTTATCGCAAGCCAGCTTAGCACACTTAACAAACAGAAAAATGGAAATTACAATAGAAAAAGAATTCAATACAAAAGAGTACACCAAAACAAGCATGGACTTGCACCCTTCTCACATGGACTTGCACCCTGGACTGATTACACTAACAGTGACCAGTCAAATTCTTAAGCAAAGACCAATGACTTCCATTTTGAATCAACTACCAATATACGAAGCAACAAATTTCCCAAAAACACTCCTTGTAATATATCAATTGATGTTTAACTTGACAAAAAAAAAATTGAACAAATCCTTCGATCCATGGAACTGGCCTCTGACCGATAATACCACCGAACCTGAACCTTAACGTTGTCGCATCTGCTATTGGACTCGATTGTCTCCTACCTCTAGGCCCTTGTGTGTGTGTGTGAGAGAGAGAGAGAGAGAGAGAGAGAGAGAGAGAGAGAAAACCTAATTAATTTTCTAGGGTTGAGCAACGAAGAACTCCCAGATTAATTCTAGGGTCGAGCAGAGAGAGAAGCCCAAATTGATTTTATAAATTTTATTGTTTCTGAAAAAATTAGAAATCATAATTTTTAGTTCCATCATCCCTCTTATAAACAAACACTTGTCATGGGCTATTAGTCCAATCCTAGTCCTAAACAAATATGATTGTGGGTTTCAAACACGGTATTAATCATTGGTATCTATCATAATCTTACCACTATACGAATTCTATGGTTTTGAAACCGTTTATCAAACGGGTTTTAGAGTTTTGTAAGAGATTGATTGATGAACCTAAGTTAAACTTATAAAATTGAATTTAAGCCAAAGTCTGTAGACTGAATTAGGAGAGCAGAGGTTTAATCCAACACCAGGAAAACTAGCTATATCGAAGCCCAATATGCCTAGCAAAGCCCTAGTGTTTACAAGTGAAAAAATTGGATTAAACTAAGTCTATATGTGTGTGTGTGTATTTTCTTAACGAGTTCACAATGGTACATCAATTTATGAAATCCAAATAAGTTAAACTGGATTTTAAGTTTGAATATGAAAGTTCATTGCTGTAAATTTTAACATGATTCACAAGGTGGACTAGCAAGCATTCTAGAAGGACTATCATTTCCTTTCTTTCTTCATCCTCTAAAAAATAATGTCTATGAGGTGATGATTCTTTAACCTGCACAAAGTTTTCAAAACAGATTTCTGCTTTTCTTTTGGAACTCCCTTCCCCGTATCGTCCACTGCAAATACAAACTCCATCCAATTGGGATTTTGCCCAAGTGTTTGAATCTGATCCATGCCACTACTACTTCCATTATTCCTGTAGCACAAACTTGACAAAAATGTTGAAACACCATTGCGGGTTGGAAGCAATAATGGCGTTTTCTTTACTTGGTTTCTTGACCATTGCACGGACCGAGACGTGGCCTTCTGATGTAAACTTGATAGCATTGTGAGTTAAGTTGCACAAGATTTGTTTGAGTTTCCCTCTATCTCCTCTAACAAAGACAAAACTTGAAGATTGAGCCATTCACAAGAACCAAAAACAACGTCCTCGCCTTTATTCATGCTGTCGAATTGACAACAACCTCGAGAAGTTCGATCAAGTCGAATTCTTCTTCTTCAAAGTTAGCATTTTTCCAGATTCGATTTTGTTGATATCGAGAATGGAATTCAATATGCATGTGATAAGAAAATTCAATTGGTTAAGTAGTCAATTTCTCATTCCATTAGTTATGGCAGATGACCTTTAGTAAGATAATTTTAAGCATCTCATGCTAATCTACTACTGGGAAAAGTGTGGTCGAAAATCTGTCTACATAATGTGAACATCAAAATTTGTCTTCGGAATGTGAACGTTGGAGATGAAATCTATTGCAAATACACTAGAACAAAAATCTTTTGAGACTTGTTACAGTGTCACTTCTCTAAAGACAATATTAATTTGTGTTATCTTTAAGATTGTTATCTAGGCTATTAATAATCTGTAAAATATAAACAAGACAGAAAACAGAAAATGACAAAAACTTACTTGGTGTTCGGAGCGAATTGAAGTGATCAAGCGATTTGTGGAAGCGATACAGCAAAACACGAAAACTTACTGATCGAGGTTTGTGTTTGACACAATCTCCTTAAGACAAAATACGCCATCGCTACGGTGCTACGAGTTGATTTGGCGTCTGTCTCCCAGGATGCAACGATCAACACTAATGGTAGCAGCACTGCAAACCACTAGTCTGTCGAACCAAAATGTGTACTGGACTCTCTCTCAAAGAACAGAAATAAAGTGCGGACAAGATGCTATGAATGCAAGGTATTTAGTCTGGAAATTAAGTGTTATAATTCGGACTGAAATGACCTTTATTTATAGGTTGCAAAAGGGTGCAACTCTGGCTAAGAGTTGCACTGGTTCGGCCTAATAAGTGCACTGGTTCGGTTGGATAAACCGAACTGGTATTGGTTCGGCCCAAGGGACGCATCCGTTGGGCACAACGGTCAGAAACTGCCAAACGGTCAAAAAACCAACCGCCAAACGGTCAAATGCCGTTGGGCCACGCGGGTCTGAAACGAACCAACGGGTTAACCAGATCTAATTAAATAAAATTCTTATTTAATTAATTAAATAATTAATTTAATTAAATAAATTTCCAACAAAAAGAATATTATCTAAATGACCCGAACCCGAACTCGGCTCGGCTCGGCACGGCCGGTCGGACGGACGGCGGCGGCGCGCGCGTGTGGTAGTTTGGGCCAAAGCCCATGCTACCTAAGTCCTTCCCCATCCACAAAAGTGGGGTGCCCTTGGGACCCAAACCCTTAAGTAATTTTAAACTATATATACCGCATGAATGTTCCACATTTTTCCTATGTGGGACTAACACCATTTTCACCCAAAATTATCAATCTTTACCAATCTTTGGAGCCTACTTTGAATTCAATTTTTAATTCACATATAAATGGTTTTGTCCAACCAAATATACAATCTTAAGCTCCATGTGTATGTAAACACATTGCCACTTAGATTCACACATAAAGATATGTGGAATCCACTTTTATTTTAGCTTAAACTTAGCTAAAAATATGTTGCCAAACCATTTTTTCCAACAGTCCCCCACATGAATGAAATTGAAAGATACGAAATGCAACAATATGCAAATTCTGAGAGAGTACAATTAAAGAGAAATTCTGCAAAGGATAGGTAGCTGTTGACCTTGAACCTTCCCTTGTGAAAGACTATCGGGTTTACTAGCTAATCAGTGGACGCGATGCCTTGAACTGTTCAGCCGTTGACGTAAACCAAGACAATAGAATTCACACAGAATATCTCTGCCACAAACTGGTTCTCACGGTTGTGTTCATTTTGGCCCTGAACAAGACCTGGTCGTTCATGAGTGCTCTAGAGAATTTAGCCTTGTCAATTCTCATAGAATCGGCCCCAGTTCACACTCATATAGGTAATTCTTATTAAGAGTATACTGCTATACTCCACTTGTTTTGTCAAGATATAAGAATCATTAAAAGCAAAAGCTTAACCTTACTCACGATGCAGCATCACTATATTTTTTCCATCATAGGAATAGGTGAGGAGGGATTCTCCTTAGTGACTCTGGTGAGTGCACACATAACTTGGTTGTCCCTTTGAACCTAGATCTTGGGATCTCCAGTCAAGTAGGTTGGGTGTCCATTATTGTGACTCCAAAGTAGTAGGCTTAAGTCCCATTCCCCTCGATGAATTATACACCTGCTCTCTGGACAATCCTTTAGTTAGTGGATCCGCAATATTGTCCTTTGATTTCACATATTCGATGGAAATAACCCCACTTGAGAGCAGTTGTTTAACAGTATTGTGCCTACGACGAATGTGTCTAGACTTACCGTTATACGTATTACTCTGTGCCCTGCCAATTGCTGATTGGCTATCGCAATGGATACATATTGCCGGCACAGGTTTCGGCCACATCGGAATATCTTCCAGAAATTGACGAAGCCATTCAGCTTCTTCCCCTGTTTTATCCAAAGCAATAAACTCTGATTCCATTGTTGACCTAGCTATACAAGTTTGCTTCGTAGATTTCCAAGATACGACTGCACCTCCAAGGGTGAAGACGTAACCACTAGTAGATTTGGAATCCTTTGTATCCGATATCCAGTTGGCATCGCAATATCCTTCTAACACAGCAGGATATCTAGTATAGTGTAGACTATAGTTTACGGAGTATCTTAGATATCTAAGAACCCTAACGATAGCCTTCCAATGATCTTTGCCAGGATTATGGGTGTATCTACTTAATTTACTCACAGCGTACGCAATATCTGGACGTGTGCAGTTCATTAAGTACATCAGACTGCCAATAATTTGAGAGTACTCTAACTGAGATACACTGTCACCCTTATTCTTGGGTAGGTGTAGACTTGGATCTACAGGTGTCCTTGTAGGACGTTCATCGTACTTGCCGAATTTACCCAGTATTTTCTCAATATAGTGAGATTGTGACAAAGTATATCCGTCAGATGTTTTAGAAATTTTCATTCCTAATATAACATCTGCGACACCCATATCTTTCATGTCAAACTGTTTGTTCAACATTCGTTTGGTAGATTTAATCATTTCATTATCACTACCAATGATGAGCATATCATCAACATAAAGACAAACTATGACATAACCTTTGCTCGTGTGCATTATGTACACACATTTGTCACACTCGTTTATCTTGAATCCATTTGACATCATTGCATTGTCAAATTTCTCATGCCATTGCTTCGGTGCTTGTTTTAGACCATAAAGAGATTTGACAAGCTTACAAACTTTAGTTTCTTTTCCTGTAACCACAAACCCTTCAGGCTGTTCCATATATATCTCTTCATCCAGATCACCATTCAAGAATGCAGTCTTGACATCCATCTGATGGATTTCAAGATTATACAATGCTGCAATGGCAATAAGCATTCGTATAGACGTGATCCTAGTTACAGGTGAGTATGTGTCAAAGTAATCAAGCCCTTCTTTCTGCCTGTAACCCTTGACTACAAGTCTGGCCTTATATTTATCAATTGAACCATCTGCTTTCAACTTCCTTTTGAATATCCATTTGTATCCAAGAGGTTTACTCCCTGGTGGAAGATCCACTAGTTCCCATGTATGATTTTGCAGAATGGATTCAACCTCACTGTTGACAGCCTCTTTCCATAGAGGTGCTTCAGGACTGGACATTGCTTCCTTAAAAGTCCGAGGTTCATTTTCTAATAAATATGTTAGAAAATCTGGTCCAAACGATTTTGAAATTCTAGCCCTTTTACTACGTCTAGGTTCTTCATCATTCTCAACATCTTGATGACTATTTAACGTAGCATCAATAGTCCTTTTGGATGAAGTAGCCTCGTGTCGAAGCCTTTTAGGAAATACATCTTCAAAGAAATATGCATTCCTATATTCAATGATAGTATTTTCATGCATATCTGGAATTTCTGAGTTGTGTATCAAAAATCTGTACGCACTACTATGCTCAGCATATCCTATGAATATGCAATCAACAGTTTTTGGTCCTATCTTCACTTGTTTAGGTACCGGAACTGCTACTTTTGCTAGACACCCCCACACTTTCAAGAATTTATAAGTAGGTGCTCGACCTTTCCATAATTCATACGGTGTCTTATTGATTTTCTTTCGGGGTATCTTATTAAGAATGTAGTTTGCGGAAAGCACTGCTTCCCCCCACATGTTCTGAGATAATCCAGAACTAATCAACATAGCACTAAACATTTCTTTCAATGTTCTATTTTTGCGTTCAGCAATACCATTCTGTTGAGGAGAATAAGGAGCAGTGGTTTGATGTATAATGCCATGTTCTTTACAGAATTCACCAAAAGGTGCATCATACTCGCCACCTCTATCGCTTCTTACTACCTTGATCGTTTTGCTAAGTTGATTTTCAACTTCATTCTTATAGACTTTGAACATTTCCAAAGCTTCATCCTTGCTTCTTAGCAAGTAAACATGACAGTACCGAGTACTATCATCGATAAAAGTAATAAAATACTTTTTACCGCCTCTTGTTTGGATTGACTTGAAGTCACAAATATCAGTATGCACTAAGTCTAGAGGTTCAGTATTTCTATGTATAGACTGAAAAGAAGTTCTTGTTAATTTCGCTTCAACACAAATTTCACATTTATGATTTGGATCAATGTTAAACTTAGGCAAACATTCCAAACTTATTAGTTTCCTTAAAGTTGCAAAATTCACATGCCCTAGTCTACCATGCCAAATATTAGAAGATTCCACGAAATAAGCAGAAGATGTGATATTTTTATTCATAGCCAAAGTTGGTACAACAGTCATTACATTTAGTTTAAAAAGCCCATTGCTCATATACCCTTTTCCTACATACACCCCACTTTTAGTGAGTACAAACTTGTCAGACTCAAATGCTAGTCTAAACCCATTCTTGCTCAACAAAGATCCAGAGACTAGATTTTTACGAATGTCTGGAACATGGAGCACATTGTTGAGAGTGAGTTCCTTTCCCGAAGTCATCTTGAGTATCACTTTCCCTTCGCCTTCGACTTTTGAAGTAGAAGAGTTACCCATGAATAGTTTCTCTCCATTGGTCACCTCGTTGTAAGAGGAGAACATCTTCCTTTCAGAACATATGTGACGGGTAGCGCCAGTGTCCACCCACCACTCTTTGGGATTAGATCCCACCAGATTCACTTCAGAGACAACTGCTGAAAGATGCATGTCTTCAACATTGTCGGAGAGAGTCTCCACTTCGGTCACATTTGCTTGTGCAGGTTTCTTACGAGCGTTCTCATCCTTTGGCCTGCTACGACAGTCCGCTGCACGGTGTCCTTGTTTGTCACACTTGAAGCACTTTCCTTGGAACTTGTACTTCTTGTTTTCTCCACTTTTCGAGCCTTGACTCGAACCTTGGCCAGAATGTTTCCTCTTCTTGGATGATCTTCCTTGTTCCACCACATTAGCCTTAACCAGCATTGAATTTTTTCCAGTCTTTTTGTCAGAAACACGGTTATCCTCTTCAATCCTCAAACGAACTACAAGTTCTTCGAGTTTCAACTCCTTGCGCTTGTGTTTCAGATAGTTCTTGAAATCCCGCCAACCGGGTGGCAATTTTTCAATAATTGCAGCAACCTGAAAAGATTCACTGAGAGACATACCTTCGGCATGAATATCATGCAGAATGAGTTGGATTTCTTGAACCTGACTGATCACCGTTTTGGAGTCACTCATCACATAGTCCAGAAATTTACCGACCACGAATTTCTTCGAACCGGCATCTTCTGTCTTGTATTTTTTATCCAAAGAATCCCAAAGTTCTTTAGCCGTCTTGAGTGGACTGTAAACATTGTACAATGTGTTGTCCAACCCGTTGAGGATATAGTTCCGACATAAAAAGTCTGCATGTTTCCAAGCATCTACCGCTGCAACACTCTGTACATCGGTATTATCGTCCGTCAAAGTAGGAACTTCTTCACGGAGAAACCTCGTAAGGTTAAGAGTTGTAAGATAGAACAGCATCTTCTGCTGCCATCTCTTAAACTCTGTTCCATTGAACTTCTCGGGTTTCTCCCCGTGATTCATAGGAACCGCAGTCGGTATTGCAACTGCCACTGTGGGTGCACGAGAAGAAGCGGGTGTAGGAGTTTCTTGCACTTCTGACATTCTTAAACCACAAAACGAAATATGTTTTGTAAATGTAAAGCAAATAAAATAATGTCGCTACAACAACCAGAATATAAACTGTTTATAATATTCTGTGAAGAACAGATTTGTAATAGTCTAGAAAAATGTATTTTGTCTTAAGATTGTTATCTTTAAGATTGTTATCTAGGCTATTAATAATCTGTAAAATATAAACAAGACAGAAAACAGAAAATGACAGAAACTTACTTGGTGTTCGGAGCGAATTGAAGTGATCAAGCGATTTGTGGAAGCGATACAGCAAAACACGAAAACTTACTGATCGAGGTTTGTGTTTGACACAATCTCCTTAAGACAAAATATGCCCTCGCTACGGTGCTACGAGTTGATTTGGCGTCTGTCTCCCAGGATGCAACGATCAACACTAATGGTAGCAGCACTGCAAACCACTAGTCTGTCGAACTAGAATGTGTACTGGACTCTCTCTTAAAGAGCAGAAATAAAGTGCGGACAAGATGCTATGAATGCAAGGTATTTAGTCTGGAAATTAAAACCGCCAAACGGTCAAAAAACCAACCGCCAAACGGTCAAATGCCGTTGGGCCACGCGGGTCTGAAACGAACCAACGGGTTAACCGGATCTAATTAAATAAAATTCTTATTTAATTAATTAAATAAATTTCCAACAAAAAGAATATTATCTAAATGACCCGAACCCGAACCCGAACTCGGCTCGGGTCGGCCGATCGGACGGCGGCGGCGCGCGCGCGCGTGTGTGGTAGTTTGGGCCAAAGCCCATGCTACCTAAGTCCTTCCCCATCCACAAAAGTGGGGTGCCCTTGGGACCCAAACCCTTAAGCAATTTTAAACTATATATACCACATGAATGTTCCACATTTTTCCTATGTGGGACTAACACCATTTTCACCCAAAATTATCAATCTTTACCAATCTTTGGAGCCTACTTTGAATTCAATTTTTAATTCACATATAAATGGTTTTGTCCAACCAAATATACAATCTTAAGCTCCATGTGTATGTAAACACATTGCCACTTAGATTCACACATAAAGATATGTGGAATCCACTTTTATTTTAGCTTAAACTTAGCTAAAAATATGTTGCCAAACCATTTTTTCCAACAATTTGTCCCCACCGGATGTTGTGCATTGGGTTACAACAAATTACTTTCAAGATACAACGAATACGAACTTGTATTCTTTCCATCTACATCTGTACAAACGGAGACAGACAGAATATCTACATAGTAAAATAAAGGAGAACCAAAAAACCACCACGTATTGTTCTGTAGAATAATAATCCTTGGATTAAATACTTCCAAAGTATAAGAATTTTTTAAGAGAGAGAGTGGGCAATAATTCAAGTGAGTAATTATGTTGGAAAAGCTTTGTATTTATAGATGGTCAAAAGTACAATTAAAAAATCACATCGTTTCAATTTATAAAATCAATAAAAAGTTACAACTTTCTATTAATAAAAATTATAACATTTCAATCAATAAAAGTCACAATTTTTAAATTAATAAAAGTTTTAACTTTTTAATTAATAAATGACAAATTTTCAATTAATCAAAGCACAACCTTCAAATCTCACCCCTTGGATAGAATCACACCCAAATATCTATCAACTTTAATTCACACTCTTTGGATAGGGTCACATCTAAATATCTCTCAAGTTCACAACGCATGCATTCTAGGAATAAAAAAGATTCTACAAAAAATACCCAAAATATAATTAAACTCATTTGTTTTGAAAATTTCTAACAAAAAACAATGAAATTAGATTGGCTGGAGATGAAAACACCGAATAACACACAAAGTTGAAAGGAAAAGCCACTTCTTTAGTTTACATTAACCACTTTACATGTGTCATGACAGAACTCAAGAAAGGGCTTTAGTTTCAAACCCGTAATTTTCACCACCCATCCTTCTTTTACTGTATGTTTGGTGTCTAAGTTTTATTGTGAAATTCTTAAACCTCTTTGAAGAAAAAAAAAACTTATGTCTTATCATGTTCGGACGCTTGAGCAACTAATATTACCATTCTAGGACAAATATACCTATATCGCGCCAATATTATAAAATTTCTATCATTTCTGTCCACAAAATTTCTCTTCCCTTCAATAAACAATTTTTTGCATTTCGCCTCCATCGGTCTTAATACATATTTCTCAAAAATTTCCAAAACATTCATTTGCGAATAAACTATTGTTTGTAAACTGAAGACAAATTGATGTTTGCCATGACTTAACCTATGTCTACCTTTAACGTTTGGGGTTTTAGAATAACAAGTGATGGGGGGATTATTCCACTCAACAAGCCATGTTCTGTGCGGGGTTCGATTTGCTAGTTTTCTCCAGAAGTTTGTATTGCACAGCCGGGTCCAAAAGGGGCTCGCTGTAAAGTTATTCCTCCATTACAATTTACAACAACAAAGCCCTATTTGACCTCTGGTTTTTATTTATTCATAATTTTTGTCTTTATTCATTTTTTTTTTGCATTTGTTGTTTAAATCTCAATGTTTTTTAGTTTATTGATCCGTCTTGATAAAAGGAATCTAATGAGTATAAAATTGTGTCCAAATGGTAAAAAAAAATCACTAAAGACGACGAATAAGTAAAAAAAACTCTGTTTTTTTATTTATTTTTTTCTTTTTTGAACTTTTTTCAAATGTAGCCGATGATTGATAACTTTTCTGAAAGCTCTTGTCGAGATGAACCAATAAATCAAAAAAAATTGATGAAAAACAAAAAATTACAAAAAAATTTCAAATAAGAACGAAAAAAATTTCAATAAATAAACACATAAAAACTACAGCCCAAACAGAAACAAAAGTTCAAGACAATTTTTCCACAGCAAACAAAACAAGCCCGTAAGGAAAATAGAAAGATTCACAAAAGAAGTAAAAGATTATTTGTTTGGAGCAGCTGAATTGGGCTTCTTCACTATCAAAACGGGGCACTTCAAGTTCTGTGCACAGTGATTACTCACACTCCCTAGAAAAGCCCTGCAGTGCCCACAACAAATTATATGTTAAAAGACTATTATTTAATTAATTGCGAAATTAATACTATTTAAAGTAGTGAATGAATTAATGGGATGGACTATGGAGTATGGAGCCACCTCTTGATCAAACCATAGCCGTGACTTCCCATGACCACCATATCAACGCCCAACTTCTCCGCCGTCTGACAGATCACGTCCCTCGGATCTCCACTCTCTACCCTCGTCTCCACCTTAACCTGCAAATTCACACAATTAATACACAACTTTCCGAAAATAGTAACAAATTTTTTATCCACTACAGTACCCACATCTTGAACCTCCTTGCAAAGCCTCTTCGCCTTCTCCATCACCGACTCGGCCACATCGTTGCTGTACTTCTCCATGGAAGCTATTATATCCGACGAAAACAAGTACCCTGAAAATTATAAACCCAATTTCCAAAACACCATCTAATACTTTCATTTTTCATAATTATTTCTACAATAATACACATAGAATGGTCTTCACTTTTTCTTTTTTTTTAATATTCTCCACAATAAAAGGTCTATATTTCTTAGCAAAAAAAAAAAGGTCTATATTCTCCAAAAAAATACCTGTTCCGTCAATGGCCGAATAGAGGGGTGGAGCTCGTTTGGAGTAGAGGAGGATGAGGGTATCTTTGGAATTTTGGGCAACTATATTCTTCAAGGACCATAAGAGCGCGTAAGTGCTCTCTTCGCCTTCGTCCACGGCCACTAGGATCTTGCGCTCTTTCGTTTCACTTTCACAGCCAGCCATTTGATTCCAAATCTGTTGATCGGACGGTTTGAAATGCTTCAACAAGAGACGATTGCAATTGCAATTTTGTGCTTTGCGATGTGTTGTGTTTAAACAAATTGAAGGATTTATATAATGGTATGATATGCATGCAATTTTAAAGCTTAAAATCTGTTGGCGGTGTGTGGTTTTTTAGAAACTGGGGATTTTGTTGTCTGTACCGTCATAGTTATCCAGAAAGATCAGCTGGTTCCAAGCCCTCTGCTTTTCACACACATAATTTTATATTTTCTTATGTGTATCCATTGGCCTAACTAATTTATTATAATTTATTTTTTTGTCTTTATTTTTTTTTGTATTTGTTATTTTAATCTTAATATTTTATAGTTTATTTGTCCGTCTTAATTAAAAAAATTTTAAAAGTATAAAAATATGTCCAAAAGTTAAAAAAATGTCACTAAAGACGACAAATAAGTTAAAAAAATTCTTTTTTTGATTTATTTTTATTTTTTTAAATTTTTTTCAAATTTGACCCATTATTAATAATTTTTTCGAAAACTCTTGTCGAGATTAACCAATAAATCATAAAAAATTGACGAAAAATACAAAATTACAAAAAAATTTCACATAAAGACAAAAAAAATTTAATAAATATCACAGTCCAAATGGACCCAATAGAAGAGTTGCATAAATGAGAGTATATTATTATGAATAGTTCTACTAACGCATCAAATTATACATTAGAGTGTACATTATGTCTACGTAACATATTATTATAAGACAAAATAAAAAAACGGTCTCGTATATTTTAATATGTGTTCAAATTAATAGATGTCACATAAGCAGGATAACATGATATACAACTTGATGTGTTAGTAGCATTGCTCTATAAAGTTATTACTGACGGGGGTAAAATGTAATTGAGAAAATACCTTTAACTCCCCAGGTTAATTTGAGAGTTCGGCCGAGACCGAATAACATATCCAGAGGCACGTGCCGATCACGTGAGATAATGGCCGACACGAGGAGTGCCGACCATACCCAAATCAGGACAGCAGAACCAAGTATTGAGAGATGCCGACCTGAGAAGGGCGGATCGACGACCCGCCGGACTGAGAAAGTCGGTCAGGATTACGGGCAGCCCGTGGGAAGTGACAGATAACCGCTCTTCAGAAAAGGGCATGGAGCCCCAGATATGATGGGACAAGAGAAGACTCTGTCAGGAAGGGCATGGACGTGAAATCCATGTCCAATCAGAGGACACTTCGGTAAAAAAGAAGGTTCTAAGAGAAAAAGAGAAAAAGGGGAAAGTCTATAAATATAGCGGAAGATGAGCAAAAAAAGGTACGCCTAAAGACTGAGAGTTTTTGCCTGCTAATAGAGAATATCAGCTGGCCTTTCCATTTCTCTGTGAGATTTCGTCTAACTAAACCATCGGAGTGTCTTCCTGCCGCAGCGGCAGAGGGCTCTTTGACGGGTTATTCTTTTGCAGATTACAGGTCCACATATTGAGAGTACCATTGTTTCAGCTGGATAAGTGGATTCTTAGCTTTCCGTCCTGATTTCTTAGAATCAACCCACCACTTACAATTACAATAGACGGGATGAAGCTAGGGGACTAGTAGGGACGGTTGTTCTTGTAAAGGAAAAAAACTCCATTATTATAATGAAAAAAATTCTATAAAATATATAGATTCGTCCCTACTTAATATTTTTTTAAAAAAAAAATCGTCCCTTCAAATTTTTAACTCTATCTCCGATAACAGATCTTTATTGGATTGCCTAAAGAACAAGTGTGTCACACCCCAAAATAGAAGATGTGACCGGCCGTGCAACTTGCAGAACACGCAACCTCAAAATAATAAAAATAATTAAGAATAATTAAATTATTAAAGAATGTCGATTTCCAAAAGATTAAGTTTCCATTTCACAAAATTCCTACCAAATGTTCCAAACCAACCGTGAGGCATATCTATCTCACGAACTATCCAATAAAAACGTACCTCCAAACAATAAATAGAATAACAAAATTTGGTCACCAAGAGTTCAAAAATAATATGTGGAAGCAAATAAATAAAATCCTAATACTAAATGTAATGTCCTATGGAGGTCAATAAAACAAATCCCACAGTACCGCCAAAGTCTTTCCCTAACGTCCTGACTTGCCTGAAAAATGATGTGGAATAAATCCGTCAGCTGAAAGCTTAGTGAATGGCAAAGCATGTATATTACAATAAGTTTCTAAAAAAGGGATTAAAATAATTTAAGTTATCTACATAAAATAAGGCATAAGAGTGTACCACAACCAAATAAAATAAACAATGTGCTATTTAACCAATAATAAATCTCAGTGGTGATCACAATCCGATATAACAACCAAACAACAAGGGGAACCACAAATACCAAATAGTACCAAATGCCAGTAAAATAAATAACTCAAAAATTGGATCCAATATCGAACTTAGAGTCACCACGAGTAGGCAGCCCGTGGAACTTTTCCCTGAGACGATCCGGTTAAGGTCACCAGGACGCACCAGGAACTTTTCCTTCAACCGTTGAGCATTAGGGTCACCCGGCCTAACCCGAGAATCTTTCCTAATGGCCAGAGTCATCCACACACAGAGGATTAATTTCCCTAGACTTCCAAAAATATGTTCCCAATCAATATCCACAAAGTTTTCACCAAAAAGACCATTTAGAAAATTAAATGATTCAAAGAACACTAATTATATGCCGTTTGATTAACGAGATACCCAAATATACTTTCTAATTTTATAAGAAATAAATACAACTTTTAAAAGGATATTTTTAGGGGAACAGATAGATTTCAAAAGTACGTAACATGTTTAACCACTCACCTGAGTTCGAAGGTAATGCAGTCCAATTATGTAAAATGAGAATAACTTGTAGAAAATAATCATGTAGGATCACTAATTAAGTTAAATGTACTCATTCCTAATCAAGTTCGGAATATACTATACCTAACTAATTGCCTAAGCCTATCCAGTAGCTATTACCCATGATCATAACCCAACCCATGACAACAAATCACAGCGCATGCCAAACCTAGAATTTTAACAACAATTAAAATTCAAGACAAATGATAAAATAATGCTACAAGATAGTAACCTACTATGTCAAGAGACCTAATGAGTGTACAACCCAATCACCCACATAAACAGCCATGCACGAGCTTCCCTTTCTCTTCTGCTCTCTCCACATCACACGCACAATATTAAGACCACTAAAATACTAAGATACATAAACAAGGCATCTCTATTTTTATTTCCACTACTTATCTTCCAAAACCCGACTGCCATTTACTCCATCCATGACGACACCGATTACTTTTTCCCACAAAATTCATCTCGGAACAAAATTGAGGAAAGGAAGAATATGAATAGAGATCAAGAAGAACAGTACAAAAAACTTACCTCCGAAGAATCAACGAGAACCCAACAAATGTTGCGGCTACGGTTTTCTCTCTTTCTTAACGTTGGGAAGCCAAGATAACCCTTAGCATAAATCCCAATATTCTATACTAAACTCTAATACCCAAAAGCCCATGATCAATGTATCAATTTTATTGGGCCTTAAAAGCAGAAACCCTAATAGTCCTATATTAAACTATAACACCCAAAAATATATAATGAACCCAATACAATTATTTTAGCAAAATAAAACTTGTATTCTCAAAATTATAATCATCATGCCATTGATGAAAATAATTTAAATAAAGCATTCAATTGGGATTTCAGACTATAAAAATTTATCATTAGCCCAATACAAAATAATTTTTCCAAACAATTTCATACCATAAAATGATAATCATGTCTCTGGTGCTTTTAATATACACAAAATAATTAATTAAGATCCAGACTACAAAATTTTAAAATTCTAAAATCTAAATTAAATATTAGGAAAAAGTTGGGACGTAACAAAGTGTCCCCTTGCGTTTATGGGGTTCGAGGTTACTACAGCGGGCAAATTGCTGTAGTGGTACAGCGTCCTCGTTTTGAGGGCCAAATGGTACCATTCACTACGGGTTCAAAAACGACGTCGTTTTGAACCCTTTTTACCCATCATCCTCTAATTCCATATTCCAATCAACGTTTAGGGCTTCTTCTCCAGAGCAACTATGGTTGCAATTTAGGGATTCTGTAGATCTACCGCCACCATGGACGTTGCTTCGCCGTCGTTTCGCATTGTCTACAATGGCCATTTTCTTTTCCGTCGCATTCAACCGTCATTGCCCCCAGTAACCTCGCGAAAACGAAAATGACTTGTCCTCTCTCTATGTTTCTTGAACCTCCGGAATACGCTTGTGTTGCAGACCAGAATGCCATTGATTTTGTTCTTCTTATGATCTTCGTTGACAAATCGTGTTTTCTTCTCCTTATAAACGTGAAGTTTTTTCACTATGATTATACACACTTTTCAACTTCTACAATGGCAATTGCACACAGTTCAAACCCGTTTGCTTCTTACAAACTGTATTTTTTTGTAAGTATGGATAAATTGTGCTTATATATACTAGGTTTTGAATTCATACTCTTAAAAAACTGGTATTTAAGGATGATAAGAACTTGATAAAAGTTTTTCTTAAAATCAAGGATGTTAATTTTTTGCTATTTAAAAACGGGTACGAACTGGTATATGAATTCCTAGGTGGAGGATGATATGAACTTGAATTAGTAAAAACTGTTATGAGTTTGTATATGAATTTCTTAAAATTGAGGGTGGTAATCTAAGGATCCGATTAGTTGTTTGTGTATCTTAATGATCTTTTGAAAATAAATATGATCACTTACATGTTCCTGGATGGTTCTGTTTAGGTGGAGGGTTGGTAAAGCTTCATGATGATACACAAACTTATGGATATGAGGACGTGCAAGTGATGTAGGAAATGCTTGGGAGATTAGACTCAGATTTGACATCAAACCACATGACCAAACATAAGCAATGTTGATCTCTGTTACCCATCAATTTGTTGATCATTCCTCACCCTTCATGATTTGGACATCTTCTCTTGCTCGATCAAAAACTTCACACATATGTATTTGTTTTTTGTAATGTTTGAAAAATGATGCGTTCCCACTTCTAGGGCCTACATTGTGAAGATTGAAGCTATGACGAATGAGAAAGACAAACTCATTCAGACTATGCAACGCGTGATCACCAGGTTAAGAACAGAGGTACACACGCAACAATTGAAAGACTGCTCTTGATTTGGGACCAAAGCATCATCGGCCCCCTGGCACCAAAGCATCATCGCCAACAGCGAAGACTCAGCCAAGGATAGGCTGGGAGAGCATGGCACTGCAAGGCATCGAAATGGTGGGAAGGGTGACCTCTGCGAGTAGTGTAGTCCCACGCTAGATCGGCGTCCTCGTGACGAGCAATGTGGTCCTTTGGAAATCCCTGTGTTACTTCGGCTAGGTGAGCCCTCCGTAGCTAGTTCCTTCCCCAACTACGCCTATGACATGACCAGCAACTAAACGGCCACACATGAAATCCAGTTGGAGAGAAACCAATGCCATGAGCAGAGAAGGCATGAAGAACAACTATCGATTCAGACAAAGGGTTAGAAATATTTGGGATGGATTTTTTACCAAACTTTGGGATACTTAGAGAATCTATTTTGAGGGAATTTCATCGGTTGAATTTCGTGGTTCACCCAAGAGAGAACAAGATGTATCAAGATTTGGGACAATCTAATTGGTGAAGCAAAATGAAGAAGGATGTGATCAAGTACGTAGCTACTTGGCTCACTTGTCAGCAAGTCAAGGGCGAGCACCAAAAATTGAAAGGAACCCTTTAACCTTTGCTTATATCAAGATGGAAATGGGAGCACATCATAGTGAATTTTGTAACAGGATTACTAAGATCGCATCAGGGACACGACGCCATCTGAATTATTATGGATCGTTTGACAAAGTCATCGCACTTTCTGTTGATCTGAGTATCTGATATGGTGGACTCTTATAGCCACCTATACATCAGGAAGATTATCAAACTGCACGGTGTACCAGTGACTATTATTTTTGACCGAGACATGCATTTCACGTCAATCTTTTGGAAGAGTATATAGAGAGTATTGGGAACCGAACTTTGTCTTAGCACTGCCTTTAATTCCCAGATTAATGTACAATATGAGAAGATGATTCAAATGCTTAAGGATATGCTCCGAGCAGGGGCGAATTTAATAGGGGCCCAGAGGGGTCACGTGACCCCCCCTCAAATCAATGAAAAAAAATTTATTTTTTTATAATACATATTATGTAAACGAAATTTAGGTTGTCGTCACCCACCATTCGCCACTGTTCTCACTTCTCAGTCGCTACTAGCCACTTTTTGGTTGCCCAGTTGTCGTCGCCCACCATTTGCCGGTTGTCACCACTGTAGTGATCAGCCACCGCTGCTGTTGGTTGTTGCCACCGCCGCTCACCTGGATTGGTCGTTGCAAACACTGCCTAGATTTGCCTGCTCTCTCTCTCTCTCTCTCTCTCTCTCTCTCTCTCTCTCTCTCTCTCTCTCTCTCTGTGCTGCGACATTGTCAGTGTGCACGGATCATGTAGACTTAGTTTGTGTGCGCAACATATAGTGTATAGATATAGAGATATAACTTATAAGATATTCATATAGTTTATATATTGATAAAACAAATATACTAGAGAAGTGCTGGATCTGCCACTTTCTAGACCACTTGGGTTTGAAGTCTATGGACCTTATTCCTTAAAATTATATTACAATATGTATGCAATATATCAAAGATGTATATACATATATACAAAATATAAAATGATGTGGACAGTAGACCTTAGGTCCTTAACATATATACAATGTTTCAAAGGAAAGAAGAAATCTGGGGTTTTACAATATCTCTGGATCTGGTGAAGATTAATGAAAGCACGAATTTTGAGATCACTTTACTGGTGTCTGGTGGTGTGCCTAAGCACTAACAAAAACAGTAACAAAACAAATACTAAACATATTGGGACAAAACTCGGTGTCTGGTATTGTTTTTTTTTATGACAGTTAGTCATGGAAAAATATTTCAAACGCATATCACGGTAGTTGATTTAAAATTTAATGTCTCTGAAATTTGGAGTGTTACAAAATAATATTAAAGCCTAGATTCATCAGCTATCGACCTCGAGTTATTGGATAGCATCGGGTTTCAAGGGCACCACTTAGATACAGAATGCCGTATTTAGTGGCATTAATTCTCCTCATCAATACTCGGATGCATTTTCTAGAATTTAGTTTTGACCCGTAGTGAAATCTTAGAGCAAATTACTTTTTCAAGGTTAGCGAAACTAACCATTCACTAACTCAACAGGGCCCATAAAAATATTAGGGGTAATAACGTAAATACCACATACATTTAATGGAAGTTAGCGCTATACGAACTAACAGCAAGCAAGATTAAAGAAAGCAGCTGGTCTTATGCATAAAACCTTGACAACTCTAACAAGGGAGGTTAGTACAAGTTCAAAAACCTAAGAAAATGTATCTACAATTAGTAAAAAGAAAATTCTACGAATACAGATGTGTACGAAATCATTGGATGCATATGAGGTGTTAGCATTACTCTTATTAAAAAACACAGGAAATGTGAATGAAATTTCCACCCTTTTTATTGTCAAAGAGTCACTTCGTTTAAGTAAAATGAGATATTGGCAACTCCTTATCTTACCTTAAAAAACTAGCAAAAACTCGTGCTATGCACGAGACGTGTAAAATAAAATGAATTTTTTTTATGCCAATGTATATTTTTCTTAAAATTTTAATAATAAATTTTTACGACACAAATATAAAGCATGTAGTTTTCATAACATGTGCAACTTAAAACATCTTCAATATCTAATTTAAACTCTATTTTATATTTAAATATTAAAATTAATATCTTAATAATTAAACTAATTTGATCAAGTATTCATTCAATTCACCTCTAAAAAAATAAAAATAAAATATCAAATTCAAAAAACTGTAATAGTTTAAGTTAGTAAATAAGAATAACTTTTGGAAAAAAAGATTGTCTAATTATGAATTACTTTATCCATCATTTTACTATAAAAATAGTCTTAATATTTTCTTGGTATAGAATAACAAATTAAATGTAATTTTTACAAAATTAGTTAATGCAATATTTATCCATTTATGCTATAATTTAAAAAAAATGAAATTCAACCTAATATTTAAAAATGTGCAAAAAATAAAAATAAAAAATAAAAAAATATTAATTAAATACATATTAATTAAAAATAAATTGTCAATGGCTTATCTAAAAACTTAGTTAAGAAACATATAAAAGTTCCAATTAAGATATTTTCAATTTTTTATAAAATTATGAATTCATAGCATAATTAAGATTTTTATCCAATTTAAATCCAAGAGGTGAGTATAAATGCAAATAAAATTTAGTAATTTGTTTATTATCCAACTCAATCATAGAAATATTAAAAGATAAATACTAATCATCTAACAAAATTCGTATATACTTAGTTTAATATTTCACTTTCGTTTCTCTTATCCTTGAAATTAAGTGATCTCTTTACATCATTTTATTTTAAATTAAAAAAAAAATATTTAAGAAGGAATTTCTTTTAATATTTTCTGTCTTTCTATTTTACCTTGTTTGGATTTATTTTTAACAATCAGCCTATTTAACTAACCAAATTAAAATTATTTAAAAAATTAGTTAACTCGCCGATTTTAAAGATGAGTGATTTTACAGTGAGTAGAAAAAATATTAACGCGCCTATGATGAGTTGATCAAAATATAACTTCAACTCACTTAATTTAATTCAGACGTATCTCTGTGATAACAGTAAAGTTGATTTACAACTTCATAAATAATAACAAACACTTTTTTGTCATAAAAATCTATTTCAATTGTTATTCCTATGATTTTTAAATTTTAAATTATAAAATTTATTTATAAAAAATAAATAAAAGTAAAAAAGGAAGTGATATTTTTTTAAAATCAAAATCATGATAATGAAAAGTGATATGATTATATCTTTATTTATTTGTAAGAAGTTGTTTATCAAATTTATTTTCTATATTAGAAAAGTCTATTTATTTGTACTTCCATTTTAAAAATTGATTTTTGTGTAATTACTTAAAATATTATGCTTAATTACATAAAACTAAAAATTATATTTTATGTGCATAGATATAGATAAGTAGAGAAAGTTATGGAAATTTTCTATATTAGAAAAGTCTATTTATTTGTACTTCCATTTTAAAAATTGATTTTTGTGTAATTACTTAAAATATTATGCTTAATTACATAAAACTAAAAATTATATTTTATGTGCATAGATATAGATAAGTAGAGAAAGTTATGGAAATAAAAATATTATATATGTAATATGGTAAGATTTTAAATTTAAATTCAAAAAAGATTCTAAAATATTTTTTTGTTTGTATAAAGTAACATGTAGTACTTATAAAGTTTAACCACAAACTAATTAACTTCTGACACTTGTCGTGCTCAGGGCGATTCTTACGAAAAGTCGCACTGCAATAATATATCCACTAGCATAAAACCCGTGCTATGCACGGGTGATAAATATTTATGATGACAGAAATAATTACTTACATAAAATAAATCAATAATAATAAGTAAAAACATATAACTTTAAAAAAACACCTAAAAAATAAGCATGGTCATAATGTAAAAAAAAATACCATAAATCCGTGTCAGTGATATGTACATTTTGCACATACACTCGAATTTTGTTTTAACTATTATTCTTCTATCTTAAAAGTAAAAAATATTTAAAAGCTAAAAATATTCACTAAAGATGAAAATAATTCAAAACAGACATATTTTTTGGATTATTTTTGTCATACGTAAATATTTTTTAATGTTAGTTCAAAAAAATTTAATTTTTTTAATCTTCTTGTCGAGACGAACCAATAATCCATAATAATTGACACACAAAAAAAAAAATTGCACAAAAAAAGGAAAAAAATAATTTTAAGAAAAAAGTTGGGCCAAATTGATCATCTAAAAAGGACTTAAATTAAACAACCTTTCAAAATCTTAAATCATGTAAAATTTAGTAAATATGCATAAAAATATTAACCAGTTGGGTTCAAAATTTAAAATTAAACCAAACTGAGTATTAAGTTTCGATTAATTAGGATTGATTATATATCCAAATTTTCTCAATAAGATCTTTCTAGATCGTCGCAAAACCTTTGAATTATTGTCATTAATATTGGTGTACCTCTTAACTTAATATTCACTTTTTGTAATTGTCACATCGTATTTCAAATTCAAAATTTTTACAACTAAAAAATAAAAAATAAGAAAATAAGAAAAACATATACAGTAAAAGAACACTGATTAATAGTTCAATTTTTTGTTCTTTTTCTCCCTTTTTCAAATCATTATAAATTTACAATTAGTCTAATTGAGGGAGAAAATATAGACAAAAATATAAATAAGATAAAATACATGGAGATGCGAATAAAAATATTTTTTTCTTTGTCTAATTTTGATGTATTCATTTTTCATTGTCAATGTGAAAGATGCCTACACCATATATGCACAAAAGAGTTGATGATAAATTCATGCATCTTTTTTTTTTTTATATAAATCTATCATTAAGAGAAATATCATTGTCAATCTAATTGTTCTTTGATTTTATTTTAAAACTAAACTACTTAACCGAATAAATAAAAATTGCATAAAATATTAATCAACCTATCGATTTTAAAGATAAGCGAATTTATTATGACACATCGGTCCACATCTCATTAATAATAGTAAATATGGCATGGTTATACAAATCTATCTTGACTATAATTTTATAAATTTTAAAAAAATTATAATAAAATATATTTATAAAAAGTAGTAGAAGTAGGAAAAAAATGTGATTTTTTTTAGGAAAATCAAAGTTTGGGGTATGAAAGATATATTATCGTAAAAAAATTTATTTGTTTCTAAATTCGTAAATTATGGGCTAAAATTTTACCAATGTAAGAAAAACGTATTTATTTCTAATTTCTTTTTAAAAACTAATCTCTGTACAAATTTTTAAATTTTTTTTATCTATATAGATATGTAGATACATAACTATACGTATATATGTATGTGCTCATATATAGATATGTAGAGAAAATTATGGAAATAAAATATTATATATGAAATATAGCAAGTGTTTTGAATTCAAATTCAAAAAAGATTTATGCAATATCTTTATTTTTGTAAAGTAACATGTGTCACTTTAAAATTTGGTGACAATCCAATTAATTTTTGCCACTTGTCGCTTTCAAGGCGACTCTCACGAAAAGTCACCCTGCAATAATATATAGTATAGATTTGTCCTAACTTATTTTTCTGGCTTATTTTTTTTAATTCAAATTTTTTTTGTATTTGTTATTTTTATATATTTTTTCGTAATTTATTGGTTCGTATCGATGAAAAAAATCTAAAAAGTATAAAATTATGTCCAAAAGTTAAAAAAAAATCACTAAAGACGAAAATAAGCCAACACAGACGTTGTTTTTGGCTTATTTTTTGTTTTTCTGAATTTTTTAATTTTTTAACATAATTTTATACTTTTCTGAAATCTCTTGTCGAGACGAACCAACAACCATAAAAAAATTGATGAAAAACAAAAAATTAAAAAAAAATTTCAAATAAAATAAAAAACTAAACAGTGAATAATCGAATAATTACTCTAGGCCAAATGTAAGTATAGTATAGGTAGATGAGGCTCCTGAAGCCATGCCAAATGCAGATTTGACTAAGGGGTCCTGCTGTGCACTGAGCGCTAAATCGATATTGTTTTGGTGTATAGAACACTATCCGAATAGTAAAATACTAACCGAATAATTTTCAATCAATATTTTACGTGTGAAAATAATATTATTTTGATGCGCAACATGCACTGCTATAAGAAATGCACAACAAACCTCCAATTCCCTCTAATGGGGAGATATAAAGGTAGGAAAAGGTGAAGTGGGCTTTGGGCCCATCATGGAGCTTCTTCCACGTCCTTATCCAACTATCTCAACGGCTCATAAATTGAGACCCAACTCGTAACACAAAACCCAAACACACAGCGCCGACACATACCCCAAATCCCATAACAAAAAAAAACCAACTGCGTTGGTAGGTGCTAGCTAGTAAATTAGCAAAGTTGGTTGATCAAACCGTTCGAAAGTCGCTTCTTCGTTACCTCCGCCCTCTTCCAACGGACCTCTCGAAGTTTTCTCTCTCCCTCCCTCCCTCTCTTCAAAAACCCCCTTCTCCCTCTGCTGAATCTCTTCTCACTCCTCTATTGCAAAACCTCTCTAAAGAAAAATGCAATCCTCACTCTCTCTTTCTCTCTCTTCGCCTTCTTCCATCGCCGGATCCGACGTCCGTTCTTTCGTCGCCAATAACCTCTTCTTCGCCGGAAATGGCTCGCCCGTGCCTCGGTCGCTGCGATTCTGCGGCCTCAGAAGGGAAGTTCACAGGCTCCAGTCTTCGAATTCAGCTCGACTAGTTGCGCCGCCGCCGCAGAAATTGAACAAGGTGTCAGCGTCTTTGTCAGGCAATGGCACTCCGTCGACGGGATTCGACTACGATTTAGTTATAATTGGGGCCGGCGTCGGCGGTCACGGCGCTGCACTCCACGCGGTTGAGAAGGTATAAATGCGATTTTGTCAGGATTTAATAATTATGAGTTAATGCTCGTGACGGTGATTCAGGTTCGTTGCAGGACTTCACTTGAATTGGATTTGTTTGGTTTTGATTGGCTGCTAAGAAGTCCAAGAAGTTAGCTCTTGCATTTCTTCCCTATCATTTGCTCTGTTACTGAACTTTTTTCGGTTGTCTTTTTTCCTTTTGGTTCATCAATGATTCAATCACAGGCCACTTCTGTACATCACACAAAATGAGACGCCGTTTTTTTGTGCAGGACATATTGTTGGGATTTATTCCCCACCAGTTTGATAAAAAACCAAATCTGTTTTGGACAATTTGGAGAAGAAACATAATTGGTTTTTCCTCAACACATCAACTGTCGTTTTGAGTGACGTGATGCGCAAAAGTGATGTGTGTAGTATTTTTGTTAATTCTTCACTTTTTTCAGCGAGGAAATCGAAAATGTGAAAAATTCGCTTCAACTTTGATAAAATTCACAGTAACAATAACTGGAAAGTTTTTTTTTTTTTTGTAATTTTTTAAAAATTGGTGCATATCATTTATTTTTTACGGCCGAGAGAAATGGGAAGAAAAAAAAAAGGAAACTGATCAGAACAGAGAAAATATATTCCACGAAGAAGACAGTCTTTCTAGACACAGCAAAAAATAGTATGCAACTTTGGGACACCGGACATGAAGGTTGATTTAATGCCTGTACGCTGTTGGAAACAAGTTCGTTAGGCACTGCACTCGTTGAGTCTTTAAGCGTAAAATAAGCCAATGAGTATCATAACTGTCTTTGTCACCAACTGTGGATAGTTTCAGGTGAATGTTTGTCAAACTCCATTTGTCTCCTTTATTGTTCGAAGATATTGAACAACCAAAACATTAGATAATTTCTGATTCAACTTTGCACAGATGAATGTAATCTTGCATGACATAGGCTGAATATGGGGTGTGCTTTCTTTTCTTTCTCTCTTTTATAACCAATGTGGTCTGTGCAAATCATTACCTAATCTTGGTTATCGGGAGGCTGACCATTATTATGTAAAGCATAGTGGCCATAGTTTACAAGATCAATGATTCGCAAGTTGATCGTGCTTTGTTCTGCTTGTTTGTACATCAAACTTTTGTATGAGCTAAGAGAGAAAAGTTTTTATACAATTCAATCATGAATCTTTTCGTACAATTCGATAGGATAAAGTGGGTGATCAATATGAATTGGTTGCATGCATCTGAAATAGCTGTGAATCCTGGGTGAATTGATAATTAAATTGTTGAATCATTTGATTCATTGAATTCAGTTTTTGGCTCTTTTTTCATTTTATTTGTTTGGAAAAGGGTTCAAAGTTGAAACTAACTATTTTTAAGTTCTTGAGGATTAGCCATCTTTTGTCTCTGCTTTTCTCTATTTAAGCTCAAAAATGAATTTCTCTCTTTGTGAGGTAATTCTTTGTCAGCAGAGAGAGAAATTTTAATTTGGGAGTTGAGAGGAAAATGGAAACACAAGATGATATACAATAACTTTAAAGACATTTTAAAGGTTCATTTGAACTTTTAACTCTTTTTAACAAAAAGGGCTACACTAGGATTCACGAATCTGCATTGCATGCAAGTTGCAACAAAAGCAGGTGTCTTATCTATTAGACCATGTGATTATCAATTCATCATAAAACAAGTTTTTAAATTGATTTAGGCCCACTGTTTCATTTAAACTACATAATTCTGTCATTGAAGTGCAAAATTATACTTATTCATCTACCTTAGAAATCATGACGGATCAAAGCTATTCACGATTTGATTCGATTCACGATTCAATAAATGACTTTGGATTCCCAATTCGACTCACAATTTGACAACTATGTAGACAGAACTGAGAACACCTTAATTTGCTCAAACTTGTGTTCTTTTGCAGTTACTTGAAATCAAACAATACTGATCATCTAATAGAAAATATTAAGCCACATATTATTTTTGTGTTGAACTCTAGTAAGGTGTTTCAAACTTACTTTAACAAGCACTTGTCTGTTTTTCGTCCTTTTTGTCTTTTTGGGATGGGTGACCATTTACCTGAATCGTATTAGTATTTTTGTCCACTGTGTTCAAATGCATATAATTACAGCTTTAATGGCACGTACATAAAAGCAGTGGTAAATCGAATTAACACTTCGGCAACTATAACTATCTTTTGAGAAAAGGAAAATGTTGCCTATATAAGGCTACTAGGTAAATAAATTCTTTTTTCTACTTCTATTTAATACGTTCTTCACAGAATTCAGGTAAATTTCTTAATACACCTGACCTATGCAGGGCCTAAAAACTGCCATCATTGAGGGGGACGTGATTGGAGGAACATGTGTTAACCGGGGTTGTGTTCCTTCTAAAGCACTCCTCGCTGTAAGTGGCCGAATGCGGGAGCTTCAGAATGAACACCACATGAAGGCTTTTGGCTTACAGGTGAAGTAAAGCCTCATAATCTCTTCTCCTCACGATTGCTAACTCTTGTTCATATACCATGTTATTTTCTTATTGTGTAGCTTTATTGTGGTCTTCCTTATTATAATTTTGTTTCTATCGCCAATGATGATGCAATTACTTTGTTGCCTAATCAGAAAAAATGGTCTATTTTGCATTTACTTCCGTAGGTATCAAACGCTGTTTATTCTTCGGTCACTAATTGGAGTTCAGTCGTAATGACCCCATGTTGTAGCAGATGGTCTATGAGTGGCTGCTAAAATAGAGTTCACATTATTGGGTTTATCATCTTTTCAGCAAATCCAAAGTCCGTGACTGCACTTCATGAGCCGAAAAAGTGTTTTTGTTTATACTAGGAAGTTTGAGAAGTTTTATCCATTTTCAACCCTCATGCAATCGTAAGAAAATATACATTGACGCACTATCACACTTAATGTCTATTGGAGTAGCTTAAAACACCACAATTTATTGTTGCTCTGCAACCAGTGAGTGATCTCTGGGGTAGGAGGGTTTCCTACATATCTTTTTTTTGGAAGTGTTTCCTACATATCTTTCACACAAGAATCACGGTGGTGGAGCTAGTAAATTAGCAGCCATTACATATCTACCCTTCCAATTGTAGGTGTGGAATTGCAATTTGCTGCCATCTATTTTTCTATGCTTGACAATACTGAGCGGAAAAAACAGAATTCATGTAATGACCCAACTGATTTGGATGTTAGGCTTAGAATTTGATTGTTTGGCTTACATTGTGAGTTATGGTTTTTCTAGGGGAGGTTTGGGAATCACATTGATTTGAAACTGTAATATTCATGGCTTTTCTGCTTTCTTTCACAACAAAGAACACAACACAATTGCTTCGAAACAATAGTAATCCTCACACCGGTTACTGAATGCATGTTCAAGATATATTTTCCTCTTAGACCCAAGTCACCCAACTAATATTTGTGTTCATATTGGGAAAAAATTCATGTTGCTTTGAATGTGGTTTGTTACCATGTAGTAACATAATTGATTGTACCATCAACAAGGTACTAACCTATTGGATTCATTGCTTCATCAATCCATAGATATTTTTTGTTTAAACCCTCTCCTTTCTACAGTTGCAGCATTTTACCTGAACGAAGATTCCTAAGAGATCAATAATCTGGTAGATGTCTAACCAGTTTACAACTTTTAGAGAACCTGAAGATCCATCTGTATTTTTTTCCAGTTTTAGTAACTCTTGAGGTTTCTAAAGATCTATCCTTACTATCCGATGCATACTCTTTGTCGAAGTAGTTTTGTGATCTATTATCTCATGTGGTCCATAAATGTTCAGCGCCGCAATCACTTTAGACTTTCCCTAGCTGAAGTTGTATGCTTTGGTTTGGCACTTGATTACGTACCATGTAGCTTATGACGCTTTAGTTAAATTTGTGCTGCTTTCTTAAACTTGATGACAGGTTGCAGCTGCTGGTTATGACAGACAGGCGGTTGCAGATCATGCAACTAATCTTGCCTCGAAGATCCGAAGTAACTTGACTAATTCATTAAAAGCTCTTGGTGTTGACATATTGACTGGCGTTGGTACAATTTTGGTATGTTGGATTTTCTGGCAATTTACTCAAGTGAAAATATCCTATATGTTCAGTAGAACTACTTTAATTCAATTTGCAGCTATCATTTGACTACTAGTGCTTAAAAGGAGTATTTTATTATTGATGGTGTTTATCTTTCATGGATACATTCAGGGTCCACAAAAAGTTCAATATGGGACGGACAGTGTAATAACAGCAAAAGACGTTATCATTGCTACTGGTTCTGTACCCATGGTCCCTAAGGGAATTGAAATTGATGGTATGTTATCATTTCTTTGTCCATCTTCTGTTATCAGTTCAGTTCTAGAGGAAATACTGTTTTCCAACTAAAAAACACATACCTCTTGCTAGGTACCACTCTCTTCAATTTATCTGTCTTAAGTCTTAATCATTAAGGGTTCCATGAATTGAAAACGTCTGTGAAGTGTGGTATTGCTATCAACTATCAAGGATAGAGTGGTATTTTTATATCCTTTAGCTATCAGATTAGAATATCTAAGTTGATGTCGTGGCACACTTTTGAGCAGGCTTACTATTAGATGATAACAAACTAATGCAGGTCTGTGAATCTGCATTGCCTAGAATTTATGTGATGTTGTACAGGATAGAGCTTAGAAATCCTGACAATTGTGCTATGATGATGTAGGCATATAAACTGGTGACTGTCATTCATGATATTTTTGTATGGGGATGAAATTTTTTGTTTGCATTTTACTTAATACTAGAGCATTTGGTCTAAAAAATGACCATATGGCTTAGAACTTGAGGAGTCTGCTTATGACATTTCCTTTTTACTTTATTACGGAAATATATTGTTGTCCTCGAATTCATGACATCACCAAATTCTGATTGGCTTTCAGGTAAGACTGTCATAACTAGTGATCATGCACTCAAACTGGAATTTGTTCCCGAGTGGATAGCCATCGTTGGAAGTGGTTATATTGGTCTTGAATTCAGCGATGTGTATACAGCGCTTGGAAGTGAGGTAGGCATGGTTTATATTTTCAGATGAACTTCACGTGAAGCTAATTTCACTTAAAATTAGGAAAACTGTAGCATCTCTGAAGTAACTTCTGATAACTGGAGGATGTAGTCCTGTGAAGGTCAACAATAGTAATGGTAGTGAAAAAGTTGGCTAACTTTGCCAGCTATTACTGTACAATTTAGGTGTTTTTCCAATTTATTCCTCAGAAGCTTTCCATTAGTACTCAGCCCACCTCCCTCCAGTACCGTGCATTACTCTTGGAAGCATTTAACTAAGGTAGGATAGATGACTTTGTACTCAGTGCCATAGCTCCCGTGTAAGCAGAAATGGCAGGCCCAAGACTGGGTGGTCCATGTTGTGAAACAAGAGAAAGAAGAATTGTATTATTGAGTGATTATGTTACAAGGGGCCAATACATCAATATATAGAGAAAACCTAGAAACCCTAGGTAACCCTAATTACATGAAAGGACAATAATACCCTTGCAACTAAACATTAATAACAATTTAACCATTACTATTCTAACACTCCTTTATTTATAGATGAGATTAGGGTTAACCTAATGGGCTCTAACCACCTAGGCCCATTAGGGTTAACATAACCTAATCTATCCCACATAACAACTAACACTCCCCCTCAAACACATGATGCGAGCATGGAGAGCATTATGGGTTTGCCAACATGAAAAAGAGAAGCTCCAACTGATGTCTTTGACAACTTCGATTCTCCAACGAAAAAGAGATGCTCCAACTGATGTCTTTGACAACTTCGATTCTCCAACGACTTCAATTCTTCAACAACTTTAATTCTTTGACAACATTAATTTTGGTACCCAGTAGAATATAACTAACAAAGGAATATGAGACAAGTTCTCCCCCTCACGTGCGAACCCCGAATCGCACGGGAAGAGAGAAACAAAGGATCCAACTAGGATCACAACAAGGTGCCACACGGCACAACTTGGGGCCACTTGGCACACCAAACGGGGATTTAACAACCAACCAACAAAAGAAAGACTTGTCCATAAATTCACCAAAAGTCTAAACTGCAGGGACCGAAATCAAATATTGCAAAGTTTGGGAATCAAATATTGCAAAGTTTAGGATTAGGGTTAGGTTTAGGAGACAAAACAGAGATCAAACCAGGCGCAAAACAGAGGCCAAACCGGGCAGCAAACAGGCGCAAAACAGAGACCAAACCAGGCGCAAAACAGAGACCAAACCAGGCACAAAACAGAGACTGAAGACGGGCAGTAACAAAGACTGAAGACGGGCAGTAACAGGGCAGCAAACAGCGGCTGATGGATGGTGAAAACAGGAGGCTGAGGGCGAAAACAAATAATATCAGCCGGGTGAAAACAGCGGTTAGGGTTTGCAAAAACAGCGGCTAGGGTTTGCTATTTCTGAGGAAAACCAATGGCGAAAACAGCAGCTCAGCGGCTGATGGCGGCTGAAGTAGGGTTTAGGCAAGGAGGGGGGCGGCTGATGGAGAAACCAGAGGTGGAACAACATCAGACGATAACTACCAGACGATGGCGACTAACACTAAAGACCAGACGGTCAGTGATGCAACCGGCGGACGGCGGCAAGGCATAAGCCGCCCGCCGGAAAGCAAGTATTCCACAGGCCTAGATCTTTGGCTCTGATACCATGTTGTGAAACAAGAGAAAGAAGAATTGTATTATTGATTGATTATGTTACAAGGGGCCAATACATCAATATATAGAGAAAACCTAGAAACCCTAGGTAACCCTAATTACATGAAAGGACAATAATACCCTTGCAACTAAACATTAATAACAATTTAACCATTACTATTCTAACACTCCTTTATTTATAGATGAGATTAGGGTTAACCTAATGGGCTCTAACCACCTAGGCCCATTAGGGTTAACATAACCTAATCTATCCCACATAACAACTAACAGTCCACTTTAGCTTTTCTATATAGTCATGTTTCACCATCTGCCCCTATCTGGGTTCACGTTATTTGTTCAACAACTATGCCATGGTATCTTCGTTTCTAAATCATGATAGTCCATTCTCCTTTTGGCCTTGATTACTGCAATGCCAGTTTGAGTCGTTGTTTATATCTGCTACTTGATGATAGCATATTTGGACTTTTATTTTTGTCATTCTCTGTTGCTTGCATTGAGAGGTGAAAAGAGTATTTCAATCTAGCGAGTTTGAAACAGACTAAACTAGAGTAAAGTAAAACCTTTTGCAGCAAGGGACATCTTTTGCAGAAGACTTCCCGTTTCCAAGGATCTTTAGCGCTAAGCTTAAGCAGAAAATTGTTGGATGACTAATTATGTCCAAATGTAATTTTCCATATCTGAGGTTTTTTGGTTTAGTCCATATTCCTTTCCCCGCTTCAAGCATAGGAGATGTCTTTTACTTGATTACCCCACCTTCCACCCAAAAGTTTTTCTTAGTTGCACAGAGTGGGGCTAGGGGTGGGAGCAGCGAGCGAGGGCAGATAGAAGATTCCAAGGTTGGCAGCTTCTATATAGTGGATAAAGTATTTAATGATCTAACTTTGCAGCTTTCATGTGTAATATCTGTTAAAGTATGAATAAATATTACAAATTGGTTTGAGTAGGAGATTAGATTTTGTAAATACACGCTGATATCATGTAAATTCTAAGTAGGAGATTAGTTTTCAGTCCTTTCCCCTTGGTTTGACTTTCCATCCAGAGGACAGCAACCACTTGGATTGCCATCTGCGGTTTTGTAACACAGTCCATAACCATAGGTCCATAAGTATTGTCTCTGGTCATGCTTGATTGTAGGACTATTCATCCTAGGATTCTGAGGACTAGTGGTTGTTAGTCCTGGATATCTAATCCTGACAAAATTTATGTCTTTCTTTCTCTTTGACCATTTAAATGATGCAAGATGTACCCAAGTCACCCGTCTAACTACCTCAGTATTTGCAGGTCACCTTTGTTGAAGCTCTAGATCAGCTTATGCCGGGCTTTGATCCTGAGATTGGGAAATTGGCTCAGCGGGTTCTCATAAATCCTCGAAAGATTGATTATCACACTGGTGTATTTGCAAGCAAGGTGCTTTGTGGCTCAATATCTCCTCACCCTGTTTTGATTTTGCATGGCAAGATCCCACAGGATATATTTCATTTTTTCCTCTTGTTTTTTTGTCTTACTTGGTTTTCCTTTTTCCTTCTTTTTGATACATATTGTTAACAGATTACACCTGCAAAAGATGGAAAGCCTGTAACAATTGAGCTTGTTGATGCCAAGACAAAGGAACTAAAAAATACTCTGGAGGTAAGCTGCAAGCATTTTGTCTAGGCAAATACCAAAATCCAGTAGTTTTTTTGCTATCAAACATATTCTTCCCTTTTTTTTGAGGTAAATGGGCAGAGATTATCTCACAAACTGAACCATGCTGTATTGTGTGGTCTAAGTCTAATGCTGTTCCAAACCATGTCATGAACTTCGTACGTGTTTTTTTGTTGCTTCTGCCCTAATAATTAATTATTGAGCACTGTTAACTTACCTTAATTGAAGTTTGGTGCTGCAAGCAAGAAATGCATGCTTGAGCTTTGAGATTTTGTTTACAATTAATTTCAGTAATTCGCTCACCACTGCTCAAGTATTTGCTCGTTATTTATTTGAAATTGCTCTTGCATTTTGTGAATTCTGGTATTGTTCATTGCCAGTTTATTGGCATTGAAGTTCAGGATCTAATTGCTTTTGCATTTTGTGAATTCTTCAGTCTTGCATGTTCTCTTTGAATTGTTTTTCATAATCATCTTAAGATGTTGCCATTCTAGCATAACTAAGAACTATGCTATGTGCTGCAGGTTGATGCTGCTCTTATTGCGACTGGAAGGGCTCCGCATACAAGGGGACTCGGTTTGGAAAATGTAAGTGAATTTGGACACTAAAATGTCTTAACTACCATTTGTTGTATCACTTTCCAAGAGGTAATTTGTGTAATCCAATACTTGGTCCATTTGCAGATTGATGTAGAAACTCAACGCGGATTTGTTCCTGTTGATGAGCGCATGCGCGTAATTGATGCGAACGGCAAGTTGGTCAGTCATGAATTTCCCTTCATTCGTTATGGTGTTTGGTTATGTTTGCATTTCACTGACATGTGTCTTTTATAAGTAGGTTCCTCACTTATATTGCATTGGTGATGCTAATGGGAAAATGATGCTTGCTCATGCTGCAAGTGCACAAGGAATCTCTGGTAATAACTTTGTATTCTATTTCATCGTCCATAAAGTATTCATGCATGATTGCAATTAGAGTTTATGGTTTGACTCCTGGCATTGCTTTATTACACTCCAGTTGTTGAGCAAGTTTCTGGGAAGGATCATGTGCTTAATCATTTGAGTATCCCCGCCGCATGCTTCACTCATCCTGAAATTAGTATGGTTGGATTAACCGAGGTAAGTTGTGACTTCACAATTTTTTTTCTTCTGCATGTGTATCATTCCACACAAGTTTTACATTTATGTCCTAAGGAACTCATTCTTTAAAAAGTTGAGGGAATAAGAAACAGAGTGTATGTTAATCTCTTTAAGCCTGATTGGATGGTGCCTTAGGTGCTGCTTTAGTTAACACAAGCCTTAACCAAGGCTGGGCCCACCTCTTACCCATTGATTGGCAAAAAAAGTTGAGGTGGGCTAATTAAGGCCCCTAGAAAATTCTTAATTAGCCCCCCCACCCCTAAGGCTAACTAAGGCAATGCTTTAGCCTTAACAAATTACCAAAATGCCTATCCCTTATATATACACACTTATCTTTATAATATATAATATAAGCATATATATATATATAGTGTGTATATAAGCATATATATATATATGTGTGTGTGTGTGTGTGTATACTGACAATATATATACATATATGTATAATATAATATAAGTATATATATACGTATACATTATACTTCTATTATAAGAGAGAGTGTGTGTGTGTGTAAGTGTAAATATAAATATATACATATAAAATATAAACACACACACACACATTACAAGTATATATACTGATAATATAAGTACGTGTGTGTGTGTATTAAGTATAAAGATAAAAAATATGTGTAAATATAAATATATATACATACACAGATAATATAAGTATAAATATAAATATATATGTATATGTATGTAATATAAGTATAAAAATATATATATATATGTACACACACACAAAAAAAATATAAACACACACACACACACACACACACACATATATAAGTGTATATTATTTCCGATATAATACATTAAATCTATAGCGAGGGGCAAAAATGTCTTTTGACAGTTTAATACACATTTTACTTGTCTAACACACCATCATCCAATCACTGGGTTATTTAAGGTACCCTCCTTAAACATTACATCAATGTGGATCACCCTGCCTTATTTAACACACCTGACTATTTAACACACTCCGCTTATTTAACACACTAAAAACTAAAGCGGCATCCAATTGGGCCCTTATGTTTCTGCTTTGTGTGTAGATGCATCTTGTGTTTACAGCTGGATCAGCTAATGTAGATGATATAGCTCGTCGAGAGAATATTTGTCATCATCATCTCTATGCTGATATACGAAGTTTAATTAAAAAAACCTTAGAGAATGTATGTACCTAGGAGGAAATTCTTCCTTCTAGAATTGTTTACCTTCCCTAGCCTAGAAATAAGAAGTTTGCTAAATCCCGTACTCCCATTGCCTCCTAATTTTGGGAGAAACTAATATTATCCTGGAGGAACAAAAAACAGCTCCCTTTCCCTCTAATTACCTTCTGTTCTCTCTTCTATACAAGGAGCTAAACAAATACAAGACATTGTATGTTCATCTTTTGCCTCGTTTATGATAATAAAAATTGTATCTCCATGTAATTTTTCAGTGTGCATTGGCAATGTTTCTTGCTAGAGTTCGCGAACAATTTTGAAGCAATCCTAATCTTTCTGGCATGGTCACACATGTAAAAGCTTGTCTTCACATGTTCCTAAAAATCGTAATATAGTAGCTCTTAAAGCTTCTAGTTTTGGTTTTTGCAGCCTCAAGCAAGAGAAAAGGCTGAAAAGGAAGGATTTGAAGTCAGTGTTGCCAAGACTAGTTTCAAGGCTAACACCAAAGCTCTTGCGGAAAATGAAGGAGAAGGACTTGCTAAGGTGATAAACATAGGTCCTTCATCCTTTGGATGTGTGGTGGCATGTTAAATGATATCATTTTCTGTTATTTTCTTTGGAAGTGTTACAAGTTTTCTCCAAGTATGAAGTTGCTTGTTACCACTGTTTTTTGTGTGTTCAGTTGATCTACAGACCTGACACTGGAGAAATTCTTGGAGTGCATATTTTTGGATTGCATGCTGCAGACCTCATACATGAAGCATCCAATGCAATTGCTATGGGAAACCGGATACAGGTGCTACTTTGCCTTTGAACTTGCATGTCTTAAACACATAGTAGGAGGTTCTGTGTGAAAATCTTAACATTTTCCGAAGTCTTGTAACTTCTTAATTTACAAATCAATAACTACATACATGTATGGTATTTAAGTTCCATGTGGTAATAGCTGTAGCTCGGAAGAACTTACCCCGGGACTTTTTATCTAATTTTAGGAATCCTATGGTTAGGGATTATGTACCAGAGACACCAATACGGACAGGAACATAGACAGGGACACGACAATTCTAAAAAGATGGGGAAACAGACATGGCGAGAGACATGTTTTTTTAAATTAATTTTTTCCAGAGTTGTGCATTCCGACATTGCAGCCACTAAATATTTTTGTTTGAGCTTCTACCGAATGCGTTATCAAACATCTATATATGTACACAAAAAAGAAATTATATATAAAGTTTGGCCCAATACTTTTTAAATTATGAATATCTGCCCCCAAAAAACCTATTAAAACTTAACAAAAGCCACCATGTCGAGTCTCAGTGAGTGTCCCCACTGTCTCTCCATTGCGACCCTTCTTGAAAAGTATTAAAATTTATATGTGGCGTATCCCCGCGTGTCCGATTCTGATAGGCGACCTCCCAGGAGTGTTGATGTTTGATCCTTCTGTTTATCAACAACAAAAAAAATTGCTTTGGCCAATTTGAACATAGCAAGATACCTTATCAACTCTGTTGCATACGTACTACAATAAAGCAAAGTGGGATAAAAATGTTTCCTCTGCTCTGGGTGTACTGATCATCAGATATTGGCACATGCATATCACGTATATTGATACTCCTAACAGTAACAAATGTAAATGATGTTGGCCACTAATTGAAGAAATGTAAGCCTCTAGGTGCTTTACTATAAGATCAATTAATCAGTTCACCTCTGAGAGTCGAATAACGAGAAATGCTTTTAAGACAATCGTTGGATCACATTGGGGTCTGTTGGGAGTCTTGGGACCACCAATTGCTTTGCTTTTCTACTTCCTATCTTGTATATTCTTACATTTATATTAAGCATATTACCTTTTGCTACTAGCTTATCCTCAAAGAAATATTTTGGAATCAGTTTGTGTGCATTCCATGTCAACTTTGCATATCTTTACCCTGCAGGACATAAAATATGCTGTTCATGCACACCCGACATTGTCCGAAGTGCTTGATGAACTCTTTAAATCAGCCAAGGTAAGCTGTTCATTCCATTCTATGATAGAGGACATACAGGTGCAATAGTGTATTAAGAGTCTGGGTGGATTATATGCTATGCAATCTAATTTTCTCTTCAGCAACATCGTCAGAATGATTAAGCCCAAAGTATTAATTGTTTGTAGATTGATTGGTTAGCGTTTGACATAAACATCAATATGATAAGCTCATCTTAGTTGGCCAACTAGAGAAATTCAACGGATGCTTAAACGTAATTCAGCTCTGTCAGTCTCTAGTTTGGAAATCTTTGGCTGTGTCTGGAAGTTGGATTTGTTGAAGTAAAGACAGGAAAGAAGTGATACCAAAGGTTGTGGATTCAAACTGGAGGGAAGCGAAGCCACTTTGTGCTAACAGTGCCAAAGGTTAAGTCTGTACCCAGTCTCTGTCCCAAACTCCCATCAGTGGCGACTAAACTGGATTGTTTTGTTAGTAATATTAGAAGAAAATAAATACTTAACTCAAGAATATATCGGTTTTGTTTCCGTAGATGATTATGCACAAGTGATTTAGTATCAAGATCCAAACATAGCCTAGGTAAGAGCCAGATGCTTATATTTACCCCCCAAGAAAGAGCCAAATGCTTATAAGCCCCTTACACTTGTGCATGTACTAATTGCAGGTAAAGGGCAAAGCCTACTTAGGTCCTGAAGTGAGATTCCCAATCATTTTTCACGGGTACATTAGACACCCATTTGGCTCTTTCGTTGGGAATTTGAAGCTTTAAATTTAAACTAAAAGATATGTCTTTTGTTTTGAATGAAAACTTGTGTGACATGAATTATTGCTTGACAAAAAGAAGTGACATGACTTTTCATTATCTTCTTACTATTTTTTTATTATCTTCTTACTATTTTTTTGGGCAATCCAATTCATGCTTGGTATCCCCTGCTTCCTCCAATGATGTCTCGTGGAGACACTCTGAGATTTTATGGGTTGTAGCTCAGGCTACTTTCTCTCTCTTATTTACAATACCAATTGATTTTATCGTTTTTTTGAGCTCCATGATTTTTGTGTTTTGATTACTAATTTGTTATTGTGAAAATTAGTTGATTGTTTGTTAATTTGTGGTGTAAATACCCAACAATTTCAGCCCGGCAATAACATTTAACAACGCCACATCGTCTCCATTTCTTTTTTTGCAAGCTTTGGACGAGCGAGAAAATGAGATACCTGCTATGGTAATTAATGTATTGTCGTTTACGGTTGCTTCTGATGATGCCAGGTTAAAGTTGACATTTCTAGTCCAATTGGTGAAGCAGTTGCAGTCTAAGTTACTTCCCGGCACAGTGTAATATGTAGGCATACAAATTTTCTCCCGAGACCGAGAAGAAATTTAGCACACAAAGAAAGTACATCAAGGGAAAGTAGCTGGGCGTCTTGGTTTATTGTTACTTGTTCACATTAAGGACCTTCTCATTTTCGGTAATGATTTGGAAACCAATAATTTGTTTTCATAGCGTTTGAGCTGTTAAGTTTTGTAATCGGAAAAAGGATTGGACTGTTATAGGGGCACGATCCATTACATGCTTGTCACAAACACTGCACATTATAGGGGACGATCTTCATATTTGAAACTCAGATAAAACAAGTAAAACAAAATCAACCCAAAAACAAAGGGAAAGTCTAGGCTCCCAGAAAACTTATCCTGAAATTTTTCCAAATTCAAAAATCAATGGTTATGATTCACTACGAATCTAAGTGAATTATAATCATTTATTTTTGAATTCAGGAAAATTTCAGGATAAATTTTCTTGATTTGTAGAATTACTCAAAAACAAAACCAACTGGATTGATTGACTACTTGAAAATATTAAAAATACGAAGCATTCCATCCTATCCTAGATAGTTTCCTTACAGGACTACTTATTCCTTTTTGAATATCGTTGATAGTTGATTGAGTTGAACTAAAAAGCCCTCTGAACTGTACAATTCAATTCAAGCTAGGTTAAAAAAATGTCCTGCAAATGTCTTGCTAAAGTTAACCAACTTTGACAATTGCATAAAAAATCTGTTTTCAAAATGTGAACGTTGGCGATGAAGTCTACTGTAAGTACACGGAAACAACAAACTTTCAAGGTGCATTACGGGGTCATTTTCTAAAAATAGTATTTGCACCCGCCATATGATGTGCACTGAGTTACAGTAAATTTATTTTTAAGATACAACAAAGATGAACTTGTGTTCTTAAGTGAAGATGAACTTGTGTTCTTTCTGTCTATGTTTGCACAAACGGAGACGGACAAAATATCTACGTAATAAAAATAAAGAAGAACTAGAAAATCATCAACTATTGTTTTTGCAGTATAGCAATACTTGAACTAAATGTTTCAAGAATATAAGAACTTTCTGAGAGATACTGTAGTAGGCCGGAATAGTCATTGATGGGCCCCCGGCCCATGACCAGCTGCACCATACTCAGGTGCTCCGCGAAGCCCAAACTCACCTGGGTTGGGCCGAACACCCTACCAGCCGGAGCCTTTGCTCGGCTGTTCCGAACAGGTTTGGATCTCGGCCCTGCCGAACAGTGGGATCGCAATCCGCACAGATCTTCGGCCAGAACCCCCTTGGGCGGCTTCTTGACCAGGTCGTCTCAGAAACGCCCGGTAATTCAGTTTCCAAAGCACGAACACACGTTCTCCGCTTTCTAAGGGACGTGCAGGCGCACCTTTCCAACTCGCTCGAACGTGGGACACGTGGTAGAAGACGTGCAAAGCACATCCTTCCGATCCGCTTCGGCGTCGGACACGTGGCAACGTTCCCGCACTCTTCGGACCACGTCCTACATACTGGGCCGGACGTTCCGGAGACGGTTGGACTCCTGCTCTATAAATACCCCAGCGGCACTACAATCCAAGGTACATGGATACTCGCGCTTAAACTACTATCAAGTTGCTTTCGTTCTTCCTAGAGAGCTAACTTGATCGTTGGAGTGCCCACCGGAGACCCAACCCCCCGGTGTGCACTAACTTAGTGTTGAGTGTTTTGCAGATCAAACGGAGAAACCCGATTCTACAACCCGAGAAGTCAAGAGTGGATTCCAGACTCCACAAT
Organism: Arctostaphylos glauca; assembly: GCA_019985065.2. Lineage (NCBI taxonomy): Eukaryota > Viridiplantae > Streptophyta > Magnoliopsida > Ericales > Ericaceae > Arctostaphylos > Arctostaphylos glauca. The sequence goes on from JAHSPW020000005.1 coordinate 10,703,663, forward strand.
TTGGCGACCACAGTGGGAGATCCTTCTGACTTCTCATCCTCAAATCCTCACCTTAAAGCTTCACCAGAATCAACAATGGTAGTCACCGGAACAGAACCTTCAGTTCTACCAGCCATTCCACCCCCACCCCCTGCTGACTTGAGAGATAGAGCGTATGTCGAGCGCCTGGAGGCTCGACTGGCAGAACGAGACCAGCTGCTCCACCTGGTCAGGGATGAGATTGCGCAGCTCAAGGTTGCCATCAAACCTAAACAGAATGGCGAAACATCGCAGGCACGGCGACGAAGGCGCCGCAGGACACGCTCTCCGGAGCGAAGAGAAAGGAATAAGCGTCCGGCCCTCGAACGGCTGGGAGCCGAAACCGAGGTCGACGCGGTCGACGAAACGCGGGGCCATGGCCGAACCCGAACCGCACCATTTGCAAATTGTTCGGATTCCGAACGAGGAGCTCGGAGGGTCTCGGTTCACAGAAGGTTGGGAGCTCAACCGGTTAGTAGCACCCAGTCGTACTCTCCTCCGACAACACCTTCGGACGACACCCCGACCCATGAGACTCAAATGGATCGGAGGTATGGCGGCCGAAGGGATCAATCCCCATCTAGACGGCAAAACTATCGAGGGCGTTCCCCTCGGTATCACGGTGGGCAGGACCTCAGACCACAACTGTTGGCTAGAAGAGGGGGAAGAGCCAAACAGGAGGTTCGGCCAGCACGTTCACAGTGCGACATCATCCACGACCAGCTCATTTCTTCTCCCTTCACCAGGGAGATAGAGGGGGTGCGTCCACCGCGCGGCTTCAATCCCCCGAAATTCAGTAAGTATGACCCCAAGACAGATGCCTACCTGCACCTGGTGCACTTTCGGCAGATGATGTCTCTCTACAGCACCGACGACGCCCTGATGTGCAAGCTGTTCCCTTCCAGCTTGGGGGAACTGGGGCTCCTCTGGTTCGACAAACTTCCGAAGGGTTCCATCCCATCTTTCAAGGACTTATCCCTCGCCTTCCTGGCTCGGTTTGTCACCAGCAGCAGGCAGAAGAAAGGAGTCGACTCCCTCCTTGCACTGCGGAAGTCGGCAAATGAGTCTCTCAGGCAGTACGCTGCTAGGTACTGGGAACTCTTCAATGAGATTCAAGGCTGCGACCCTGCCATTGCTGTGACTTCATTCAAGCTCGGGCTGGATCACCGAAGCAGGTTGTTCGAAGACCTCATGTTATCTAATCCTACCGACATGGATGACCTCATGGCCTGGATCGACAACCACTGCCGGTTGGAGGAGGCACGCAGCGAGCGGCGTCAGGCCGAACAAAACCATCCCCGCCAGGGGGATGGGAACAAGCATACACCACACGGCTCGCGCCGAAATGTGAACGTGGTATCCTCTGGGAAGAATAAAGGACCTCGGGCGTTCGAGTTTGCTGCGGAGAAGACGGTCTTCAAGATCCCGACGTACGAGATCCTCAAGAAGATACAGAATGAGCCGTACTTTGAGTGGCCGAGGCGGCCAATGGGAGAACAGCGAAAGACGCCAGACTCTCCGTACCGTTGTTCGTACCATAGGGAGAAGGGTCATCTGATCACACGCTGCCGAGCGTGGAAGGATTTCCTGGAACGGTTGGTATCTCAGGGACTCCTCAAGCAATTCATCAACGAGGAGAAAACGCAAGCTGGGCCACAGCCAGAACCGGAGAAAGAGAACAGTGGGGAAGTCCGGGTGATCGATGTCATCCACGGTATGGTGGATGCGGAAGCCGAGGAAACTCTTCGGGCAGAGATCAGGCGTGCGGCATGCGGCAAGCAGGTCATGTCCGTAAGCGCAGGAGCCAAACGTCCGCATCTCGACAGCCAGTATGAGGGCGGCCTATCATTCTCTGATCAAGATCTTCAACGCCTCCAGATGCCACATAATGACGCGTTAGTCGTCTCTCTCACCCTCGGTAATTCGCTGGTCCGCCGCACATTGGTCGACCAGGGAAGTTCGGCCGAGGTCATGTATTACCCCCTGTTCAAGGCGTTGCACTTACAGGAGACAGACCTCACACCCACCGAGGTGCCGCTGGTAGGGTTCAACTCGGCTCCTGTTTGGCCCCTTGGTAAGATCACGCTCCCTATCTGTACGGGCACAAGGACCATAGAAGTCGAGTTCGTGGTCGTCGATGTGCCGAGCCCTTACAACGCCATAGTCGGCCGGGTCTGGTTACACAAGCTTGGGGCCGTAGCCTCGACTTATCATCAAGTCCTTCGCTTCAACGGAACATGGGGACCTGAAGAAGTGTTGGGTGATCAACTAGCCGCCAAGAAGTGCTATGTGGCGGCAATCAAGAGCAAGGTCTGCGCCGAACAGGTCCAGTGGGTGGAGGCGCCGGACGCTCCCCTCCTGGACGACGTCGGCACACCAGCTGCCGAAAAAGCAGTTGAAGAGCTGATCACAGTACCGGCCGACGACATCAATACCGACAGGACCTTTCTGTTGGGATCAACCCTATCACCAGCCGAACGGGAAGCCATGACCCGCTTCCTGAAGAAGAACATTGAAGTGTTCGCGTGGACACCATATGAGATGCCGGGCATCGATCCAGACTTTATTTGTCACCACCTCAACGTGGACAAATCTCGCCGACCCATCATTCAAAAACCGCGACGGTCGGCCACAATCCATACCGATGCGGTCATCGAGGAGGTCGACCGACTGCTGGAAGCAGGGGCAATCAAGGAAGTACAGTACCCCACTTGGTTGGCAAATACCGTCGTCGTGAAAAAGAAAAATGGTAAGTGGCGCGTCTGCGTCGACTATACAAATTTGAACGATGCTTGCCCCAAGGATTGCTTCCCTGTACCTAGGATCGACCGCCTCGTCGACGCTACATCTGGGCACGCTCGGTTCAGTTTCATGGATGCCTACAGGGGGTACCATCAGATTGCTATGCACGGTCCGGATATGGAAAACACAGCCTTCATCAGTCCCCGTGGTTTGTACTGTTATAGGGTCATGCCCTTCGGTCTCAAGAACGCGGGGGCCACGTACCAACGGATGGTCACGAAAATGTTTGCCAAACAGATTGGAGATACAATGGAGGCCTACATCGACGATATGGTAGTGAAGAGCAAATTCGAGGCCGAGCACCTCAAGCACCTGCAGGAAGTGTTCGACATTCTGAAAGAGCATAAGCTCCGTCTCAACGCCGACAAATGTGCCTTCGGCGTCGGTTCTGGGAAATTTCTTGGATACCTTGTCACCAGAAGGGGCATCGAGGCCGATCCGAACCAAATCACTGCCGTCAACGACTTAGCGGCGCCGAACAGTATCAAAGGGGTTCAGAAGTTAACAGGGATGGCGGCCGCTTTGAACAGGTTTATAAGCCGATCTTCGGACAAGTGTCGTCCATTTTTCGCACTTCTGAAAAAATGCAGCCGAAGGAGCTTTGAATGGACCCCAGAATGTGATCAGGCGCTCCTGGATTTGAAGGCCTACTTGTCTTCGGCGCCACTACTCTCGACGCCGAAGGACAAGGAACCACTGTTCATCTATCTGGCGGTGTCTCCGCACGCGGTCAGTTCTGTTCTCGTTCGGCAGGATGACCGAGCTCATCTACCTATCTACTATTCTAGCAAAACACTGGTCAGTGCCGAGACCAGATATCTGCCCTTGGAGAAACTAGCACTAGCACTGGTCTCCGCTTCCAGAAAGCTTGCGCCGTATTTCCAAGCGCACCCCATCACGGTTTTGACATCACAACCTCTAAAAAGCCTGTTCCGTAAGGCTGATCTGTCTAACCGAATCTCGAAGTGGGCCGTGGAATTGGCCAACTTTGACATACAATACCAGCCGAGGACGGCGATCAAGGGGCAGGTTCTGGCGGATTTCATCGCCGAGTTCACGCCGGATTCAGAGCCAACACTGCCGAACAAAGAGTCGGCAGGATCAGTTCAATGGCAACTATTCCATGGCCATTCTTGGAGGATGTTTGTGGATGGCGCATCCAATAATCATGGTTCCGGAGCCGGGGTCGTTCTGATTTCACCAGAGGGAATTGTCCATGAATTGGCAATCCGGCTTGACTTCCTCGCCTCAAACAACGAGGCCGAATACGAGGCCGTACTTGCCGGTCTTCGTTTCGCAGCAGACCTCGGTTCGGAGCACATTAAAGCTTACAGCGACTCACAGTTGGTAGTTCACCAACTCTCCGGCGAGTATGAAGCTCGCGACGACCGAATGTCCCGTTACCTTACCGCTCTACAACACGCCAGCAAACAGTTTCGCACTTTCTCATTGGAGCAGATTTCTAGAGAACACAACGCCCATGCCGACGCTCTAGCCGGTCTCGCGTCAGCCACGGACGCTGGGGGGCAGAGGACAGTATCTATCGATATCCTCCCACAGCCGAGCATCGAAAAATTTGCGGCCGAGCCAGTGTATTGCGTCTCACAGGAACCCAGTTGGATGGACCCCATTGTAGCGTACCTTCAGGACGAGACGTTACCCGAAGACCGAAGGGAAGCACACAAAATCACTCACAAAGCCGCCCAGTTCTGGCTAGGACCAGGTAACAAACTCTATCGGAGAGCCTTCTCGGCACCTTATCTGCTTTGTGTGCACCCCAAACAGACTGGGGCCATTCTTCAGGAATTACATTCAGGCAGCTGCGGATATCACTCGGGAGGACGATCGCTCGTGCATCGTGCTTTGACTCAAGGCTACTGGTGGCCTAACATGAAAAAAGAGGCCGATAAGATGGTAAAAAGCTGCGACCAATGTCAAAGGTACTCTCCGCTCATACATCAGCCGGCCGAAGAACTCAATCCGCTTTCCAGTCCATGGCCGTTCGCACAATGGGGGCTGGATATAGTTGGAAAATTCCCTGTGGCCCCAGGAGGCTTTAAATTCTTGATCACCGCTACAGACTACTTCACCAAATGGATCGAGGCCGAACCATTGGTCAAAATTGAAGACAAAGACGTGAAGAGGTTCGTGTGGCGGAATATCATATCAAGGTTTGGTATCCCCTATGCTTTCATATCAGACAACGGCACGCAGTTCGTTGGGGACCTGTTTACCAACTTCTGCGCCGAGCACAAGATCCGCTTCTTCAATTCCACACCGTCATACCCACAATGTAACGGGCAGGCCGAAGCTTCAAACAAAATCCTCTTGAACGGAATCAAAAAACGACTAATGACAGCAAAGGGTAAGTGGGCCGAAGAGCTTTATAGTGTTCTATGGGCATACCGGACCACACCTCGCCGCTCTACCGGCCGAACGCCGTTCTCCTTGGCCTTTGGCACGGAAGCTGTTATACCTTTGGAAGCTGGCCTCCCGACGATGCGGACAGAAGAATTCCATCCGGACACCAATGACAAAGCTTTGTCGACGGCCTTAGACCTGGCCGAAGAACAGAGGGAAGCTGCTCGAATCCGAATTGCCGCTTATCAGCAAACGATATCTCAGGGCTATAACGCCAGAATTCGGCCCAGATCCTTTAAACCAGATGATCTGGTTCTAAGAAAGGTCGTCGGCGCGAAGCGTACAAATAAGCTCGGTCCTAATTGGGAAGGTCCCTACCGAGTGATCAAGATCGTTGGGGTCGGCTCTTACAAGCTAGAAGACATGAATGGGACACCCGTTCCCCGACCTTGGAATGCTCACAACTTAAGGAAGTACTTCCATTAAGTTCTCTCTCTGTTTGTTTTATTACGAGAAGTGCGTGGCCTACGGCCTCACTCTCTTCATTTTATTCATTCTTTGTTCAACTTTTCTGATCATGATTTGTTAGCAGTTTATGACACTCTTCATGTTCGGTCCAATGTTTACTTAGTGAAATTATTGAAATTTCTCCAAATGTTCGGCAAAGTGCCTCTCTGTTATCCGTTACTTAACGGTTCGGTTTATGACATAGTGAAATTTTTGGAAATTTCTCCAAACGTTCGGCGAATTGCTTCTGTGTTATCCGTTACTGAACGGTTCGGTTTTCTCTATACTTAGTGAAATTTTTGGAAATTTCTCCAAACGTTCGGCGAAATGCCTCTGTGTTATCCGTTACTGAACGGTTCGGTTTATTCTTTACTTAGTGAAATTTATGAAAAATTCTCCAAACGTTCGGCGACGTGCCTCTTTGTTATCCGGTACAGAACGGTTCGGTTTATTCTATACTTGTGAAATTTTTTGAAATTTCTCCGAATGTCCGGCATTGTGCCACTCTGTAATTCGTTACATAACGTTTCGGCATTAGCTATGCAATTGTATGAAAGGAAATAAACCGAAGTGCTTCGGTGATCATTACACTGAAAAGATTAATAGGCACGGTTCGGTAAGAAAAGTTGCTTGTATTCAAAAGGAGACTTTCATTACATGGGAGTCTACTAAAACTAAAACAAAAAGAAGACAGAATTGGCGCGCAGGCCCTACTCTAAATTCCTACTTAAGCGGCCGGACCACCATCTTCGGCAACGGATGAGTCAGGTCCTCTTTCCATTTCCGGGAGGCCGGTCTCCTGGGCCGGGGATTGCACGGTGGCAGCAGCGTCATTGGCCGGCTCGGCCGCAACAGAAGGTTCTCCATACGGCGGGATGTCCTCGTACAGAGTTGACCCTTCCGGCACCTTAGCAGCCCTCAGAGCCTGGCAGTAGCCGCTGCGGAAAGATCCCTCCAGCAGCTCGGCCAACTGGGCGTTGATGCCCTCCATTTGCTTCAGGAATTTCTCCTGAGCTTCGGCGTAGCCGTCGTTGTAACCTCTGGAGTCGGCCTCATCAACCCTTTTGGCCATTTCAGCCTTCGAGGCTTCCAGCTCTGCAGCCAGGGCCTTTCCATTTTCTTCGGCAATGGACAGGGCCGCGCGGGTGGCGTTCCGCTCCTCCCGCATGACGTTTTTGGACGCAATCTCCTGATCGAGTCCGGTCCTGAAAGTGCGGATCTGGTGGGCCTTCCGCATCAGCCCGTCGGAAACGGGAGCCAAATGTTGGGCTGCCTGCGTTACATAACCGAGAAAACAATCAGTACGGAATATAAAAAGAACTTGGCGAAAGTAAGAAAAAGAAAAGGTGAAGTACCTTGACCATAAGCCGAGCCATCTCAAGGAAAGACAGGTCCAGCGTCGTCGGCAGCGCCTCGGCATCCTTAGGGAGTGTCATCCCTTCAGCCAAGGTCAACGCCATGAGCGGGTCGGCGTTGATGGTGTCTGCAACCGTCAGTGGTCGGCCCAGGAATGAGAGCTTCGGGGCAAAGATTGGGGGCGGGGATATGCCCGTTGCCTCGGTCGTTACCGAGGGCTTGCTCGCCTTTGATGGAGGCAAAGCAGCCCCCTTGGAGTGTCCGGCCACAGAGGCCTTCGGTCGAGAGTCCTCCTTGGACTCCTTCGCCTTCTTCGCGGCGGCAACATTCTCCTCCGCTCCCTTCCTCTTCTTCTGAGGATCGGCAGGACGGGGGGGGGGCGGCAGTGTGGTTCCGCCGACGGCCAGCTTCAAAGCCACCTCTTCGGGCGCCTTCCTCGGCATGTTGGCAGCTTCTGCGATAAAATTCCTCAGTCCTTGTTCACTGAAGTCGAACAACGAACAGTGACTATAACTTGATGAAGTCGTTGGAGAACAGGTACCTGAGGAGATCTGGATAACCTCGTTCGGCGTTGATTCCTCGCGCGGTTCTCTGACCACTCCGAGCGGGACAGTGTCGGCTCGGTTTTCTTCTAGAGCTTCGGAGCTCTCGCTGCTACTTGAGTCTCCTCGGCACTTGAGCTTCGACCGGTATACCTCGACTTAACCGAGCAGAACGGAGCAGTGTCTGTGCCTCCTCCGAACGGTGAATGCTCGGCTGATTCTATCCCAGTCCGCCTTGCTCCGTAGACGGTCGACGACTCCTTTTCCTGCAGAAAGACAAGAGAGTTAGAAACAAATTAAGGGGCAAAGACGAACAAGGTTATTTAGACCGTACACAAACTCACCGGCGAACCCAGGGACGCGCGGAATGGGATGAGAACGAGATTCGCCGAACGCGAATTCGAACTCTCCTCGGACTACGACGAAGTCGTTGGCATACTTGTCGGAGTCCGGGAGGCCTCTGATCAGCCTCCTTTGTCTGGTTCGGCAGCTCAGGTACTTCCTCCTGGCCACCTTGTTCTGGCTTACTAGGTAGAGGCCGAACAGGTCTTCAACCTCGAATTCGAGGTGGTATCTCTCCTTCAGCTCCATGACCCCTACCACTATTCGGTAGAAGTTGATGGTCACCTGGGAGGGGGTCAGCTGGAGCACGTTCAGCACCTGCCGAAGAAAGGGATGGATCGGGAACCGCACGCCTCCCTCGATGATAGCCATCAGGGGCAGAACGATCTGGTAATCGTCTGTCGCGACGCTCTCCTCCGGCCGAACGAGGTCTACTGAGACATTGTCCGGAATGCCGTAGGTTGCGCGGAAGTCGGCAAGACTCTCCGGATCCTCAAAGAAGCGGGAGTAACGGTTCCTCCCCGAGTGAGTGGTCGAAGTCTTCGGCATCACTTCTGGGGTCCCTGCCGAGCCGCTGGTCCCAGCTTGTTCGGCACTAGTGGATGACATCTCCGCTGAGTCTACCTCTGGTCTGGACATCCTATAAAGAGTGCACGGGTGTTAAAAATAAAAAGGTGAGGTCCGGTCAGACTCAGCTGAGGCCTAAACTAAAGTGGCCGGGGCTCCACAGCCCCTCAGGAGGTCTCCGGTCGGTAAAACCATCCTTCGGCCAAAACGCCCGTAGCTCGGCCAAAACGCTCATCGCTCGGCCGAAACCAGGGAGGCGGTGTCTACTAAAATCGATCTATCTAAACCTACCAGAGAATAAAACCTATCAGGAAAGAAAACGTTTTGCAAAAAAGAGAGATCAGTGGAGACTTACCCAGTAAATGCGGTGATTGCTTGATGGACTTCGAAGATCTTCAAACTCTGGGCGATTGCGTAAGGGAAATTTTAGAGAGAGAGGGGGTCGCAAGAATTTGGGAGTAGGAAAAGCTCCAAGATCTCCCAGGGCCTCTATTTATAAGAAGGTACCAAGGCGGGAAAACGGCCGGCGTGAGTAACGAGGCGCTCCTGCACGAGGATCTGAAGCGTTTCACCTTCAGCCGTCAGATGATTCCACGTGTTGCCGTTTCGTGAACCGACGCTTCGCATGCGCCGCTCTGCAGCGTCGCTCCCACTCTACCGTCAGATGAAGCCACGTGTCGCCATCTCATCGCCCGACGCTTCGCGTCCGCCGTTCTGCAGTGTCCTTTCGGCTTTGCCATTAAAGGAAGCCACATGTCGCCATCTCATCGCTTGACTCTTCGCGTGCGCCGTTCTGCAGTATCGCCTCGGCTCTGCCGTTGGATCGAACGCCACGTGTCGCAATCTCAGCTCCTGACGACTCACGTGCGGCTCAGACCCTCTTACCAAGCACCATGCAGCGTTCTTTCAAGGTCCGATGATTCCCCACAGAGCCAACCTTGCAGGTCTGTTCGGTTCCAAACAGAATGCCCCAGGGCATCAATAACTTACACAAGTTCTTCACGGCCTTCAAGAAAAATCTGCCTTCATGCCGGGGCTCGGCCACATTGTCAATTCCCCCGTACCAAGCTGCGTACGACTGAATTAAGGGGCTATTGTAGTAGGCCGGAATAGTCATTGATGGGCCCCTGGCCCATGACCAGCTGCACCATACTCAGGTGCTCCGCGAAGCCCAAACTCACCTGGGTTGGGCCGAACACCCTACCAGCCGGAGCCTTTGCTCGGCTGTTCCGAACAGGTTTGGATCTCGGCCCTGCCGAACAGTGGGATCGCAATCCGCACAGATCTTCGGCCAGAACCCCCTTGGGCGGCTTCTTGACCAGGTCGTCTCAGAAACGCCCGGTAATTCAGTTTCCAAAGCACGAACACACGTTCTCCGCTTTCTAAGGGACGTGCAGGCGCACCTTTCCAACTCGCTCGAACGTGGGACACGTGGTAGAAGACGTGCAAAGCACATCCTTCCGATCCGCTTCGGCGTCGGACACGTGGCAACGTTCCCGCACTCTTCGGACCACGTCCTACATACTGGGCCGGACGTTCCGGAGACGGTTGGACTCCTGCTCTATAAATACCCCAGCGGCACTCCAATCCAAGGTACATAGATACTCGCGCTTAAACTACTATCAAGTTGCTTTCGTTCTTCCTAGAGAGCTAACTTGATCGTCGGAGTGCCCACCGGAGACCCAACCCCCCGGTGTGCACTAACTTAGTGTTGAGTGTTTTGCAGATCAAACGGAGAAACCCGATTCTACAACCCGAGAAGTCAAGAGTGGATTCCAGACTCCACAGATACAGTGGGCAAAAATTGAAGTGAGTTTAATTGTGTTGGAAAATACTGGTATTTATCGATGGTTTTAATGGTATCATTTATAGTTGCAATGAAAAAGTTACAATTTTTCAATTAATAAAATGCACAACTCTTAAGAATTAATTACATTTGAGTAGTCACGACTATCTAATTAATAAAAGTCAAAATTTTTACTGTAACACTACATTTTTTTATGGTTGTAACTTTTCAAGTAGTCATGCCTTTAACAATTAAACACATCCCTTAATTTAAAATTTTCAAATTAACTTCATAATCACCATATTTAATTACAACCTATAAAATCTCACACCTCACACCCATTGGACATGGTCTCACTCAAATGTCTCCTAAGTTTTCAATGTGATGCAAGCATTCTGAGAACAATGAAGGTTTTACAAAAAATACCCAAATATAAATCTATTTATTTTGAAAATTTCTAACAAACATTTCATATATAGACATGCTTTTAGTTTCTTTGTTATCAAGCATATAACAGTTCATGTATGAACTATTCAACATTTCATGATGTGCAATTAGAACAATTTGAAAAAGGTTAATCTTGTAGTACAGAAATGAAGTTTCTTAGTTCAATGATATGTGAATATATGCAACGGAACTTTTGACAAAATGTATATGCAGAGCCTCAGTCAAATCTAATTACCATTTTTTGCACAGTACCTTAGCCATTAGGTAGCAAGTCAAATGTAACATATAGGGCCCCTTTGGGTTGTAATTCTAACTAGTCATATTGGTATGCATCTAATAGCCCGGGTATCGATATATTATTGAAGCTGGTGGAACTACGTAAAGGAAAACTTCCTTTGTCTCCATCTATGATGCTATAGATCATCTTGATATACAGCGGAGAAATAGGTGTTGCTGCCTCGACGGTAGTTACAGAGGCAGTAAGTAGGGTGGGAAGAATTGGAGGAGGAGTTAATGTCAATTACTGTAAACAAAAGCTAGTGTGCCAGTTTGTTAAGAACCAATGGATACATTTGAAAACTAACTTCTTCTTGAAATATAGATTTCAAGTAAAAATATCCCACTTGATGCATCTATGCAAAATTGTCATAAACACCATCGCTGTATCCTTATCGTATCTATATTTCGTATGGGTATCATGTTTATAGTATAGGAGGAAGATGAGTTGATGTGCATGGTGGGATAGAAAGCAAAAAGGCGAAGGCCTTCCAACGAGCAATTTGAAAAGTACTAGAGTGGGTGACAACCTAGCTAGATGTTCAACTGTTCTTATCTTCTATACGTAACCATCTATGCTTCACTTTAATATCAAATTATCCACATATAGAACTAATGTCTCGGAAATAAAAGAAACTAAGAAAATGCAATCACACCACTAATTGTTATATGCAATTTTCTAGAAAAGTATTCTAAAGTAATTCGATTCCAACAATGAGTAGTAGAATGAAGAGCGAAGATACTTCCAAAGGTGTTAATTCTCTAACTTTTTTTACAAACAAAAAAGAAATAGCACTAAATCAGATAACAATGATACAAATATAGGACGACAGTTGAGAAATTTTGAATACTTTATCTTGTTGAAATTCAAAAATATAGGTCCATTACACACACATACAATCAGACCAAACAATCACTGAACAGTACATGGAAAGATTTTAAAAAATCATAATTTGATCATCTAATCATACTTTTAACTCAAACTTGACCACTATAAGGCATTTCTGATCAAATAAATAGCAGCATTATTCGAAGTGCAGGTTCTTTAATAAAGATGATATATTTAATTTTCAGGAAAAAGTATTCTAAGGTAATTTGATTCCTTCCAACAATGAGTTTTGGAATAGAGGGCAAATGTACTTCGAATGGTACCAATATATATTGCAACTAATTAATTCTCCAATTTGTATAACGAAGAAAAGAAAAATAGAATTAAAGAGTCAGATAACGACAATATAAAGATATGACAATAGTTGAAGAAAATTATAAATCTTTAATAATAAAAAAGAAAAAGAGATATTTCATCATTCATTCACCATTAATATATGATCTCAACTCTCTCGCTCTCCGCCAATAAAGAAAGGAGATTATTACTTTAAAAGAAAGATACATACGTGCTATGGTATTTCAAATTTTTGGCAATAGTCAAAAAATATTTCTAATTTGGGGTATAACCCAATAAGTTTGATTTTGAAATATTCGATAAGAATCAATTTACTGCTCAAACCATCTTTGCTATCTTAAACCTTCATTTTAGCAAAAACTTTAAAGGCGTCTTCTAAAGACCCGGCCAGATGACATGCATGTTACCAACTTCATTTGGAACAAAAAAACGCAGTAAAATGATCAACAAATTAGATTTGTTAAAACCAACGAAGTTTTATGGGATCAAACCTTATCTGCACCATGAAAAAGATAACTCAGAAACTTATAATTACATGGTGAACTAAAACTATTGACTTGAATAAGACCCCCAGTAGACACATATCTCTCACACATTTTATCGAACATAAACAATATCTGAAAGTTGTTGGAGAAAAATTATCTTTAAATTGATTGTTGGCGATAAAGTTTATTGCAAAACACAAAAATAATGACACTTTGAGGCACGTTACTGAGTCATTTTCCAAAAGACAATATTTGCCCCTACCAAATGGTGTGCATCGGGTTACAGTAAATTCATTTTTAAGATAAAACGAAGTCAGAACTAACATTTTATCCAACTACGTTGGCACAAACAGAATTAGACAGAATATCTGCGTGGTGAAAAGCAATAGAACCAGAAACCACTAAGTTTTGATTCTCCAAAATATCAAAACTTAGAAATAAAAGCTACAGAATATAAGAGTTTTTTTTTTTTGGGAGAAAGATGGTTAGAAAATCACTGACCCCTAATGACTAATTTCGTAGTCTATTTATAGGCAAATAGTACTAGTTTGAATAGACACACACCCATTCACTTTTTTCCATTGGATTAAATCCTACGGTGGAGATTGCACTCTTCAAACAATTGCGACTATACCCAATTGACACATCCTTTTAAAAAGGTACAACTGGTTACACCCCAATTGGTTCATCCAAACGGGTACAACTCGTTCCAACGGGTACAACCTTTCTCCTATCTCAAGTACTAAACTTAATATTCAAGCAAGCATTCTATGAGCTATGAAGGTTTTACAAAAACATCTAAAATACAAACCAATTTATTTTGAAAATTTCTAACAACCCCCCATGCACCATTTTCAAAACAAAGAAGAATTGTCTTTGATTCTCTTATAAGGGTTATGCATATATGAATAGTATCTCACGACTTCAACCATTCACTTAATGAAAACATATCAAAGTTAATCAGAACAACATAGTAGGTTTTGTACATATAACTTTTTCGATATTGCAGATATTCTAATCAGTTGACCTATGCACTAGTCTTAAGTCTGTATCTTGATTTTATGAGTGCTTTAAGGTCTAGTACCCGTGACCTATAGAAAGTGACACCACCTCCACACTCACATAGGTAGGTTTTGTACAATGCTCCTGTAGCAATAATATCAAAAAACATATTAAGAACTAAGTAACTTAGCCTCTTTTGTTTAACATTATAGGTACCAAGTACTTTATCTTAGAATGGATAGAGAAAAAAAAAATCTTAAAGTGCTTACAATAACGACATATAGTGTAATTTTTCATTGAACTCAAAAGATTGATAGTATCAATCGATTGAGTTTAATTTTCACCAGGAGTAATCAATTCTAACTAGGCATAAATTTCATCCCTCTTGATGTTTTTCACACCAATGCTCTTGCAAGAATTTAACAAATATTTTCATTGTCGCAAAAATAGTATTTTCATAGCTATAAATTATCATAGTTCATGATGTGATTTTCATGTCCAAACTACCCTCACAATCATAACTACCAACACTCTCTCATAAGTGACTTACTACGAAATGTATCCATAACAAAATATTGTGTCACCTCATCTCATTGTAAAATCCTTACCCACCTTGTTCATAATTTTAATGTTTAGAATCAATCAGGCGCCTTTGTATCCATATAATTAATGGATACCCATTACAAGCATATAATCACATTTGTCTAAATAATTAAATTTATAATTAAACTTGCAGGATCTTGTCTAAGACAACTATGTAACTAAGTAGGAATACACCATTTCTTATCTTATAACTCTCCAATTTCTCTCGGAGACCATGTGACCTAGAAGCCACACTAACAACTCATCAAGTAATATTTTCTCCAATCGTTAATTTTATATTTCTTGAAAAATATCTTGACTTGTCATTTCATTCTATTTCACACAATACACCATACAATTTATAGTCGAAGTTATCATGCTCAATACAATTTAGATAGCCACAAATTCAGTTAACTATCGACCACGTGTACCACAGCACTGCAACCTTATACCTATCCCAACACGATTATCTGTCTTGTGATCTGATTGTCAAACATTGTTCATCAAGAACCATGTAACACAATTTCGAGTCACATCTTACATAAGCACCATCATGACACAATTACCATGTCAAGTGTCACCAACGATAGAACACACAAATCTTGGCTATAAAATTATATCATAAATCATTCACAGTAAAAATTGTCCCTCAATAAAATCTTATTTCTATTCTCATACAATATTATCACAATTGCATATGAAAGATTATATGAGCAATGAGTCAAAAAACCTCACATGCAAATACTCCTCTTCGAAATTTCCCGCTTTATATTATGGTGAGAATGATCCAAACATTTCTCAAATGTTCAAGCGATGTCTAACAACTGAGGCATAAAACGCTATCATTCCATTCTCAATAAATAAGGCGTAAATAATTAAATAAGACTTTAATATAATTTATGTAATAAATAATTCGATAATTCTCGGTTTAAAAATGTCAGAAGTTCATAGTATAGTGGGTTCTCTTAAGTTCACGTGACTTGCATAAAATTAACACTTAAGCAACATAATAGTCATGCATGAAAG
Source organism: Arctostaphylos glauca (assembly GCA_019985065.2). NCBI lineage: Eukaryota > Viridiplantae > Streptophyta > Magnoliopsida > Ericales > Ericaceae > Arctostaphylos > Arctostaphylos glauca. Next base: position 10,718,945 of record JAHSPW020000005.1, read on the forward strand.
TATATTTGGACAAGCAATGGTTTCACCATGAGACATGTTTTTATTTTTAAAACAATGGTTGTATTGTTTTTCCAAACGAACACGACTTGTTCAAAACTAGTAAACGGATGTTATAACCTTGTTCAAGTGGGTGTTTGATTTCTCAAAGGACACCTACAAATCAAGAGTTGTATCTCTTGCCAAGTAAAACCTTTTATTTAACCATTACAACTAGTACTTATCATTATCATTTGCCCTATAAGACATCACATGAGGGTTCGACGAAAACGCCAAAATAGAGAGGAACAACAAGAAGTCCTATAATGACAAAAGAAGGTTCATCATGCAATGTTCGTCTTTTACCAAAACAGAAAATCAGAAACCACATAATTAGGAAAGCAGAAGCCCTATAGCACTTAGGGACCGACATAAATAAGATCATCATACAATGAAAATCATTTCGGTAATTCAGAGAGTAACAGTTTCTTCAAAGATGACAAAAATTCAAGTAAGTAATTGTGTTGGAAAATGCTTGTATTTATAAATGTTAAAGGTAAAATTAAAAAGTCGCATCTTTTCAATCTATAGAATCAATGAAAAGTTACAACTTTCAATCAATAAAAGCCACAACCTTTAAAATAAAAGTCACAACCTTTCAATTAATAAAAGTTACAACCTTTCAATTAATAAAAATCACATTTCTTTGAATAGTCACAACTATCCAATTCATAAAAGTCACACATTTTAGTGTAGCACTATAATTGAATAGTCACGACTATTCAAATAGTAAGTGTCACTTTTGTAAAATCCTTTGTTTTCTTCCGCTTTAAACAAATTATCCGCTATATATTCCACCGATTCTTCCGCCACAAATTGGTCTTCTTCATCGGAGGAGATATCAATATAAACTGGTTAATTCTCGTCCGATAGCCTTCACCTAGCGGAAAAGTGACTTCCATTTTTGAAACCAAAGAATATCATCAAGACTTGGTGGAGATGAAGTGTTTCAAAACTACGTCGAATGGTGGTAAAAAATGAGCAAAAATCCGAATAACGTTCAATGGAATTTCCAAAGGCATATCAACAACAATATGGGAACTCAACCAAAAATTTCCCACCGTCACTTGATTAAACTAATTAATATTTTCCACAATATTCTTCAAGCCCACTTTTAACAAACAGAAAAGAACTCCTTTGGTTTTAAATGGTAATACAAGTTGAAGAATTAATGTGAAATCATAAAAATGAGTAGTGTCATATATATATATATATATATATATATATATATATATATATATATATATATATGGGGGAGGCTCAAGGGACCAACACTTTTATAGACCAATATTAGACCAACGCCTAAACTCTTCATTCCCGATTAAATTTTGATAATCCGAACCGTTCAATGTGTTTAAAACATGTTTTTAAGTGTACCCGCGAGAAATCAACTCAAAATATTACAGAAAGGGCTTGATCTAAGCAGTGGCTCAAAATGCTGACAGGAACTGTTTTATGAACCAATGTTTGGATCAAGTCCTTTCTGATAATATTTTGCGGGTACCCTTAAAAATATATTTTAAACACATTGAACGGTTCGGATCATTAAAATTTAATCGGGAACGAAGAGTTTAGACGTTGGTCTAATATTGGTCTAAAAAATTGTTGGTTCATATAGCCTTTCCCTATATATGAAAAACTGCTTCGATCAAGCCCTTCTCGATATTTTTTTTAGTTTATTTTTTTAGGGTACTCTTAAAAATATGTTTTAAACACATTGAACGGTTCCGATCATCAATATTTGATCAGGCTCATTTTAACAAAATAAGAGGTCCTCATTTTAACAAAATGAGGGATCCCTCAATAGAAGGTCGCTCACTCTCTCTCTCTCTCTCTCTCTCTATATATATATATATATATATATATATATATATATATATATATATGAAGTTACTCTTTGAATTGGTACCTTGTCGTGTTCCGTGGCTATCTTTTGATTACAAAGGTTGGCAAGAACCTTTACATAATCACAAGGAGTCTTTTAATAAAACACCTTGGTGCCTATTGAACATTGGTTATATCAGTAAACCCACCATTTGGGGTTTTGACAAAAGCCTATGGGTAAGTTTTATAAAAAGACACATTTTCACCTACCCACCTTTTGACCTTTTTTTTTATTTTTTATTTTAAACATACCGCTTTGAAAACACAAAAGGAACACAAGTGAATAGCATAAGTCTAGTCGGGACAGTACTTTGTTTTGGTTGAATATATATATACATATACATTGTTTCAGTTTATACATACACTGTTTGGCTATTTGTTATAACACATAAAAAGAAAACAGTCCGCGTTGAAACTTGAAACAGTTTGGAAAAGGTGTGTCATTTATCAATGAACGCATATTAATCAACATTGTGTCTCTCACTAACCAAGGTACTAACCAAGCATTGCGTCTCTTCAAATAAAAATAATAATAATGATGAATGGTGTACGAAGCAATGCTTCAAAACTTTCTGCTATAATTGTTTTCAAGTTTAATTTAGTCAAGTACAAAATGTATTACTTGGGTAATTAAAATTGGCTCTATGCAATTCTTTGCCGAAACGGCACTTTATGTTTTCTTATAAGGCATCATACTACTATCACATTGTCCAGTATTTTAATTGTTCTCTTTCCCTTTCCAATAACATGCTTGGCCCTATATATACATGTATCTGCCTATACTTATATACTTACTTGTTGGTGAATAAACAATGGTAACCACTGTTACGTGACATGCCGTCACACAAGCGGGGTAACGATCAGCTTATTTTTACCCCGCTTACGTCACACAAGCGGGGTAAAAATAAAAATAAAAGTGCCGATTCAAATCATGAACGCATTCATGTACATAATCTACTTGTCAAGTTAATAGACAAACTGGCCATCCTTAATTAGCAATAGAGGAAAAAACCTTTATTTTATTTTTCCGTAGAGACACTGCCATTGTAAAGATACTTTGTTCAGATTGTTCGAATTGTCTTTAAATTGATTGTCGGCGATGATGTCTACTGCAAAAAATAAAAATAATGACACTTCAATGAGCATTACTGAGTCGTTTTCTTAAAAATAATATTTGTCCCCACTGGATACAACGAAGCTAGAACTAACGTCCTATCCAACTACGTTTGCACAAACAGAATTGGACAAAATATCTGTGTGGTGAAAAGTGATTAATAGAACTAGAAACCACTAAGTTTTGATTCTCTATAATATCAAAACTCTGAAGTAAAAGCTACAGAATATAAGAGTTATTTTTTGGAAGAAAGATGGTTAGAAAATAACTAACCCCTAATGACTAATTTCGTAGTCTATGTATAGGCCAAATGGTACTAGTTTGAATAGACACGCACCCGTTCACTTTCTGCCATTAGATTAAATCCTACGGTGGAGATTGTACTCTTTCAAACAATCGCGACTATACCCAATTGACACATTATTTCAAAAGGGTACGATTGGTTACACCCCAATCAGTTCACCCAAACGGGTACAATTTGTTCCAACAGGTACAACCGTACCAATGGGCACCCCAAGGGGTACACCATTTCTCTCTCTTAAGTACAAAACCCAATATTCAAGCAAGTATTCTAGGAACTAGGAAGATTTTACAGAAACACCCAAAATACAAATCAATTTATTTTGAAAATCTCTAACAAAAATAGTAGTAAGAGGTTTGACAAGGAAATAATAACCGCGCGGTATGAACTCTGAAAAATCAAAACGCACGGTAAAGAATCGTGAAGATGGCTTGTTAGGTAAAAATTTAATTTTTCCTTAGCATGATCTTACTTACATAAATATAATTTATGCAAGTTTTTATTATGTAGGTCGGACCCACTCGAAATATAACATATTTCTTTAATTACATCTTTTTTATGAAAGAAAACCCTTTGATTTCAACTACAATAATTTTAATTTCGAGAACCGAATAATAAAACAAAATAAAGTTTATCTATTTTATGGACTAGACCTAGATTATTTATCTAGGCTGCCTACGTACCTCTTATTTGAGAATCAAGTCAAACATAGTTCATGATTTAATATGTTGATGTTAGAGAATATAAAAATTCACGAATTTTATGACTGTACCCATTTAATTGGGTTGCCTTGTATCCTAGTCAAAAATAAATCTGGACTGAAATTAAGTCAATTCGTGAACATTTGAGGTTCACAAAATAAATTGTGATTGAACCCGTATAATGGGTTGCCAGCGTGTAACGCCCCAAATTTCGGACATGTTAATTTGAAAGAGTAAAGTAATCAAATGCCAATATTTTATTAAAATAGGAGTTTGATAAAATGATAATTGAAATATGTTCAATAAAAGACTTATACTTCAAAAAGACTTTATAACAAGTCAGAGCAATCTAAGTCTGGTTTAGATAAATCATGGTTCCACCAGGTCTTCTTCAAATAAGTGTCATCGTGAGATGGAAAGTCTGGTCCTGATTTGTAGTCATCAACACCTGGCATGAAACGCTAGGGGTAGAAGAAAGTTGTATCATGAGTTTTGACACTCAGAAAATTATTCTACTCTTACGTTCTCTTTTGAATATTTTACCATAATAACATGATATGTAATGTACAGGAGCAAGAAATAATCAAGGTTAATGACATCAGGTGATAAGATAAGTGCGGAAACAATAAGTACAAGTTAAACTGAAATAGCGTAATTGAAATCATTCGAATAGTTATCACAGTGTACATCAGTTCTGAATATTCCATAAGTCTTCGACTTAAATCAATATATTCTAAATTATGATCATGTCATATAATTCCATCAATGGATCCAATAATGACCTTGTCATATGATTCAAATCAATATTTCTAAATTAATAATTCAAGTATGGTGTTCCTGAACGATAACAATCCCAAGCATTTGACCAACTATGTTTACCAACCTCCATGTCCCCAACTGCCATGTTTCTATTCGTCATGCTCCCAATCAATATACTTTTCTAGCATTATATCCTTTCGTTACTGTACCAAAGCAATATAAATTCAAAATTTTGAGAAGGGGGCCGTTAGACTAAAAAGGGCACGATAGGACTAGATACAATATCGGCTCATGCGTAACTTGGTTAAATGCATGACACGGCTAAATGCTACGCTTGGGTAATACATAACTTGTGTCCATCACACCTTGGTTTAAGTCAAAACTTAGCTAAAGTCACATCGCGCCTACAAGACACGCATAAATATTTTCATTGAGAATATATCCACGATAACTAATCATGTCATTATTAGTTTGTTTATGTTCAAGTATCCATGAGATACCCTGAGTATCAACATCTAAACATCATGTAAATAATCAGAGGATAATTTCTAATATGGTTCAACTAAACATCTATCATATCAAGATTATAATTTCAAGCCAAAAGCATTTGAATAATTGGAAATTTAATTAAATAAGGTTGATACGTAATAAATAGATATACGTTAACAAATCATAAAAAGTTTATTTTATAATATATATCACAAGATAAGTACATTAATAATACGAATTATAATTAAATATGATTTTTTAAAAAGAATGATAACATAGGTACTCTAATAATAGTTAAATTCTTTAATAAATTTATGGAGAGTTTAACTATAATAACAACAATAATAATAAAAGTAAATTCTTAAATTAACATTAATATCAACAAAGGTATAAACTATAATTAATAAAAATATTGGTTAATATCAATATATCAAAAATTAATTTAATTTTAGTCAAAACCCCCCTCCCGAAGTCTATCCGGTCGCGGATCCGATTGTTCGGATTGACGATCGGCTTGAAATCTAAGTTGGCGAACGCACTTGGAAAAATTCGACAATCTCTATAAATGGTTGTTTTTTCTCCGGTGAAACTCCGTTAAACCTCTAATTATGCCAAAACATTCAAAATGGATTGAAAAGAGGGACTTACAGTTGGTTTGAAATTTCAAGAAGTTTCGAGCGGGTTTTGTTGCTAGCTCGGTTTGGTGGAGTTTCTTCTTCCTCCTTCTTCCTTCCTCTCCTTTCCTTCTCTTCTTCTTGCTCCAACTCTTAGAGGACTGTGGGATGAGTTTAGATGAGGGGAGGGGGTTCTATTTATAGCCAAACTAAGGGGCAAGATGGAGTGTGGTCCAAGTTTGGCGGGATCCGACGGTGAGGGTGGCAGTAGAGGTGACCATGGCAAGAGTAGGCTTGATGATGGTTGCTAGTGGATGGAAAGGAAGTGATGGAAGGGTGGCTATGATGGGAGAGGGTGAGACCCGGATTTATTTTATATATATATATATATATTATTTTAAATTAATAAATATTATTTTTTTAATTGATTATCTTAAACTTTTACTCGTGTATATCCCTTTATTTTCGTTCTGTCCAGATTTCTTGAATCTTTAGAGAGAGTTATCCGATTTACTTTTATATATATATATATATATTAAATATTATATTTTTATGATTATTTATTATTTTTATTCATTATTATCTATTATAGTATTTGAATTTCATTCGAACTCTATCCCTAATATTCAAATCGTACTCAAATTCTATTTTTGTTAATTTGAATCTCAATTGGACTCAGATACGTCCCCCTTTGTCTATTTATATAGCCCTTGATCCATTAAATATTCATTTTCACCGTTTCAGAGTTTTTGTGTGCGTCTTGAATACTTTTGAAGTATTTTTTTGAAAATCTCGTGTTCGTTTATGCATGTGCACCCCCCTTTATTCTTTTCTTTTTCTCTCTCTTGTATCTCTCTCAGTTTCTCTCTCATACTCTCTCTCTCGTCTCCCTCTGTTCTCTTATTTTCTCTCTCTCTCGGCAGTGGGCAATGCCCACTATTTGTTGTCTTTTTTATTTTTTATTAATTTTTTGTTAATTTAAATTTAAATTATTGTTTGTTTATATATGTACTATATTTACTTATCCTATTATTTTTTTATAATATACTATTTTATTTATTTAATATTATATTTAAAGTATGATTTTGATTTATATTTGACAGTGTTGCGATAATCGGATCTCGGTGCAGTGGTTGATTTCGTGAGTTTTCGATAGTTCTTTATTCATCGGATTGAGGTAGAAATTTCAGACCGAGTCCTACATATATATGTAATTTATGAGTAGATTTTGGTTAATTTATGCTCGAAGATTGTATAGGGCATATGAATCGAATATTTAGTAATTAGTTGTTAGAGTACTTATGTGTATTCGATTGCGTGAATTAATCAAGTTGAGAATTTAATAAGTATTAGGTGTCAAATCGAAATTGGGCCTGAACCATAGGAGTGCTATATATTTATTATACGTGAAGATTCGTGATTCAATTTAATTTAGTTGATCAATTAAAGAACTATTATTTGTTGAGACCGATTTGTATGATAGGACCCACGAACATTGTATGTGACTTAGATTTCATCGATGTTGATAATATTGCATGATTTTAGTGATTTTAATTTATGCTCGATGCATGTTTAATTAAAATCGCATGATGATATTTTATTATTGCATGTTGAGCATGACGGATGATCATTGTGCATGCATGCATAGAAATTGAAAGATTAATTGAACGACAGGGTTAGATGATCTCATTGTTGCGATAATGAGTGATTAATCAGAATATTTTGGAGTCCAAGTGGATTATGGGGGATTGCGAGACCCCGATGTTGTGATACCAATGAAGGGAATTGTGAGGTCCTGAGGTTGTAAATTTGGCTAAGAGGGATTGCGAGACCTCGACGCTGTGATACCGATGAAGGAGATTGCGAGACCTTGAGGTTGTAATTTGGCTAAGGAGGATTGCGAGAGTCTGATGTTGCGATACCAATGAAGGGGATTGCGAGACCTGAGGTTGTACTTTAGATATGGAGGATTGCGAGACCTCGGTGGAGATAATAATAACTAAAAGATACTCAATATGGAAAGTTTTATGCACGACATTGCATATTCATATTTATGCACGATATTACAGATTTTCTGTTGATTTATTGTTCTTTGCATGCTGTATAGAAGAATTATCATGTGTATTTATTTGTAAGTTAAGGGTAAGGTTAGATTTTTCTACTAAGTGTTAATCACTCATTTGGAGCTACTTCTTGGCCCCTGGTATTTCACACCAGGTTTTGAGGAACAGGTTGAGGTGGAGCATAATTTGAAAGTTCAAGAAACTGAGGAGGACGAGATGAATGTACCAGAACTATGGTTGTACTAATAACAGTCTAATGGTTTGACCTAGGGTGTCCCTTTAGTTTTTTTTTTAATTAATGATAATTTGTTACTTGAATTATTAATTTTCAAACTATTTAATGAGTTAAATTTTGGGTCGGTTATTTTGTCGAAAATTAATAATATTTAAAGAATTGGGCCCTTTATTTTTAAATAGAAAATTTTATTCCGCTGCTTTACTTAATATATTTTATTATAACGTACCATAAAAACATGGGGCGTTACAGACAAGGGAGATATGGGAAAAAGAGAGAGAATCCGAGAGGGAGGAGAGAGAGATATCTATATACATACATATATATATACACACACATATATGTTTTTGTGTATAAATATATACATGTGTGTGTGTGTATCTTCATAGTTAAAGTATTACTATTTATATAATATCTAAAGGGTCTTACTAATCACCGCCCATTAATAAAGATGTAAAGACAAACAAACACGAATATCAATATACATTTTACGAATCTCTATGTATATTCATGGATATCGATACACAATTAATAGTGATAGGAATCCATTCCCAGAACCCAGCAATATGCGTGCAGATTAAACGTTAACAGATCGAAAAACCCTACAAGGCGGAATTAGGGTTTTACCTCGACTCCTACAGAACAACGATCGCTGGTAGAACTTGTTACAGCCGTCTGCTGTAAGCCTAAAGATCTTCTGCCGTATTCCCTTATACCTCGATTCTCGTGCCGATTGTGGGATCAAACGAGATCGTCTTGTTCTCTCTCAAACCCACGTATTCGAGTCTCTCAATAACGTAATGTGTGTCTGACCTAGAGAACGAAGCAGTATATTTATAGGGCTAGGGCAGGGACCTCAGGAGAAATAATTCTGGGCTCCTTGTGTAAAATAAGAACCCTAATCCTACTAAGACTATATTTCTTATTTCACAAATTATAATTCACACCACTAAAGAATTATAATTGCACTCCCGTCCTTATCTCAATTTATATTTCGAGCTTCAAGTTATTAAATACTTATTAATCTCCCCACGTTAAGATTACAGATACCCGTTGATTATAATAGATTACTAACAAATAGATATCGATGCACTAGCATTTTCCATATCTAAATAAGGCAATAAGGTAATATATAGTATATACACATAACATGTGTGTGTGTATGTGTGTACACACGCATGCGCATACGCAACAAAAAATATACGCAAAGTAAAATAATAAAAATCGAACAAATTTATTTATATATCAATTAAAATTTACGGGTCATTACACTACACATTCGATTTTAAATCAGAATCAAGTTGATACATAGTTCCAATTTTGGTAAAATATTGATATGGTGTGAATACTTGAGATTCACAAAAATAAAATTGTGACAGAACCCATATAGTGGGTTGCCTATATATCCAGGGCCGGCCAAGAGATTTTCGAGAAGCTCGACAAAATTATAAAATTGGGCCTTGCTTATTTATGTTTCAAAAAATAAACAATAAAATTATCTTCAAAATAACATTATCAATAAGAATTTTACAACATAAAGTACGTATATGATACTTTACATTTAGCTTATTCAAATTAAAAGCCAAAATTTTTTAATTTTTTTTTGTATATTTTAGTGATGTGTGACATTTATATAGTAATATTATTCACAAATGTCTTTTGTACATTTAGCTTATTCAAATTTTTTTTAGGATATTTATTTGCTTATTATTCTCAAATAAAAATAATAATAAGCAATTGGGAGACAAACAATTTTTTTAATTCGTTGATTTGCTTATTGCTTATTTAGAAATATTAAATACTAAACAAACAAGCAATATGAACCAAACCAAACCAAACGAGACCTAAAATTAGGTTTAAATGGATCTTTGTTTTTTTTTAAAAGAAGTTTCTCTCTTAAATCTAACAACTGGGCTAAAAACTTTACGGTTCACAAAAATTTATTGTTCAATGACTTTAGTTGCAGTTGAATCGGTATGTTTATTTATTTATTTATTTTTCTTCCCATTCAACGAGTTTAGCTGCGGTTGAATTGGAAAATAAAGAGTTTAGTTTTTTATTTTATTTTGTAACTGACGAGGGTAAAATGTGATTGAGAAAATACATTTAGACCCCCCGAGTAAATTCAGAGTTCGGCCGAGACCGAATAGCACACCCGGAAACACGTGCTGGTCACGTGAGATAACGGCCGACACGAGGAGTGCCGACCTTACCCAAATCAGGACAACAGAACCAGGTATTGAGAGATGCCGACCTGAGAAGGGCGGATCGACGACCCGCCGAACTGAGAAAGTCGGTCAGGACTACGGGCAGCCCGTGGGAAGTGACAGATAACCGCTCTTCAGAAAAGGGCATGGAGCCCCGGATACGATGGGACAAGAGAAAACTCTGTCAGGAGGGGCATGGACGTGAAATCCATGTCCAATCAAAGGACACTTCGGTGGAAAAGAAGGTTCTAAGAGGATTGGAGCAAAAGGGGAAAGTCTATAAATAGAGCAAAAGATGAACAAAAAAAGGTACGCCTAAAGACTGAGAGCTTTTGCCTGCTAATAGAGAATATTAGCTCGCCTTTCCATTTCCCTGTGAGATTTCGTCTGACTTAACCATCGGAGTGTCTTCCTGCCGCAGCGGCAGAGGGCTCTTTGACGGGTTATTCTTTTGCAGATTACAGGTCCACATATTGAGAGTACCATTGTTTCAGCTGGATAAGTGGATTCTTAGCTTTCCGTCCTGATTTCCTCGAATCAACCCCGTTACAATTGGCGCCGTCTGTGGGAAAGTTAAAAATCCATGGCTGAAACACCTAGACAAGATCAAGGGAGGGAACATGATGTAAGTTCAAGGTCCCCCCCTCCAGTTCAACACAAAACGAGGGGTCCTAGGAGGGAGATTCCTAGGGTCCCTCCCCCAAGGATGGCAGGGGAACAACCTGGAGAACAGGTGCAACTTCCCGTCGTCCCGTTGCCTCTGGAGCAACGTCCGGATCGCCCGCGAGAAGCGGAACGGTCAAGGAACAGGGACCGATCTCTGACTCGATCCCAGAATGAGGGAGGGAGAGAATCCCGAACTCATGAAAGGTCTCGCCGAGACGAAGAATACGATAATGCCAATCGGATCCGGAGGAGGGATCAGGAGGTAGAAGATATGAGGCGTTACATACGTCGCATGGAGAGAGAAAACCGAACTCTCCGCAAACGCAGAGACTCAGCCCGCCAGTCTGTGTCTAGACTCGACGAGCGTTCCGAGACCGGGCCGTCTGGACAAGACAGCCGACATGAAGCCAGCAAAAGGCCTCGAGGAGAAGAAAGGCAGATGGGGATTTCATCGCGACTGGGCGAACTGCCTCAGATGCAGCCGCTTCCCGACATGAGGGAGTGGCTAAATCAGCGGGCAGAATCAGCCCCAGACGCCCAACAGAAGCTACCGCATCAGCCTTTGCCGCCGGTGGCTCCACCAACCGACATGAGGGCTTGGCTAAATCAACAGTTGGGACTCAACCGCCCGGAAGACGACGAAAACCACAGGGAACTGCAACAGCTGTCGGTATCGCCACTATCAGTTCAGATAGAGATGGAGGACTTACCCAGAAAGTTCGTCCCTCCAAAGTTTACGATCTATAATGGCCGAACGGATCCGATGACTCACATCAAAGGGTTCGTGAACTCCATGATGATCTATGTGGGCCAAGACAGCCTCTACTGCAGGGTTTTTTCACTAAGCTTGGGAGAGATAGCCCTAAATTGGTTTCAGGCTCTGCCGCCGAGATCAATAACAAGTTGGAGGCAGCTGGCGGACCAGTTCCTCAAGAGATTCGTGGCTAACCGAGCACAGAAAAAGTACGTGAACACGCTTCTGGCCTTGAGAAAAGGACCAGAAGAGGATCTGAGACAGTACGCCAGCAAGTACTGGGCCACCTACAATGAGATCGGGGACTGTACGGAGGCCTACGCCGTGGAGTCTTTCAGGCTGGGGCTGTCTTACCGAGATCGGCTCAGAGAGTCTCTCACCGTCGATCCCCCAAGCACCATTGCCGACTTGATGAGCAGAGTCGAGAAATATGCCAAGTTTGAGGATGAGATCCGCCGAGACAAGGATCGGCCAGTATTGAAGGCACCAAGGAATGCGGTAATGATGCCCGGGGCCAAGAGGCCCAGAGTTAAGGTGGCCGAAGTGTCACAAGCACCAAGGGAGCGAAAACCGCTCGGGGCTCAGGCGTATAAGGCTATACGTACGGTTTTCAATACCCCGATCTTCAGGATGATCTATCCCTTGAAGAACGAGCCTTTCTGGAAGTGGCCAGCTGGATCGGGAGAGCCAGTGAAGCGGGATCCGAACAAAGATTGGTGCAGCTACCATCGCAGGAGTGGCCATATGACGGAGAGATGCAAGGCGCTTAAGCAATTCCTGGAGGAGTTAGTGGAAGCCGGGCATCTTCAGCGTTATATAGCCGAACAAAGGCAACAGGTGGTTCAGCCAGAGCCAATGAAAGCTGAATCCTCTGAGGAGGAGGTGATGGTGACGGGGACCATACATGTCATACACGCGGCAACCCCGGTTCTAGATGAAAAGGAAGTTCGGCTCCAGCGCCGCCGAGACGGGCACGAGCATCACGTACAACATCTCGGGCAAAAAAGAAAAGAGCCCGAGACACAGATGGAAACGGTCATTTCCTTTTCGGAAAAGGATTTGGAAGGGGTAACACATCCCCATAACGATGCACTGGTAATCACGCTGCTCCTTGGCACCTTCAACACGGAGAGAATCCTGGTTGACCAAGGCAGCTCAATAGAAATCCTATACTACGAAGCCTTCAAAAAACTCCAGCTGGACAAGGCAGACTTGAAGAAAGCCGACATACCACTCATCGGTTTCAGCGCCGAAGCGGTCTGGCCCTTGGGATCCATTACTATCCCAGTTCGAGCAGGGAAAGTAACCTTGGATGTGGATTTCCTGGTGGTGGATGTACCATCTGCTTACAATGCTATCGTGGGGAGAACTTGGCTCCACAGGTTGGGGGCAATTCCTTCTACCTACCATCAGATGCTGAAGTTCCCGGGGAAGAAGGGGATCGAATGTGTTCGGGGTAATCAGACGACAGCGAGAAGCTGTTATGTCACCTCCATCAAGCATAAACCTAAGGCCGAACATGTGAAATCCATCGAAGTCCCAGATCGGCCGACGATAGAGGATATCGGGCGTAATCCAGCCGATCGCGTTTTGGAGGAACTCAAGCAGGTATCGGCTCACGAGACAGATCCGGAGCGGTATTTTCTGATCGGGGCAGAACTATCAAAGCAGGATGAGGAGGCCCTGGTCGCATTTCTCAAAGAGCATATAGATATATTCGCTTGGACACCACAGGAGATGCCTGGGGTAAGCCCGGATATCATATGCCATCACCTGAACGTGGATCCTGCCCACAAACCAGTGATGCAGAAAAGAAGAAGACCGGCAATCCAACATGTGGATGCCGTAATAGAAGAAGTAGATCGGCTGCTGGAGGCCGACGCCATCAGAGAGGTACACTACCCCGAGTGGTTATCTAACACCGTGGTGGTCAAGAAGAAGAATGGCAAGTGGAGGGTGTGTGTGGACTTCACTAGTCTCAACAAAGCTTGTCCCAAAGATAGCTTTCCACTGCCCAAGATAGATCAATTGGTGGATGCCACATCTGGGTATCGGCGCATGAGTTTCCTGGATGCATATCGGGGGTATCATCAGATAGCCATGTACGCGCCGGATCAAGAGAAGACGTCCTTCATTACTCCTCGCGGACTCTTTTGCTATAAAGTGATGCCATTCGGCTTGAGAAATGCAGGGGCAACTTATCAGCGGTTGGCGACTCTCATGTTCAAGGAGCTGCTCGGGAAGAGCATGGAGGTCTACATCGATGACATGGTCGTCAAATCTGGGGAGTCCGAAGCCCACATAGCTGATCTCGGTAGAACTTTTCAGGTGTTAAGAAAATACAAACTCAGGCTCAACGCATCAAAGTGCGCTTTCGGGGTCAGCTCCGGGAAATTCTTGGGGCATCTGGTTACACGTAGGGGGATAGAGGCCAATCCCGATCAGATCGTCGCCTTGCAAAATTTACAGAGTCCCCGGACTGTGAAGGAAGTTCAAAAGCTAACCGGAATGGTGGCAGTCCTTAACCGGTCCATGCCGAGCTGGCGGGCCTTATTCTTCTCCTCGGCCATCTCCTCGGCATGCTTGGCCTTCAGCGCAACCAGCTCCGCCGCCAGCTCGGCTGTCCTTTTCTTCTCCTCAACCAGAAAATGGTCGAGGGATTCGGCCCTCCTGGCTACCTCGTGAGCCTTCTTCTTGTAGCCCTCAGCCTCATCATGGGCGGTGGAGAACTTCAACTTGAATTCTCTCACCTCGGCTTCGGCTCTATTCAGTTTTTCCGTCCGATCCTGGCTCTGCCCAATGCAGAGCATGGCATTCTGGATCGCCTGCAGCATCAAAAGAAGAGTTAGGACAAACCCAGTTCAAGTATACATAAGGTATTACCAAAGTAAGAAACTTACAAACATGTTGTGGGCAATCGTTGTCCGGAGCATCACGTGATCTTCGGAGTCGTCATAGGGCGCAAGGTCCCTCGGCAGAATCACGGCCTCAGCCAGAGCCGTGGCAGTTCCCAGATCCATGACCGAGTCGGCAGTTGTGATCGGGGTCACTCCATTTATCAGCAGCTGGGGAGCCCAGATCTCGGCATTTCTCGAGACCTTTGATTTGCCCTTCCCCTTGGAGGGGCCGACTTCGTGAGCCTTCACCAGCCGCCACTTTTTGTGGATGGCGTGAGCATCCTCGGCATCAGCAGGGGTGGAGCTCGGCAGGTTTCCCCCCTCTTCCGGCTTCCTCTTAGCCAAGATGACCCCAGAAGGCTTCTTCGCCTCAGCTGGAGTCGGCTTCTTTTTGGAATCGGCAGCATCCTTGGCCCGTTGCCTCATCATCTCCTTCAGGCTCGGCACATTCGGATTTGCAGACATGATCTCGGCGTCTAACTCCTCCTCGTCCTCGGTGTTCCAAGTGATCCGAGGTGGGGATTGAGTCCGTTCGGAAGAAGATGAAGATGGGGAGCTGGAAGAATCGGCAACCGCAGCGACTGTTACACGGCCGGGTTCCCTAAGATATGGCAGAGGTATGGCCTCGGGAACAGCAACTAGAGAAGTCTCTGCTACTGCCTCGGCCACGTATGTTCTCTCTTTGATATAACCCTTGTAGGACGGGTTATATCGCAGCAGTACTTCGGCGGACCTTGCTTCGGTTTGTCCTGCAACGCCCTTGTACCGCAGAACTTTTTTCAGGTCGTCGGGGTGTGTACCTTGCGAAGAGCGACCTCGGTTTGCGTTGGCAGCTGCATATGAACAGACGAAGACAGTTAGAAGCCTTAGATCGGCAGAAATGCAGAGAACAGAAACAGACGGGAAAAGGAACTAACGGGGTTTCCCGAAACGACGGGGGACTTGTATCCTCTTGTGCTCGGGCTCATCAGGAGAAAACTCCCAATTTCCCGAGACGATCAGGAAGTCGTCATCATTCCCTCTATTCGAGTCGGCTAGTTGTGTCACTATCTTCTCTCGGCCTCTACGGGACTTGAGATACCATTTATCGTCTTTATTATAGACCATGTCATAATTATAGTTTATGTCCCAGAGATCTAAGTTCGTGTTGCACAGTTCATTCAGCCGAACTATGCCCATTATGATTCTGTACGTGTTTATGGAAATCTGCATAGGGAGTTTATACCAAGATAGAACCCTACGGAGAAGGGGGTGAAGGGGGAACCTAACCCCACCCTCAATGACGGCCATTAGAGGGATATGGATGGAGTCCTCATCCCGAATCTCAGGATGAGTCTCAGGCCTATTTATTTCTATTGCTACGTCGTCAGGGATGTTGTAATGTCTACGGAACTCTGCTATGCTCGCCGGAGAGGCGAAGTGCTTACGGAAGATTCCCATGTTCAGAGAAGAAAGACGAAGAAAAAAGACAAAAGACGAGTTCTACAGGGACGACTTACAGAAGATGGAAGAACAGTAGCAAGAAAAGAAAAATGAAAGTGACGAACTTGGTTTTATAGGGCTCGGGGCAGGTGAATCTGATACGTCGCACGCTTTTTGACCCCAACCGTCGGATCCATTACTCCTGGACCAATCAATGAAGCGCATCTGGGATACTAAAACGACACGTCAAAGCACGCGCAGGAAAAGGCACGTCTTCCACCAGAAGGGAAACAAACGGTCACTTCGCATTTATGGCGAGACAGGGCACGCCTCAAACGGACCAGATACGGATGAGCATCCTCTGGATCGATACAAAGTTCATCATGAATACGCTAGATAGCCTCGCCTACCCCGACAGTTCGGTTCAGAGCAGCTGAAGCTAGGGGGCAAGGGGAAAGTCTGAGAACACCTGTTCGGCTCAACACTTGCTCGGCGCCACAATTCAGAATATTTGTTCGGCCACATACCTCTTCGGCTCAACATTTGCTCGGCGCCACAATTCAGAAAGTTTGTTCGGCCCCACGAAGATTCGGCTCAACTCTCGAGAAAATTCAACACTTGAGAAAAGTTTGAATTCCAGAACATGCTTGAGAAAAGTATGTGTTTAAGCCTAGTCAGAGGTTAAACAGCCTTACAGATTTGAGAAAAATCTGAGAATCTTCAACACTTGAGAAAAGTTTGAATCCCAGAACATGCTTGAGAAAAGTATGAGTTTAAGCCTAATCAGAGGTTAAACAGCCTTACAGATTTGAGAAAAATCTGAGACAGTTCGACACTTGAGAAAAGTGGGAACATCCGAACAGACTTGAGAAGTGTTTGTTCGGCACAGACCTGAGAAGTGTTTGTTCGGCAAAAACTTGAGAAGAGTTTGTTCGGCACAAACTTGAGAAAAGCTCAAGAGGATTCGACACTTGAGAAAAGTGAGAACATCCGAACAGGCTTGAGAAAAGTTTGTTCGGCACAAACTTGAGAAGAGTCTAAAATAATTCATTACTTGAGAAAAGTTTGAGTTTAATTTAGGACTTGAGGAAAGTCTGATATTCAGAAGGTTTGAAGACAATCCATTAGATGCAACACATCATTCAAAGGGGAACCATTCCTTGTCAGATTGGGTGTCTTTTGCTACAAGAAGGTTGCAAAGAAAAACTCAAATGCATTTCATTAATTCTTGAAGACTGGTTACATATGAGTTACAGAAATAAATGAAAGAGCAAAATCCTAAGGCGCAACATCGGCGGCCTGAACTACAACTACGTCAGCATCGGCGGCCTGACTCGCCTGCCCTTCCTTAGTAGCAGCAGCGGGTTGGCCTCCTCCGGCTTCGGGTTCCCTGTTCTCCAGTTCGGCAACGGTCGGAACCCTGGAGAAGAGAGAAGAACCCCTTGGCACTTGGGCGGCCTCCAGAGCGGCCTTCCAACACAAACCGACGAGCTCGGTCTGGATCTCGGGCATCTGGTTCTCTAAGAAGTCGGCAGCAGCGTCCGACATGCCCTTGGCGTAAGAGCTCTCCTGAAGCCGTCTCAGCTCGGCCTCATGCTGGGAGTTGAGACTGGCCAGCTGGTCCTCCAACCCGGACGACCTCGCCTTTTCAGTCCCGAGCTGGGACTGAGCAGTTTTAGCCGCCAGTTCGGCTTCCTGGGCCCTCCTCTTGTACGAAGCCATGCCTTCCTGGATTTTCAGAAACCTGGCGTTGGACGCCCTCAGCTCCGACTCGATAGTGCTGTATCGAGTCTCCAGGTCCTAGCAACGGCTCAGGCACATCAAGGATTTCTGCGCAGTCTGCAACAAAATCAAGAAGTATGAAATCAGAAACAAAATCACGAGTAAAATAATGGAGAAGGCCGAGACAGAATACTTACGAAGACTCCATGAGCCATCACAGATCGCATCATGGTTGGTAGGTCGAGGCCTTGGTAGGGCTCGACGTCCTTGGGCAGCATCAGCGCACCCGTCAGGGTTTGCGCGACGTCAAGATCAACCGCCGAGTCGGCGACGGTGATGGAATCGATCCCATTCACCAGCAGAGAAGGGCACCAAGGGGCAGCCCCTTCAACAGCCTTGGCCTTATCGGCCGTTTTGCTCCTCTTCGGCGAGGAAGTTGTGGCGGGATCTTCTTGAGCAGGGTCCCTTTGCCTCCGCTTCAGGATGAGAGGAACGTCGTCCTCAATTGAAGCCTCTTCGGACACAGAGGTCGGTTCCCTCCGCGGCAAGCTCGGGCCGGCGTCAGGCTGTTTCTTCTTCTGCTGCCGCATCAGTTCGCGGAGATTCGGGACGCTGGGGTTTCGGGCCATTATATCCGAACTCTGCTTGGTCTCCTCGTCGTCTTCAGAATTCCAATTGCCAGGCGACCGGGAAGAACTGTGCTCCGAGCTGGTGGACCTAAATGAGATCGGGGAATTCCCGATATTAGCTACTGTCACCGGAACTGGCCGCTGAGCTGGGGAAGTCGGCACTGCCTCAGGAAAGTATCCTGGGAGATCGGCACCAACAGCGGCGGCGTCAGGAATTGATTTTTTGATGTACCCCCTATAACTCCCAACGTATCTCAGGAGCACTTCGGGGGAGCGGGCCCAACTTCGGCCAAAAGATCCCGTGTATCGGGCGACCCTTTTAACAGCGTCGAGATTTATCGACTGCTTGCTCCGGCCCTTGTTGGCGTTAGAAGCTGCAAAAAGAATGGAAAAAACGCAGTCAGCATCAAGATATGCACAAAATGAAAAAGAAAAAGACAGAGAGATGGAAGACAAGGTCGGGGCACTAACGGATGGCTCCGAACCGGGTCGGAATGTGGAACTTGGGACGTTCAGGCTCGTCTCGGCCAATTTCCCAGTTGCCAGTAACGATGAGGAAGTCATCGTCATTACCGCGGTTGGAGTCCGTCAGGTAGGTGACTATCCGCTCGATATTTGGCCTATTCTTCAGGTAATAGGCATCAGAGCCTTTCCTGACCATGTCATAGCAGAAGCGAATCTCCCGAAGCCCTATATCGGTATGGTTCAGCCTATTCAGCTCTACTATGGAATGGATGATCCTATAGGTATTGACGGAGATTTGCATCGGGTGAAGCCGATACCAGCAAAGCACCTCGCGGAGAAGGCGATTGAGCGGAAATCGGACTCCACCCTCGACGACCGCCATCAAAGGGACGTGAAGGGTGTTAGGGTCATTCCCATCACAAGGAGTGCGGGGATCGTTGATCTCGACGGCAACATCAGCAGGGATGTTGTACCGTCGCCGGAACTCTGCCATTTTTTCCGGCGTGTTTACTAGCTGCCTAAAGATCCCCATTATAGAAGAGGGTAGGAGGCGAAAGATCAAAGAGGAGAGGGAAAACCTAAGACTCTGGTTGAAAAAACTTACAAGAGCGGCAGATCTCTCTCTCAGGTACGACGACAATGGAAAGTTGCAGAAGGAAAGTGAAAAGAGAAGAACGGGCGAGTATTTATAGGGGGGGAAGCCAGACGGATCAGACCCCACGCCTCCCCAATGAGGATGCTCCACCTGTGGGGGACGCGCAGGAGGCGCGTGGCCCCAAAGCCATTAAGGCCAGCTGCACGCCCTGCCAGACTTCAATGCGACGTCAAATTCAAGAGTGGTGGTTCAGAAACCGCCCGATCATGCGTAAGAAAGGGCATCACGGGTACGCTGTGTAGCCTCGACTGCTTCGCCGAGACGGTTCAAAGCAGCCGAAGCTAGGGGGCAATTGACGAGGGTAAAATGTGATTGAGAAAATACATTTAGACCCCCCGAGTAAATTCGGAGTTCGGCCGAGACTGAATAGCACACCCGGAAACACGTGCTGGTCACGTGAGATAACGGCCGACACGAGGAGTGCCGACCTTACCCAAATCAGGACAACAGAACCAGGTATTGAGAGATGCCGACCTGAGAAGGGCGGATCGACGACCCGCCGAACTGAGAAAGTCGGTCAGGACTACGGGCAGCCCGTGGGAAGTGACAGATAACCGCTCTTCAGAAAAGGGCATGGAGCCCCGGATACGATGGGACAAGAGAAAACTCTGTCAGGAGGGGCATGGACGTGAAATCCATGTCCAATCAGAGGACACTTCGGTGGAAAAGAAGGTTCTAAGAGGATTGGAGCAAAAGGGGAAAGTCTATAAATAGAGCAAAAGATGAACAAAAAAAGGTACGCCTAAAGACTGAGAGCTTTTGCCTGCTAATAGAGAATATTAGCTCGCCTTTCCATTTCCCTGTGAGATTTCGTCTGACTTAACCATCGGAGTGTCTTCCTGCCGCAGCGGCAGAGGGCTCTTTGACGGGTTATTCTTTTGCAGATTACAGGTCCACATATTGAGAGTACCATTGTTTCAGCTGGATAAGTGGATTCTTAGCTTTCCGTCCTGATTTTCTCGAATCAACCCCGTTACAGTAACTATTCAACAGCTTTAGTGGCGGTTGAATTGGTAAATTATGATTTCCAATTTTTATCATTCCGAGGCAAATTAAATAACCCGTTTGGGTAGATTTTTTTTAGGCCCGAGGGGCACAATTTTGAAGCCATAAGGGGCGTCATCATGAAACTCGCAAAAGGTTTTTTTTTTTTAGGGCATGAGGGTGGCTAATTCCTTCCAATTGGATTCTTCCACTCACATAAGAAGACTTTTACATATCCAAAGAGATTTCTATCTTTTTTGGGGAAAGACTTTCACAACCAAGTCATTTTCTCGTCGAAATCGGTTCACCATCAATTTAATAGTGATCAAGAATAACAAGAAAAGAATCGAAGTCGACACAAATCCCACTGAGGGCGAATTTTGAGGCCACAAGGGGCATCAATGCAGCCTTCAAAGGGCAAATTTTGAGGCCTCGGCGTCATTATAAAACACGTAAAAGTTAATTTTTTTTAAGTTACAGTTGGGCATAATTTGGAGGCCGCAAGGGGCGTCAATGCAAAGTTCATGAAGAACAATTTGTTTGTAGGGCACAAGGGGCGTCAATGCAAAGCCCATTTATCACATTTTGAAGCCAATTAAAACAACCCATCTGTTTTCAATTTTTGACTCAAATTTGAGTTGGAAGATAATTTCTCCAAAAGTGCTACATACATTATTGGTAGTTTGAGCTACAAAGATCTGAAAGTGTTGATCTTTTAAATACCCGTAATCCAAAAATCCTTACAAATCCAATTCTTTCTATGTTAAAAATAAGATCCAAATCATTGAGCAGAGACGTCGGTTTAAAAATTATAGGAACCTTGTTTCAAACTCCTTTACATTGTAAATTTGTATAAACATCAAAAAATAAAATGAAAAACTGAACTCTGTATATAATATCTAAAGGGTCTTGCTAATCACTACTTAATGGACGGTGGATAATAAAAACGTAATGATAAACAAATATGAATATCGATATACATCTTAGAATATCTATGCATATTCACATATATCAATACACAATTTTATGGATATCGATGTACTTTTTACACATTATCTACTAACTAATGAGAAGTTGTTAGTATAGTTCATATCTAAATAAGGTAATATATAGTATATACACATAATATATATACACACACACACACACACACATACACGTATGCAATAAAAATATACGCGGAGTAAAATGATAAAAATTGAACAAATTTATTTATATATCGATTAAAATTTATGGGTTATTACACTACGCGTCTAATTTTAAATCATAATCAAGTCGATACATAGTTCTAATTTTTGGTAAAATATTTCATATTAATGTGAATATTTGAGATTTAGAAAAATAAAATTGTGACTGAATCCATATAGTGGGTCGCCTATGTATCCGAGTTGAGACTAAGTTTAGACTAGAATCAAGTCAGATTATAGTTCGACATTTTTTAATATTTAATGTTTGTGTGAACAATTATGGTTCACAAATTTTGTGATTGAAAAATTTATCGTCTAATGGCTTTAGTTGCGGTTGAATCAGTATGTTTATTTTTTTATTTTTTCTTAACATTCAACGGGTTTACACAATTTTGAAGCCATAAGAGGCGTCATCATGAAACTCGCAAAAGGTTTTTTTTTAGGCCACGAGGGTGGCTGACTCCTTTCAATTGGATTCTTTCAATCGCATAAGAAGACTTTACATATCCAAAGAAATTTCTATCTTTTTAAAAATTGTGGATAAATTTATATATATATATATATTTGTATTTTGCTTTAATAAACAAAAAATAGTGTTTTAATTATTTTATTTGCTTATGGGCGTAGCAGAGACTTTATACAGTGTCTCTAACACAAAAAATATCATTACAAGTTCAGTGTTCTATTAGTAACAAATGTAAAAGCTTTCCATATTTTTTCATAAGTTTTTAGAATAGAAAAGTTAGGTTCATTTTCTATTCAATGTTTTAATGTATTTATCCTTGTCTTATCTTGATTTTTTTATTTTTACTTACATTTTTATGTTTTTTATCTTTCTCATGGAAATGAATTAAAAAATATTAAAAATTAACAAAAAATATATGAAAAATTTTAGTTTTTTTTAATTACTGTATTTAAAAAAACATTTTTTAATCTAAATGAGGCTTACACTAGTATTTACAAAAATGGTACTGAAAAAGACAAAAGTAGTATACCAAGTACCAACACGATTGATGTGAGGCGTTGGCACGTGGTCCATGCACCGAAAAAATAATGTACTCAACGACCACCACCGAACATCTTGAGCAATGGATCTAAGCTGTTAATCTCCAACACCAACGGCCCAGAACCTCTTCATGACAACATAATTACGTTTCAAATTCTTATTGGTCAATTGAGACACAACCGCCAATTACCGGTAACACCACCTCACGTCGTCTTAAAAACAAGGGTAAAATGCATTGACCTCCCTGAGGATACTGGCAAATGCAAGGACCTTATCTGAGGTTTTGAAAAATGCAGTGACCTCCCTTATTTTTGAAAATATTTGATCGTTTCCCCCTTGGTGCTAACTTCCGTCCAAGAATAGATAGATTATGCTGATGTCATCGTAATTGATTTTTTTAATTCCTAAAATGCCCTTGAGATGTTAATAACAAAAATGGTAAAATGCATTGACCTCTCTTGAGGTTTCTAACTATTGCAGAGACCTCCCCTGTGGTTTGGAAAAATGCACTCACCTCCCTTGCTTTCCAAAGTATTTCACTCTTTCTCTCTTTTCATTAATTTCTGTTAGATTTAGACTAGTTTATGATGATGTCATCAGAATACTTTACCTAAATGTCAAAAATACATTTGCTTATGGCTATAAAAAAGATTCACATTCTCCCTACAACACACATTATATTTTGGTCTTCTCATCTCACTAAAGACTAAAGATATTTTATTTTTTTAGTTAATTTTTTTTTTTACAAATGCATTAATAAATTTTTTTATTTATTTATCAATTTAATTCTATTTTTTTCAATCATGGATATATCATCTAGTCCCGGAATGCAATTGATTATTTTATAATTCTTTTTTTATGAAGGCACTTTACACATATTCTTACGTCACCAAAGAGTAAATGTAGTATATATCTGAAGGTTTCAAAAATATAAACTGAAATCTAATTTAAAATTGTCTTGACTTGAGGTTTCAAAAAATAAAAAAATACGAACTAATTGAAAAAAATTCAGAAAAGACAAAAGTAATTAAAAATAGTTTCAATTTTAACTTATTTTTTATCTTGAATATTTTTTTAGTTTCTGGACATAATTTTATACTTTTTAAATTCGTTTCATCAAGACGAACTAATAATCTATAAAAATTGACATAAAACTGGAACGTCAAATTTTTATAAATTATTGATTCGTCTTGACAAGTAATTTCATAAAAGTAAAAAAATATGAACTAAATTTTAAAAAAATAGAATTTTTTTTGAACTTATTTTTTCTTTATTGAATTTTTTAAACATAATTTTATATTTTTTTTAGATTCTTTTCGTTAAGACGAACCAATAATTTACAACAAAAAAATTGAGGTAAAATCAACAAATAGAAAAAAACTTAAACAAAGACCAAAAAAATTGCAAATGAAAAAATTAGGTCGAATTAGGCCTAAAGAGTTGGTTTTATTTTTTTAGCTTCTTTAAGTTTTTTTACGATATAAATTATAACAAAAAAATTTTAAGTGTGGAACTCGCTATTTTTTTAGTAAGTTAACTCCAAAAATAGTATCAAAATTTAATTTTTTTTTTGTCATTTCCTAACAATTGAATAGAAACAAATAATAACAAATAGGAGTTAAACACTACTCAGACCCACTTTTATAAAAAAATTATTTTATTTTAAGAAAATAATAAAATTCATGAGTTAAAATTCATCGGCGCGTTTTTTAAACCATAGGAGAGGTTTCCTGCAATTGTTAGAAACCTCAGGGGAGGTCAGTGTATTTTATCTCATAGTGAAAATACTTTTTAGCATAGTCAAAGGGTAAAATGGACATTTCACGGTCAAAATCAACGCCGTAGGCTTCAATTTCACGGCAGGGGAGAAAGAGGGTAATAATTTCAAAAGTAGGGGAGGTTACTGCATTTTTACAAATCTCAGGGGAGGTCTTTGCAATTGTCAAAAACCTCAGGGGAGGCCAGTGCATTTTACCCTAAAAGCAAAGACAAATTTCCACATTGACCCCTTGAGGTATGTATGGGTTATGGTGTGAATTAACCTCTTTCATTTCAAAACTAGCAAATCGAGCATCCACATTAGCCTTCCTTTTACTCATACTTTTATTTTGATGAGCAATTCATTCAGATATGTTTTTTTTTAATCAATCTCCTTGATGACCTTTCTATTTCGTAAATGCTATAATAACTCTTTATATTTGAAGAGTTATTGTAACCTCCCTAAGATTTGCTTTTCATTTGTTTTTCATTTATTTTTTAATTGATTAAGAAAAGAAAAAAAGAAAAAAAGATTTTAATAAAATAAGAATATAATAGAGCAAGGGCGGAGGGAGCTAAGGCAAGGGGAGTCACATGCGCCCCTTAAATTCTCTTTTTTTTTTTTTTTTTGTTTGGTATAGGTATATTTTTTGGGAATAGTGGGTGTTGAGTTTTTAATAAAACATCTCTTATGTGTTACGTACATATACACCGTTAACCAAATTTTATTTTAAAATTTTGAATTTACAATGAATCTCGAAATAATTTTTTAAGTCAACGGTGAATTTTTAGAATTTTTTTGAAAATAAAATCTAGAAATTATGACTGAAAGGGGTTTAAATGAGCGGCGTAGGTCACTTTTTTTAATGCAGCGGTAGCAAAATAGGCATATTTGTTTGCTATGCTTTTTATTTTTGTCACCACCGCATTTTAAAAAGTGATCGACACCGTTTATTTAAATATCTTTCAGTCGTGTTTTTTAAATTTTATTTTCAAAAAAATTCTAAAAAATTATCATTTACTTTAAAAAAGTATTTCGAAAGATAAAAACTGGTCTAGGTCAATTGTAAAAAAATTTAGGGGGGAATGGTCTATTTTTTGTGTTTATATTTCTAAGTTTTTGAAATATTTAATGTTATAATTTGTTTGCTTGAAGATGAATATTTAAGCTAAATTTATTGTAGAATTCTTTTAAGTTTATTCTAAATAAGTGATCATTCTGTATGAAATTTCTGAATCCGCCGCTGGAATAGAGAGTCTGAGCAGGAGACATTAGAAAATGTAACTCTTAAAAGTAGAAAGTGAAAATTTATTCCTATTGGTCCCAAAAATAGAAAAAAGCTGGTGTGAATGCTTTTAGCAGACTAAAGTTGCATCTTCATACTCTTATAAAAGAATTAATATTATTCTGACAACCATTTCATGTTCTCTATTTTAATCTCTCTCAATCTCTCTCTTGTAGACACACATACATATATATCACGAAGGAAAATGCTAATGGGCAATGGAATTATCGTGACAGAAGTACGGGTTTTGCACGTTTTTTCACGACAAATTATCGTGACAGAAGTATTATTCACATCATTGTGTAATTCCGGCCGTTGGTGAACTAAGTAGCTAGCAAAAAGAATAATCACAAATGATGAATTTGAGCAAATATGTAACTTGTCTAAAAATCAAGAAATATGAATAGCAACCATGCGGCAGTACTAATACATGTTGTCCAGGTCTCCCCATTTTTAGTCTTGATAATCTTGAAATTCCAGTAGAATTGATTAGTCGACATTCGGAATGAAAGTGTGTCATGCAATTGTAACATACTGTCAACTTGCGTACCATGCTTTCTCAAAAGATTATCGCGACGATAATAATACTTGCACCGTATAAATCTTGAATTTCCCAGAATGCTGGCAAATTGAGTATTCAATAGAAAAGGAACGAAATGCAATATAAGCTAGTTTGGCTTATACTGGGATGTCATATTGCATTTTCGAGAAGAAGTAATACGTTAATTCATCTATAAATAAAAAATTAGCTTCTGTTAAATTTGAATTTTTCTATGCCAAAAAATTGAGTACTTGACATTTTGGGAATAGAAACATGACATGCAATAGCCGATTTGCATGATGTGTTTCTGTCAAAATTTAATATATGCTCGATTGGATATTTTGTCAATTGAGAGCACAATCGCACAAGCTGAGGCAGTGCACTCGCACCATTTTATATTTTGTCATGTTTTACATATGCTGTCACTTTATGTTTATTTTCTTGGCCAAGGATAAAAAAACAAAATTAATTTGGAAAAACTAAGTATCAAAAGGTTGATGTTACCCGCCTAACACCTTCTTAACTCGTAATTGTAAATTTCTGAATCTATCTTTGATTTTGCATACCAAATTATTAAAATGAGTCATATTATAAACAAAATCGAATTTCTAAGTCATACATCAAAAATATTTTCTAAAAACGTCTTTTTCGAAAATGACTTTAGATGATGACTTGTCACACCCGAACTCAATGTCAATTGGCAAACCTAAATTTTTAAGCTGGTCTCAACTGTTATACTCATTTTTATACTCCATCGCATTTTAAGTCAAGATCTTATTCTGCTCCATTCACACTTTTCTTTAAGCCAGGGGGGCGTGAAATTTCCGAGCGCGACAATGGGCACTTGATGGCTTATTGGCCGGCCGACAAAAGTGCGTCGTTAGTCCGCTGGTCTAATCAAGATTTAATTTTTAAAACAAGACTTCCCCCAAAGATTGAAAAGAGGTATAGTGGAGAGTCTGAAGTCTCGATCAACGGGAAAAAGTAGGTAGAAAATAAGACTTCACAAATTTAATTTTTCGACATTTCGGACGTCAATCTCAAAGTTTATTTTGATGAAGATTGGTAACTAGATTGAAATAAACAAGGGAATAAATTAAGATTAAAGAAATAAACTTAGTCTTTGGAATCTATTTAACGTCAACTTCTACTTTTAAACAATATCTCCTCTTATAGCTCAACCTAGATTCCGATTAGGATTTCTAGATCAAAAAATACTGAATGAAAAATCAGTCTTTTAGCTCAAAAGATGTGTTTCCAAATCTATTCAAGTTCAAGAAAATGTAATTTAAAATAGAGATGACATAGGCTTAAGTATTAGATATACCAAATATATGGCAATAACTAAGCAAAAACTTAACTCTACCTTTTTATTTCTAGAAATGAGAACTTGAATATATTTAGAAACAAGCTTGTAAAATGCTTAGGAGATATTGAATAAGAGTGAGTTTTAGTTAAATTTCATCCAAGACCTAGCTTGTAAAAGTTTAGCTACTCATACTTGTGAAAGAAATGATGAACATGAAGAGAATAAGAAGGATGATGCTAAATTTAATAATAAGGATGAACTTACCAACTAATACTAGAAATCTCCTAAAACATACACACAATCTTAATAGCTAAGATTCCGACAACTTGCTGGAGAAATAAGGTAATGGCGTGAACACAAATGAACCAAACCTTAGATTAACTTACTTCTCAATGAGATAATGTCTTACAGTTTGGAGGAAAATACTCAGGAAATGGAGAGCTTCAAAAACTAGAGAGAGAAGCTCTCAAGAACTAAAACTAATTGAAAATATTGTAAAAGTCCAAGTGTGTGAGATCTATTGTTTTCTCCCATACACATGTAAAACATAAGTCAAAGGGGACACAAAACAAGCTCAATAACCCCTTACACCCTCTTACAATTCAAAAGACGTGGGAGAAGGCATCCCAAAAGGTGATAATGAGCAAAATGTCAAAAATCAGCATTTATTGCGCGTCAAGCACTCTATACTGATAGAGAGTACTTCTCTACCGATAGAGAAGTGGTCTGACTAAAAGTGGAACATTCCTCTATCGATAGGACTGATTCTCTACCGGTAGAGAAGTCTTCTGACTTCTTGGACTTCATTCCTCTACCAATAGAGACTGACCCTATAATGATAGAGACTTTTGACTTCATTTGTCTACCGATAGAGACTGATCCTCTACCGGTAGAAGCTCTTTGAAAGGTGTTATTTTACCCTTCTCTATCGATAGAACTTGATTCTCTACCAATAGAGAAGTGTTCTGTCTCAATTTTCTGGTTTTTTTTTCAAATTTTCATTCCGGCTTCTCTTCTATCATTCTCCGGGCCTTCTCTTGGATCTTAAACAATGTCATAATTGGTCCCTGACCTTTGATTCCTATTGAAGCCTTTCGACATACATTTAGCGCTCGAAAACCTATAATGAAACACTGACATCTACGTGTGCAATATTAAATAGAACGATGATAATTCATATGCTTAAATGCTCAAGTGGATGTATTAAACCACATTAATATGTACTTTAGTGTGCTCAACACATACAAATATTGGGTTACGAGATAAAATCAGATACGTAATCAATTGTTCCTTGTGTAGGCTACAGGTGCAACTCAGATCTAGGAGATAAATTGGATCAGATAGGTGAATCTTTACATCTCCACAAATGACAACTTCATTGGGGACGAAAATCTTATTTTTCTCATCTATACAATAATGGGCTCTCCATTGATGAAGGAAGTTAGGACAACCAAGCTCAACAAGAACGAGCCAGTAGGACCCTTTGCTCCCGAGGAAAGACCACTGATAAAAAAAATTGGGTATGGGGATTCCCCCTAAAGAAACTGTTCGACAAACTACTCAAGCTGTCAATTATCCAGTGGCAGAGAAGTATTGAAGATTCTCGGGAAATGCTAAGTTTCCTGAATAAGGTACTTCTTGTTAGAAATAGTGTATTCACATTATTTAAACTATTTATTATTTTGATGATGCTAAGATTAAAAATGAAAATTATATATAAACAAATAGATGAATGGAAAGTTGGTACTTGCACATAAGGATCTAGATCATAGTCTAGCGTACCATGACCATGGAACAATCATCGAACGTTATCCGTGTTGAAATTGCTATTATTTATGATGATCATGTTTGGTGTTGATTTGGTTGAGCAAAACACAGGTTCTCAAATGCTACAGGGTGCGGTTGACTGACCTCTCTCTGCGGTCAACCGGGCTATGCGGTCGACCGGGACCATCGTGCGGTTGACCGGTCGCAGTTTTGTGCGGAAAATGCAGATTCAAGTTTCGCAAAGATTTGATTGATGAGATCTTTCCCTAAATAGCTCAAACGGTCGATTGAGAGGATTTTGGAAGGTTTGCAGATCGTGCAATCATTTTGGAAACCACTAGGCTCCTCCAAGATTTGAGATTTCGCGTATTAGGGTTTATATAACCTATTGGCTGCATTTACAGAGCATTCCTTTGTATTTTACAGAGCTCTACTGCACAACCAAGTTACTCTCTACCATTGAATCAACAACTCTCACGTGGCTACACATTGTATTGACTTTTGGAGTGAGTTTCTTTGAGAGAAGGAGTGAGATAAGCTAGCATAGTTCATTCTTCTTGTTCCTCTCCTCTCTGTACGAATTGTGTGAGACTTTGTGTGAAGTCTCCATCATTAATCTTGTATCGCTGATGTATGTGTGAGGTTTGCGAAGAACAAACCCTGGGCAATCGAATCTGGGTATAAAGATTCGGTGGTTTGGTTAGCTTCTCGGGAAAGCTAACGGGAAGAAGGATTGTAAGGGTTTGAGTGACACCCAAAGTTGCTCGTTTTCTAGTAGATCAAAGTGACTCCTAGGGAGTGGACTAGGCTAGGCAGTGGACAAGCTCAGACTGAACCACTATACATCGGTTGCATCTTCTCCTCCTTATCTTTATTTATGCTTTGATTGATATATTGTGTGCTTGATAATATACCTGATTACTTTTCATATTAATTTAGATCTAAGGATTTTTAGTACTTAATTTAAGTGCAACCAAATTCACCCCCCCCCCCCCCCCCTCTTTGGTTGCCTCCTGGGTAACAATTGGTATCAGAGTAAGGGCTCTAGCTTTAGACTTCACAGTCTTAGAGTTTATTTTCGGCAACCATGAGTTCTTTCTTAGGAGAAGGGCAGTCTAGCAATCGACCACCCTTGTTTTCTGGAAACGACTATAACTACTGGAAAGCTAAGATGACCATATTTATTCAAGCCACTGATATTGATGCCTGGTCCATTGTGACTAAAGGACCCACTATCCCTTCTAAAGTAGTGGACAGTGCTCGTGTTCCAAAATTGGAACATGAATGGGATGAAAGTGATAAACGTGCAATTCAACTTAATGCTAAGGCAAAACACTTCTTATACTGTGCATTAGACTCAAAAGAATTTAATCGCATATCAACATGTGAAACTGCTAAAGAAATATGGGATAAGCTAGAAGTTACACATGAGGGAACAAACCAAGTTAAAGAAACAAAAATCAGCATGTTAGTCCATAAATATGAATTATTCAAAATGCATCCTGATGAAACCATATCTGTCATGTTTGCAAGATTCACTGATATTGTTAATGGACTAAGCTCTCTTGGTAAAGTGTACTCAAATGCAGAAATGGTCAGAAAGATTCTCAGGTGCCTGCCTAAAACTTGGGAACTAAAAGTCACAGCAATTCAAGAAGCAAAAGATCTAAATGTGCTCAACCTGGATGAACTTTTGGGATCACTCATGACTCACGAGATAAATCTAATGGCCACAAATGAGGATGAAGGAAAGAAGAAGAAAACTATAGCCTTCAAAACATCATCATATCAAGAAGAAGAAGAAGAAGTAAATGGAAGCGACGAAGAAGTTGCTTTCTTGACCCGACGGTTCAACAAATTAATCGCAAGGGGAAAATATGGCCGACAGCCTTTTAAAAGAAATTTCTCCAAAGATGAAGGAAAAAGGGATCCGATCATATGCTATGAATGCAAGAAGGCAGGACATATCAGGTCTGAATGTCCAAAACTGACTAAAGAAGAAAAGAGGTATAAAAAGAAAGAAAGAGGGAAAAAGGCCATGGTAGCAGCATGGGAGAAAGTGAGAGAGACAGTTCAGATGATGACTCTAGTGAAGATGAAGCTGCTCATATATGCTTAAAAGCTCAACATAAAGAAGATGAGTTCTTTGATGCCGAAGCAAGCTTTGACAACTCCAACTTCTGCCTAATGGCGATAGACGATGAAGATGAGGTATATTCTGACCCTATGTCTTATGAAGAATTGTTGAGTAATTTTGAAGAGTTACAAGCATCTTTCAATGACTTATATAATGAGTCCATAAGAATAGGAACTGCACATGATAAGCTTAAGAAACATGTTACCTCTCTTACTTATAAGGAACTAAAAAATTTGGAAAACGAAAATAGAAACTTAAGAGAGAAAGACGAAGATAAGTCCAAGATAATTTTGAAATTTACTCAAGGAGAAGAAAACTTGAACAAATTACTTGGGGTACAAAAATGCGTCTTTGACAAAGCTGGTATACGATACAGACCTTTTCAAAAACAAAAAGATTTAAAAAATGCATTCATTAAAAAACCTATATCAAATGCATCTAACCTTACCTGCACCTATTGTAACCAAACAGGACACACGCACTACTTTTGTGGTATTAAGAAAAATGTTCAAAAAGGAAAGAAAACCATTTGGATTCCTACACTAGCTGGTACTAACACCCAAGGACCCACTTAGGCTGGGTACCAATATCAACGCACATCTATTTTTGTAGGTTTGCTAAGATCAAAGTCCAAAAAGGAAAAATGGTATCTCGACAGTGGATGTTCGAGACACATGACTGGAGACAAGTCAATGTTCTCAATGCTCACTGATAAAGACAGAGAGTATGTGACATTTGGTGATAACCCTTTACCGACATTTGGTAATGTCGGTAAAAATCTCTTCCCTATAATTGAGAATGTTCTGTTAGTTGATGGTTTGAAACATAATTTACTTAGCATGTGATGAGCGCACTATATTGTATAATAACGTGGCTCAATACGCTCAATTTGGCAATTATGCGTAGGCAAATGTTTCTATTTAAATGATATTGCACGCGTAGTTGTTTTTCTACCCTTTCAGGTTTTCGAGTACTGAATGAATGCCAAAAGATTCTACCATGAATTAAGGCCTCGGAACCATTGGCAATACTGATGGAGTACCAATTGAAGGCTCGGGAGGAGCAAAAGTGGGTCCGGATCAAAGAACCAAGGAAGGAAGAACTGATGGTTGGGAATCAAAAGTCCCTCTATCGATAGAGGTTTATCCCTATCGATAGAGCCCCTAGCAAAGAACCAGGAAAAAGAAGCCCTCTATCGATAGAGGATCTCTTCCTATCGATAGAAGGCTTAAATAAAAAATGATCAGAAGACTCCCCTATCGATAGAGGACCATTCCTATCGATAGGAGGATCAATCAAAGAAGATCAGAAGACTTCTCTATCGATAGAGGATCCCTTCCTATCGATAGAAGTTTCGGTCAATTCATACCAGTAGACTTCTCTATCGATAGGGATCTCCTCCTATCGATAGAGACCCAGTTTTATCAGATTCTGTGAGGACGATTTTGACGCGAACTCAGAGCCATTTTTAGGAATTAGAAGCTTCTTTTATTGCCTTTTTAAGGGTATTTTGGTACTTTCGCATAGTTAGTTGTTAGATTATTTTATTAGGTTAGATTCTTAGCTTGTAAAAGGAGTAGCCTCCCTTTTTTTCATATCATCAGTTTTCATTTTTTACCAGACAATAAGATATAACGTAATATAGAGTTTTTCACTGTTCCAGAGCTCATTTTACATTGTTCTTCATATTTCTTGCTTTGTTCTTCATTATTTCTTCAATTCTTGTCAAGTTCTCCTCTCTTAAGTGTTCTTCCCCTTTGAATCTTTGGATTCTCTTGGAAGCACTTAAGTATTTCTGCCTTAAATACCGTTTTTATCGCTTTAATATCTGATTTCTTTTCAGTTTTACTTAGTTCTTCCTTATTGTCTTTAGATTAACTTGTTTTATTATGTTTTCTTTCAATTCCATTATGTTTATGTCAAAGCATGAGTAGTTAATTTAGTGTGGGTTAAGTCTAAATGTGAGGTTTGTTCAAAAACCATGTTGGTCTCTATCTTCTCCAAATTTTAACGCCATTGATGGATCTTTCTAAGCTTTTTTTTTTGAAATAAAAATGAAGTGTTAAGTTCTTGATTAGATATAGCCATCCTTAGAGTTGGTATATTTAATACTTGAATCGATGTCCTTCATCTTTTAATCCTATTTCCTTTAAACTTGAAAGATCCGTCAAAACTATTTTTAGAATTAAAATCCTTGTTTTCATCGAAGAATTTTCCGATCGAACACCCGGGACCGGGAGTTAGATTGAGTTATAAAAGAGAAGAGATAGACCAACGAAAGTTTCGAATAAACCAAACCTTAGGACTTAACCCCACTCTTTAATTCAGTTTAATCCTCATTTTAGTGATATAATTGCTTAACCAAACAAAACTTTGAGGTTGACGTCCGAAACGTCGAAAACACTAATTTGCGTATTCTCTGATTACAACGTTCTTTTCCCTGTGGATCGATACTCCGGACTATCCCTATACTCGTTTTTAAATATTTTGAGGATAAGTTCAGTTTTATAAAATTAAACCACTGACTCAGAGGCCGGCACACTCCTAACGACAAGCACTTTGCCGGTCCGGTCATGTTTTTGGCGCCGTTGCCGGGGAATTGAATAGTTGTTTTTAGATAATCGCAGATTTTTGCAAAGTGCAAGTTTCTTTGGCGGAAACCTTTAACCTACCCTTTTTGGTAAACCTAAGGTGTAACGCAAGCCAAAGGGACGTGTAATTTGCAGAGTTTATTTTCTTTTCTTTTTCACTCACACTTGATTGATTCGGAGACTGTCTTTGGTGTATGAGTGTTTACACTCGTGACGCGACAAATCGGCTAATTCGCCAAGACAATCTTCCCTTCGATCCAATGGCCGAACACCGTGATGAAAATGATGCACCCATGGGTCGCACCATGCGGGACTACTTGCACCCCACTCACACCACCACCACCTCTTGCATACGCTTTCCAACCGATACTCCCGAAGGACAACAATTCCATGTCAAGCCTAACATGCTTGGCATGTTACCAACCTTCTATGGGATGGAATCGGAGAACTGCTATGTACATATTAAAGAATTTGAGGAAGTGGTGAATACTTTCACCAACGTGACCGCCCATCTGGAGTCGGCACGTCTTAAGCTCTTTCCCTTTTCTCTCAAGGAGAAGGCCAAGCGATGGTTTCTCTCCTTGAGAGCCAATTCGGTGACAAGTTGGGTGGAGATGCAGGTGGAGTTCCACAAAAAATGGTTCCCACTCCACCGTACCACCACCTTAAAGAAGAAGATTCAGAACTTCGAGGAAATACCCAACGAATCTTTTTGTTCATGTTGGGAGAGATACAAGGAACGTCTCCTCGCCGTCCCTCATCACGGGTATGAAGATTGGCAGATTGTGGCATTCTTTTACGAAGCCATCTCAGTCCGCAATCGCCAATTTATCAACCTCATGACAAGTGGGGAATTTCTGAACCAAGGAGCCTCCGCGGCTTTGGCTTATCTAGATGAGCTAGCGGAGAATAACCAATCATGGGATTATTCGGATCCCAATGACCGCTCCTACAAACCCCCCACTAATCATGGAACCATGGGCAAACATGTGCCTAGGGACGAGGATGACATCAGCAAACGCCTCGATCACCTCTCTAGGAAACTAGAGAAATTGGAGATAAATAGGGTGAACGAGGTATCTTCTGTTTCAAAGCCCGGGGAGGCTTGTGCTATCTGTGACACCATGGACCACACAACCAATATTTGTCCGACCATACCTGCTTTCAAAGAGGTACTCCATGGTCCGGACCATGCTGAGGTCCACGCCCTTCACCAAAGCTAAAAACCTACCAATATGCCCTTCAACAACAACAACTACCATCCGGGATTGAGAAATCATCCCAACTTTAGTTGGAGGAAC
Organism: Arctostaphylos glauca; assembly: GCA_019985065.2. Classification (NCBI taxonomy): domain Eukaryota; kingdom Viridiplantae; phylum Streptophyta; class Magnoliopsida; order Ericales; family Ericaceae; genus Arctostaphylos; species Arctostaphylos glauca. The sequence continues at coordinate 10,754,425 of JAHSPW020000005.1, forward strand.
AATGAGGCGGGTGCACAACCCCAAGCACCCCCGGGATTTCAGGGACAATACCCGGCCCATCAAAACACTCAAGGGCCGGCACCACCGCGGTATCCACCAAACTCTTACAATCCTCCGGGTCCCTCCACGGGTCCCAACTCTTACCAACCGCCTAACCGGCGAAGCTTGGAGGATACCTTGCAAATGTTCATGCAAGGACAAGCAAATGTCAACGAACAGAACACTCAGGCCATTGGGGACATCCGCTCCCAACTCACTAAGTTGACCACCACTTTGGGTACCATGCAGCACGAGAAAGGGAAATTTCCCGCACAACCACAAGCAAATCCCCAAGGTGGTCATTTTATACAAGGAGAGTCTCCTTCGGGGTCAAATGTGGAACAAGCTAAGGCAATCACCACCTTAAGGAGTGGGAAAGAGGTCGATAAGACCATTCTCCCGAAAACAATCCCCACTCCTCCTTCGGTGCCTACTCCACAACCCCATGATGATGAACCCAGTGTTTTGCCTCAACCTCCCCCCATTTCCACATCCACATCTGCTCCTATGGGAGAAACCACAAGCTCAACTTGCCCAATGCCGGCCCCATTCCCACAAAGATTGAGGCCTTTACCCAAATTGTCGAACTCCAACGAGATATTCGAGCTCTTCAAGCAAGTGAAGATCAATATCCCGTTGCTTGATGCAATCAAGCAAATACCTTCCTATGCCAAATTCTTGAAGGACTTGTGCACAATAAAGCGCAAGCACAATGTGCAAAAGAAGGTATTCTTGACGCAGCAAGTGAGTTCAATCATACAAACCCCCATCGCACCAAAGTACAAGGACCCCGGGTGTCCTACAATTTCTGTGAAAGTTGGGGGGAAGGTAGTAGAGAAAGCCCTGCTTGACTTAGGGGCTAGTGTGAATTTGTTGCCATACTCGGTGTATGAGCAACTTGGGTTGGGGGATATGAAACCAACCTCGGTGACCCTCCAATTAGCTGACCGTAGTGTCCGGGTACCGAGGCGTTTGGTAGAAGATGTGCTTGTCCAAGTGGACAATTTTGTGTACCCGGTGGACTTCATAGTCCTTGATACTTGTCCCACGTCCAATCTGCAAGCCCAAACGCCCATCATACTTGGAAGGCCCTTCTTGGCCACATCCAACGCAGTGATCCATTGTCGGAACGGGCTGCTTAAAATGATGTTTGGGAACATGACCCTAGAGCTCAACATTTTTAACATTGGGAGCCAAATGGGGGATGATGATGACATTCGCGATGTGAGCGTTATAGACGCACTTGTTCAAGAGCACGTCGATTGTCATCTCTTTTCCGACCCCCTAGAGGCCATGCTTACTGTGGAAGAGATAGAATTCCTAGACTCTCCCGAGGTTGAGTACATTTACTCCCTCATGAATGAAGAAGAGGTGTTGGGTACTGAAAAGTGGGTGCCCAACTTTGAAAAACTACCACCACCGACAGCTCGGGCTCTACCATCTTCTGTGAAATCACCCAAGCCCGAGCTAAAAAGTTTACCATCTACCTTAAAGTATGCTTTCTTGGGGAATTCTGAAACTTTCCCGGTTGTCATCTCATCTAGTTTAGACAATCCCCAAGAAGCTGCTTTATTGGAAATTCTGAGGGCCCACAAATCTGCTTTAGGGTGGACCATTGTTGACATTCACGGGATCAGCCCGCTTTTGTGTACTCACCGCATCTATTTAGAGGATGATATCAAGCCATCTCGCCAACCTCAACGGCGTTTGAACCCAATCATGAGAGATGTGGTGAGGGATGAGGTTCTGAAGTTGTTAGATGTGGGTATCATATACCCGATTGCTGATAGTAAATGGGTCAGCCCCATCCAGGTTGTGCCCAAAAAGTCTGGCGTCACTGTTGTGCCAAATGAGAGTGGGGAGTTGATTCCCACTCGAGTAGTCACCGGTTGGCGTGTCTGTATAGACTATAGGAAACTCAATGCTGGTACCCGGAAAGACCACTTCCCTCTCCCCTTCATTGATCAAATGCTAGAGAGGGTAGCTGGTCATGCTTTCTACTGTTTCCTGGATGGGTATTCGGGGTACAATCAGATAGAGGTCTCTCTGGAAGACCAAGAAAAAACTACTTTCACATGCCCATTTGGCACCTTTGCTTATCGTCGCATGCCCTTCGGGCTTTGCAATGCCCCCGGCACCTTCTCTCGGTGTATGACGGGCATTTTTAGCGACATGATAGAAAAAATTGTAGAGGTGTTCATGGATGATTTTTCTGTGTTCGGAGACTCCTTTGAGTCTTGTTTGGAGAATCTGGAGAGGGTTCTTGTGAGATGTGAGGAGAAAAACCTGGTTTTAAATTGGGAGAAGTGCCATTTCATGGTCACTCACGGAATTGTTCTCGGTCACATCATCTCTTCGAAGGGGATTGAGGTAGATCAATCGAAAATAGAGCTCATCTCTAAGCTGCCTACCCCTAAGTGTGTCAAGGATATCCGTTCTTTCCTTGGACACGCTGGATTCTATCGGCGCTTTATCCAGAACTTTAGCGCCATATCACGTCCGTTGTGTCGTCTACTTACGAAGGACACACCTTTCGAGTGGACACCCGATTGCGAGGAGGCTTTTTCAAAACTAAAAATCAGTCTCACTACTCCTCCAATCGTGCGATCACCCGATTGGAACCTGCCCTTTGAACTCATGTGCGATGCCAGTGACTATGCTATAGGCGCTGTGCTCGGCCAACGGAGGGACAAGGTTCCTTGTGTAATTTCTTATGCGAGCAAAACTTTAAACGAGGCTCAAATGAATTACACAACAACCGAGAAAGAGCTGTTGGCGGTTGTCTTTGCGTTAGACAAGTTTCGATCCTATCTCATTGGGTCACCTATAATAGTCTACACCGACCATGCAGCTCTTAAATATCTGCTCACCAAGCCCGATGCCAAAGCTCGGCTCATTCGGTGGGTACTTCTGTTACAAGAGTTCGACTTGACCATAAAAGATAAGAAGGGGGTTGAGAATGTCGTGGCGGACCATTTGTCTCGCCTCGAGTTTGAGGATCACTCCTCTAACATACCCATTCCCGACTCCTTTCCCGATGAACAACTCTTGGCTGTTTCGAGTTGCCCGTGGTATGCTGATATTGCCAATTACTTGGCCACGGGACAACTCCCTTCACATTGGACTCCTCAAGATAGGAGAAAATTTCTAGCTGAGGTGAGGAGATTCGTCTTCGATGATCCCTATCTGTTTAAATTCTGCCCGGACCAAATTGTCCGGCGGTGTGTGCCCAATGACGAACAAAAGTCAATCTTGACCTTTTGCCACACCGAGGCATGTGGCGGGCATTTTTCCTCTAAGAAGACGGCTGCTAAAATTTTGCAGTGTGGCTTCTATTGGCCCCACATCTTTAGGGATGCCTTTGAATTCTGCAAGGCTTGCCCGCGCTGTCAAGAATTAGGTGCCTTGTCACGGCGTAACATGATGCCCCTCCAACCCATTTTGATAATTGAAGTTTTTGACTGTTGGGGCATCGATTTCATGGGTCCATTTCCCAATTCCTTTGGGAATCTTTACATTCTGTTAGCCGTGGACTACGTGTCCAAATGGGTGGAGGCCATTCCAACCCGAACTAATGACCACTCTGTTGTGGTCCGATTTCTTAAGGAGAACATCTTCTCCCGGTTTGGGATGCCTAAAGCCCTAATTAGTGATCAGGGCACGCACTTCTGCAATCGCCCTATGGAGGCCTTAGTAAAGAAATATGGGGTAAACCACAAAGTATCCACTGCTTACCACCCACAGACCAATGGCCAAGCTGAATTGGCCAACCGTGAGATCAAACACATCCTAGAAAAAACGGTGAACCCAAATCGCAAGGATTGGTCTCTTAGACTGATTGATGCTTTGTGGGCTTACCGTACTGCCTACAAGACTGTGTTGGGCATGTCTCCCTACCGCTTGGTATATGGCAAAGCTTGCCACTTGCCGGTGGAAATGGAGCACAAGGCTTTTTGGGCTATCAAACAATTGAATTATCGGATGCCCGAAGCCGGTGCCCACCGCAAGCTCCAACTGGATGAGCTTGAAGAAATACGCCGGGATGCGTACGACAATGCCCACATTTACAAGTGTAAGGTTAAGGCCTTTCACGACAAAAACATTGTCCGGAAAACTTTCATCCCAGGCCAAAAGGTCTTACTGTACAACTCTAGGTTACATTTGTTTCCGGGTAAATTGCGATCCCGGTGGGGAGGTCCCTACATTGTGAAAACCGTCTCCACTCATGGAGCGGTTGAACTTGAGAACCCCAAGAATGGAACCACTTTTAAGGTGAATGGTCACCGGTTGAAGCCTTACTTTGAAAAATTCGATCCTGAGGAATCCATAGAGGAATTGAGAGACCCGGTCTATGACGGGTCCGATGTGAACCATGTGGACCCCAATCCTTTGGGTCCGTGAGCTTTATTTGAAGTCTAGGAGACTATAAATCCATGGAGTATGTGATACCTCCAGTGTTTGCCGTGCTCGAACGGCATCAGATGGTCTGGTATAGCCACCTTGTTAAGCTACGTATGTAGTACCTTGAGGTTGGGTCTGACGGCAGGCGCGTGGACAATGAGAAATCTGTCTGAACCCTTTCGGCTTTAGTGTCAAGTTCCGTGGAGATTTCTTCAAAGCGGAATGAAGGGGTAAGGAATTTGGGGGGACCCCCTCCAAAGGGAGTGGTAGCCTATTAGATGATGGCGCTGCTTCTCTAGATATTGTTGAACCCCACGCATACTGTCCTTCCAACAATAGGGAAACACAGTCTTTGACAAGGAAGAAAAGTAGTACTCGTGTCCTTCGCGTGAAGAAGTTGGTGGATTTATTGCTTACTTTCATTTATTGTTCATTTTGGACTAACCTGCTAATGAAATTTTGTGTCTCATGTAGTCATGTTTGCTCTTAGTAGGTAGTTGGTGGTTCAGTCTTCGCAAGGTGTACACGCTACCACATCAGCCTTGGTAGTTTGGGTCTAAGTACGGGGTGAATGCGGCATTCAAGAGCCCAAAGTCATGGGTGTAGCTATGTGCTACGGTTGTTAGTCCAACAAAGCTCCGGCGATGATCCTATGTGACTAGCTATGGTCCACAAGTTGGAGCCGAAAGAGTACACCTTGGAAGCCCTCCCAATGACAAACGGTGCACGTGACGAGAAATCCTCAAACTTGGTCGAGGTATATGGTGGTTGACATTCCACCTCGCAGGTATGTTCGTCCCTCTTTCATGCGTAATGGTGCGTTGTCTTCTTGCATTGAGGACAATGCAATTTTCAAGTTGGGGGGAGGGGTTAGTCCAATTTTAGTGTTAATTGAGTCATTTTAGTCCCAATTTTTTTCAAATTTTGTTCCATTTCCCATGAAAGTAGAGTTGAAACCTATGCTTGATATTTTGGATATGTACAAGAGGCATGCATGCGATGTATTTGTCTTTGAGCATCAATTCACACACATAAACATGAACTATTTGGAACACTTTAAGCTAAGTGTGAAATTAGGTGAGTTGATCATATAGAGTGGAGATTTAATTTGAAAAAGCATCCCGCACTCAATCTTCATATGAAATCCATGCTATGCTCAATTCATGCTTAACATCTCGCATGCATCAATTTGGAATCCATAATGTACGGAGAAAAGGAAATTAGGCTATCTTTGCATGATTGAACCACAAACGTGTCTCTTAATCCAAATTTTTGAACCAAGTCCGAGTCACCCAATTTTTCACGGAACAATTAGGAAACCGGATGTTAGGAGGTGTGTTGAGAGTGTTTGAATGGGTGATGAAAAGAAGAGGGGTCAAAAGATGAAGAATTTGGGGCCAAGCAGAAATCAGTCAGAAGGAACCTCTATCGATAGAGGATTATTCCTATCGATAGAGGATCAGAGCAGAAAACAAACAGATTCAACCTCTATCGATAGAGGAATGTTCCTATCGATAGAGCAACTTTTTCAGTATCCTCTATCGATAGAGGAGTATTCCTATCGATAGAGGCCAAGCCAAAATTCGGACAGAAGGTTTCCCTATCGATAGAGAAAAGCTCCTATCGATAGGAGGAAGAAAATTTTCATCACAGAAGACTTCTCTATCGATAGAGATCACTTCTCTATCGATAGAGAACCCAGAAATCGGAAAAAACCCTTAAATACACCCGAACTATTTCATTCCAAATCATCCGAAATTCACACCTCCTCCCCCAAAAGTCACGATTTTTCTCCTCAAATCCACCGAAACATCACAACCCCTCCGAATCAAACCGAAATCATACCCTATTTCTACCCAAACATCCTCACCCACCTTCCTCCATCCGAATTTCGTGCCCTAAACCCTCAAGTCCGAAATTTCAACCTCAAACCTCAAAAATCAAGCACAATGGCTCGTACCAAGGTCCCCAATGTGAGTGAGGGTGAAGAACATCATGAGGAATTGAGTGATGAAGCTCGAAGGAGGGAAGACATTCAAAGGGGCAAGCGTAAGGCGGTTGAGGGTTCGGGGAAAAAGAAGAAATCAAAGGGAGACCCTAAGAACGCGGCCAAACGGGAATGGGAGAATTCAATGGCCACCCGCAAGGCCACGTGTGAGAGGATGGTTCATCGGAAACACATTGGCGAAGAGGAAGCGGTCCTCATTATTGATAATCGAGGGTTGAAGAAATGGTTCGAGCCCGTCAAAGGGTATATTCTACCCATTGTGAAGTCATTCTTCACGAATATGCGGCTTCCCGAGAAGCCCGAGGGGGAAATCACCCAAATCACGTCAACCGTACGGGGTAAGCGAATCCTCATCACGCCAATGTCCATTACATTTTACTTGGGGTGTCCTGCATTTGATGAGAGCATTTGCACCTTCCCACGTGAGGAAGAGGTGTATGACCCCCGCTTTTATGCGGATATGATGTTCATCGATCCCAACGAATTCCATGGTCAATTCCCCGTTGGGAGACTTAAGGAGGAGTATAGACTCCTCAACAAAATCTTGCATTACAATCTCTACCCCCGAGGGGTGGAGAACATTCTGGGGGCTAAGGAGGTCCAGTTAGTCTACTCCTTCATGCACGATGACGTGATCGATATTGGGAGATATATCTTCAAACAGTTGGTGGAATTCAGGACCAACACAATGCGTAGGGCGAATTTTCCCTACCCGGCAATGATCACCCAAATGTGCCTCAACATGGGAGTGGAGGAGAAATCTAGTGATGCATGGGCTGAGGGTCTGGGACCCATTTCTGGGGTCACTGCAAGTAAAAGCAAGGCCCACTCCAAAGACCCAACCGCTGTGAGACCTCCACCGACAGTTAGAACCCACGTTCCTTCAGCTTCTCGGGTTAGTTCAAGGACTTCAGGCCCCTCTGTGGCAGTGCCTGAAGAAGGTTCCTTCAAGAAGAAGATGTGGAAGATGATGAAGAAAATCTTCTGTCGTCAGTCCGAGATCATGAAGACCCAGAAGAAGATTCTGAGACGACAGCAGTTCACCATGGATTATGTGGCTGCACAGGCAGGGCGGCCATACATTTCTGAGGAAGAGGAGAGTGAGACAGAGGAAGAGGACAGCCAGGACAGTGGGGAAGATTCAGGGGGAGATGACATTGTAGAAGAGAGTTTTTAGAGTAGAAGGAGGATAGAGTCAGACAAAGCAAAGTCATTGAGTCTAGTTTGTGTTTTTCTTTCTTTTTCATGTAGTGTAATCTTCATGGTATGGTGCACCGGGTGCACATTGGGAGTCTCACGACACCGGCTAGGGGTAGATTACCTAAACCACATATAAGCCGGTGTCGCTTTTTGTACTTCAAACCTTGATATGAAAAACCATGAATGTTATAAGCTTTTAAAGTCCCAATCGATTCTAATTACAATTTGGATTCTATCTTGATGCATGTTTGAGTAGTTACATGTTTTTAGCACTTGGCATTCCTATATCACATTGTTATGATCCATCAACACATACCAAAGTAATTTCATTGTGATTGCGCTTATTCCTTGAATGCATAACCACATCTTCGGTGTGTATATTCGCGCAAGTTAGGGATGCAAAGTTTAAATTCATGAGAGTTCGCAATTTGTTTTGAGGGCAAACTAAGAGATTTGGAATCAAGGCTCGCTTTGGTTAACATTGCTTAAATAGATTGCTAAAGCTCACTTGTTCCTTATAGTTCATGAATGGTTGTGCGTGTTCACATTGCTCATACTTACTATATGCGCCAAGTACACTTGAAAACTACGAAATCAAGCATGATTGATAATTAGACTTGCATGGGAAATAGTCTTCTTTTCTGTTGTTAAGTGTGATGCGTTGCTAGGGACTAGCAACCTTCAAGTTGGGGGGTGTGATGAGCGCACTATATTGTATAATAACGTGGCTCAATACGCTCAATTTGGCAATTATGCGTAGGCAAATGTTTCTATTTAAATGATATTGCACGCGTAGTTATTTTTCTACCCTTTCAGGTTTTCGAGTACTGAATGAATGCCAAAAGATTCTACCATGAATTAAGGCCTCGGAACCATTGGCAATACTGATGGAGTACCAATTGAAGGCTCGGGAGGAGCAAAAGTGGGTCCGGATCAAAGAACCAAGGAAGGAAGAACTGATGGTTGGGAATCAAAAGTCCCTCTATCGATAGAGGTTTATCCCTATCGATAGAGCCCCTAGCAAAGAACCAGGAAAAAGAAGCCCTCTATCGATAGAGGATCTCTTCCTATCGATAGAAGGCTTAAATAAAAAATGATCAGAAGACTCCCCTATCGATAGAGGACCATTCCTATCGATAGGAGGATCAATCAAAGAAGATCAGAAGACTTCTCTATCGATAGAGGATCCCTTCCTATCGATAGAAGTTTCGGTCAATTCATACCAGTAGACTTCTCTATCGATAGGGATCTCCTCCTATCGATAGAGACCCAGTTTTATCAGATTCTGTGAGGACGATTTTGACGCGAACTCAGAGCCATTTTTAGGAATTAGAAGCTTCTTTTATTGCCTTTTTAAGGGTATTTTGGTACTTTCGCATAGTTAGTTGTTAGATTATTTTATTAGGTTAGATTCTTAGCTTGTAAAAGGAGTAGCCTCCCTTTTTTTCATATCATCAGTTTTCATTTTTTACCAGACAATAAGATATAACGTAATATAGAGTTTTTCACTGTTCCAGAGCTCATTTTACATTGTTCTTCATATTTCTTGCTTTGTTCTTCATTATTTCTTCAATTCTTGTCAAGTTCTCCTCTCTTAAGTGTTCTTCCCCTTTGAATCTTTGGATTCTCTTGGAAGCACTTAAGTATTTCTGCCTTAAATACCGTTTTTATCGCTTTAATATCTGATTTCTTTTCAGTTTTACTTAGTTCTTCCTTATTGTCTTTAGATTAACTTGTTTTATTATGTTTTCTTTCAATTCCATTATGTTTATGTCAAAGCATGAGTAGTTAATTTAGTGTGGGTTAAGTCTAAATGTGAGGTTTGTTCAAAAACCATGTTGGTCTCTATCTTCTCCAAATTTTAACGCCATTGATGGATCTTTCTAAGCTTTTTTCTTTCGAAATAAAAATGAAGTGTTAAGTTCTTGATTAGATATAGCCATCCTTAGAGTTGGTATATTTAATACTTGAATCGATGTCCTTCATCTTTTAATCCTATTTCCTTTAAACTTGAAAGATCCGTCAAAACTATTTTTAGAATTAAAATCCTTGTTTTCATCGAAGAATTTTCCGATCGAACACCCGGGACCGGGAGTTAGATTGAGTTATAAAAGAGAAGAGATAGACCAACGAAAGTTTCGAATAAACCAAACCTTAGGACTTAACCCCACTCTTTAATCCAGTTTAATCCTCATTTTAGTGATATAATTGCTTAACCAAACAAAACTTTGAGGTTGACGTCCGAAACGTCGAAAACACTAATTTGCGTATTCTCTGATTACAACGTTCTTTTCCCTGTGGATCGATACTCCGGACTATCCCTATACTCGTTTTTAAATATTTTGAGGATAAGTTCAGTTTTATAAAATTAAACCACTGACTCAGAGGCCGGCACACTCCTAACGACAAGCACTTTGCCGGTCCGGTCAGCATCAGTCAATTATGTGACAAGGAAAATCGAGTCATCTTCGAAAAGTCTAAGTGTATCATAGAAACCATTAAAGACAACAAAGTATTATTTGTCGGCCAAAGACATGAAAATGTCTACACCTTTGACCAAGACGATATGTCATCATCTAACGTTAGTTGCCTTTCTGCAATTAACAATGATAGTTGGCTATGGCATAGGAAACTTGGACATGCACACATGGATCTAATTTCAAAACTTTCTAAAAAGGAACTTGTCATTGGTCTACCAAAAATCATTTTTGAAAAAGACAAGTTGTGTAGTGCATGTCAGCAAGGAAAGCAGACAAAAGTTTCATTTAAATCCAAAAATGTTGTTTCCACCACTAGGCCATTACAACTACTTCATATGGACTTAATTGGTCCCTCTAGAACCCTCAGTCTTGGTGGCAAATCATACATACTTGTTGTAGTTGATGATCTTTCGAGATACATTTGGGTTGATTTCCTAACTCGTAAGGACGAAGCCTTTCCAGCTTTTACTAAACTTTGTAGACGCCTTCAAAATGAAAAAGGTTTTGCAATTTCAAATATTAGGACTGATCATGGACGTGAACTTGATAACACCTCTTTTGAAAATTTCTGCGATAGTCATGGTATTGGCCATAACTTCTCCGCTCCTAGAACTCCTCAACAAAACGGTGTCGTTGAGAGAAAAAACAAGACCCTAGAAGAAATGGCTAGGACCATGTTATGTGAAAATGCTCTTCCTAAATATTTTTGGGCTGAAGCTGTGAACACAGCTTGCTTTATCGTAAATTGCGCCATGATTAGACCCATTTTGAAGAAAACTCCATATGAGCTTTGGAAAGGTAGAAAACCTAATGTTAGCTTCTTCCATGTTTTCGGATGCAAATGTTTTGTCTTAAACAATGGAAAAGATAATTTAGGTAAATTTGATTCAAAATCTGATGAAGCTATTTTCGTTGGCTATTCAACAAACAGTAAGACTTTTCGAGTCTTCAATAAACGCACCTTACTTGTTGAAGAATCAGTTCATGTTATATTTGATGACAGTAGAATTAACAGTTCAAAGGAAATGGTTAGTATTGATGATGATACAGATTCTAGTCAACAAAGTCAAGCATGTGACAAAGATATCTCAAAAGAAGACCCCTCCAACTCCACTTCACAGAATGAGGAAAATCAAGAACAAGGAGGTAACAATGATGATCTTCCAAAAGAATGGAAATACATCCAGTATCACCCAACGGAACAAATTATAGGTGATCCATCGAAAGGTATAACCACTCGTTCATCTCTTAGAAATATATGTGGTAATTTGGCATTTCTATCGCAACTAGAACCTAAAACATTTTTAGAAGCAGAAAATGACGAAAGTTGGATCTTGGCTATGCAAGATGAACTAAATCAATTTGAAAGAAATAAAGTTTGGACTTTAGTCCCAAAACCAATAGATCACACTATAATAGGCACTAAATGGGTCTTTAGAAATAAATTGGATGAATCCGGCACTATTGTTAGAAATAAGGTTAGGCTAGTTGCACAAGGCTATAATCAAGAAGAAGGGATCGACTTTGATGAAACATTTGCCCCAGTATCTAGATTAGAAGCTATCCGCATGTTGTTAGCATTCTCATGTTTTAAAGGCTTTAAATTGTTTCAAATGGATGTTAAAAGCGCCTTCTTAAATGGTTTTATTCAAGAGGAGGTGTATGTTAGACAGCCTCCAGGTTTTGAAAATCATGCATATCTGGATCATGTTTACAAACTTACAAAAGCTTTATATGGATTAAAACAAGCTCCACGTGCATGGTATGATAGGCTAAGTAGCTTCCTCATAGAAAATGGTTTCACTAGAGGAATGATTGACACGACACTTTTTATCAAAATAAAAAATCTTGACATACTTATCGTGCAAATATATGTTGATGACATTATATTTGGTGCTACTAATGAATCTCTTTGCAAGGACTTTTCTGAGAGAATGCAGGGGGAGTTCGAAATGAGTATGATGGGTGAGCTAAACTTCTTCCTTGGTCTTCAAATCAAACAATCAACGGAAGGCATCTTCATTAATCAAGCCAAGTACATAAAGGAACTGCTAAAGCGATTCAAGATGGAGGACTGCAAACCAATGAAGACTCCCATGAGTCCTGCACCCAAGCTCAATAAAGATGAGAACGGTAAATCAGTAGATACAAAGCTATATCGCGGTATGATAGGATCTTTACTTTATCTCATTGCTAGTAGACCCGATATTATGTTTAGTGTCTGTCTATGTGCACGTTTCCAATCTAACCCTAAGGAGTCACACCTAGGAGCTGTTAAGCGTATTCTCAGATATCTCGCTGGTACTCCTAAATTGGGACTATTCTATCCTAAAAACACGTCTCTTGATCTTATTGGTTACTCTGATGCTGACTATGCAGGTAGTAAAACTGATCGTAAAAGCACAAGTGGCACATGCCAATTCCTAGGATGTGCATTAGTATCATGGTCTAGCAAGAAACAGAACTCAGTTGCCTTATCCACTGCTGAAGCAGAATATATAGCAGCTGGAAACTGTTGTGCTCAATTACTTTGGATCAAACAGCAATTGGAGGATTTCAAATTATATTATGATCATATTCCAATTCTATGTGACAATACGAGTGCAATAAATCTTACTAAGAATCCCATTCAACATTTCAGAACCAAACACATTGAAATTCGACATCACTTTATTAGAGATCACATTCAAAAGGGAGGTATTGTTCTTGATTTCATAAATACCGACAAGCAATTGGCGGACGTATTTACAAAACCCTTGAACGAGGATCAATTCAACTTTATTTGTCGAGAACTTGGAATGGTTGATAATATATAAAATCGTTTTCTAAACGGTTCTATAGGATTTATTGCTCTCATTGCTATATCGAAACGGAGTATATTATATCATAATGTATATGATAAATGCTCCCACATTTCCCCTTAAATCCTTCCTTAACAACTCACCCTAGATAGGTATACCACCCATGTTTCTTCTCTGTGAAACTATCTCCGGTCAACCGGCACCTTCTTGCGGTCAACCGGATGGGCGGTCGACCGGGCTCCGTCGGGCGGTCGACCAGACTCGGCGTTTAAAAACTCTCTTAAAACCGTCTGACCATTTCATTTCCCCCCACTTCAGCCTCCTTCTAGGTCGACCGAAGCCTCTCTCTTCCTCATCAGGTAACCTCTAATTCTCCCTCTCATTTAATCAATTTCATCCCCATTAATCCAATCATCTTCATTCATTCATGCCCTAGATTAGACTTTCAAGCCCTAGAACACTCCATTCGCCTCTGTTTTTGTCAAATTCGTCCTCCACTTCGCACATCCACTTCAATGGCTCGTTCTAAACACGCTGCACCTAGTCCTAGTTCATCTTGCCAACCTCCACAACCAACCCAACAAACCTCTCGTTCATCACGTCAATCCGGAGCCCATGCATTCGATATGACCCGTTTTCGCACTCGCTCTGTTTCTCAATCATGGAACAAATTTGTTACACGATCCATCACCACGGGGAGAGATGTCCAACAAACCCCTGAACATGTTGAAGGCATCCTCAACCCATTGGCTCGCATGGGTTGGCAAAACCTCATTCCCCTTCCTGATCGCTATTACCCTACACTTGTGCGTCTCTTCTATTGCAATCTCAAAATTACCTATCTCGATGAGTCCGCTGACACATTCACTAAACGCGTTCACCTCGAATCTTTAGTAAATGATGTCACCATTGAACTTGACATTGACACATTAGCCCACATTCTTGATGTTCCAAATGTCAGTCACATGTTACACTTCACCACCGATTCTGAGGTCAATGATCATACTCCCACCTCTGTCATCATGCCACACATTTCTCGGCGTCGATCCACTACCGGTAGTGTCCTTCGCACTGATCTAAAACCTGAGTTGCGACTTTTCCACCAATTCCTTAATGCAAATATCATTCCCAAGAAAGGCCATTTCGAAGCAGTCTCCCCCATGCAATGCTTCATTCTTTACTGCTTACAGACCTCCACTAAACTAAATCTGCCTCACATCATCCTTCGTGAAATGGTCTATGCCTTCACCTCTCGAAACAAAAGTCTTCCATTTGGGGCTCTTCTTACAAAAATCTTTGAGCACTTTGACATTCCTCTTCCTGATGATGGCAACCGTATTGCCGGCCCATTTACCTCTTTCGTTGTCACTCGTGGGTCCAAACGTGTTGTCTGGGCTGTCCGAGACTCTGAAGAAGAAGAAGAGGCTGATGAGGACACCGAAGCTGATGAGGCCAGTGAGGAGGACACTCGTGTCCCTGCGGCAGCGGCTGACCCACCTCCACCACCCCCACACTATCCTGAGCCACCACCCTACTACCAGCAGCCTCCACCATACTACACTGAGCCACCCTCCTACTACCAGCAGCCTCCACCACACTACACTGAGCCACCCACCTACTACCAGCAGCCTCCACCATACTACACTGAGCCACCCTCCTATTACCAGCAGCCTCCACCATTCTGGACCGATCTCATGACCCGCTTCGACCAACTCAGTGTCCAACAATCCACCATCTCCGACCAGCTCTCCTCTCTCACCCAACACCACACCGACCTCACTCAGCAAGTCACCAACCAGTTCGTCGGCGTTCATGCAAGGATAGACACCTTACAGACTGATGTGGCTCATCTTCATGACCTCTACCGCAGTCAGTTCTCGCCACCGGATCCTCCTGCTCAGTAAAGCCTTCTCTCCTTTTTGATGATGCCATAGGGGGAGAGATATCTAGTCTTTAGGATATTAGATAGTCCTGTCTTTAGAAGTTAAATAGTCTTATATAGTTGGATGTTTGGGAGCGTTTGAGTTTGGGAGCGTTTGCTACTTATGGGAGCGTATTTGTTGTTATCACCCTCATTATGATGTTACTTTGTTGTTATCAACCTTATTATGATCATACTTTATTCTCTTTGATATCAGTATGCTTATTATTATAGTTGGTGCACTTTAATATATCTAAGAAATGCCTTGGTTCTTTATGAGTTGTGAAAAATGTCCCTATGATATTATTACCTGCGAGATATGGGATGATTTGATTTGCACCATCTATACTTGTTATCTCGCCTCCTTGGCATTGTGACATGATTTTGCTTAGATTACAAACAATTAACATGTACATGCGCTACGTTGGAATATATATCAACGATTGCACATCACCTCATCATCCTTGAACTAAGAGCACCTCGGGATAATCACCACTCTTACTTATGATGTAGATACACTATCTCATCACATCACTTGACCATGATCATCCGGTAACCGATGCACATATTGAGGGGGAGCATAATTCCATAAATAGCAATCTTGTAATTTATCATCTTTAATCCATGCATACAAGTGACATCATCAAAAAGGGGGAGATTGTTAGAAATAGTGTATTCACATTATTTAAACTATTTATTATTTTGATGATGCCAAGATTAAAAATGAAAATTATATATAAACAAATAGATGAATGGAAAGTTGGTACTTGCACATAAGGATCTAGATCATAGTCTAGCGTACCATGACCATGGAACAATCATCGAACGTTATCCGTGTTGAAATTGCTATTATATTATGATGATCATGTTTGGTGTTGATTTGGTTGAGCAAAGCACAGGTTTTCAAATGCTACAGGGTGCGGTTGACCGGCCTCTCTCTGCGGTCAACCGAGCTATGTAGTCGACCGGACCAGGCAGTCGACCGGGACCATCGTGCGGTCGACCGGTCGCAGTTTTATGCGGAAAAATGCAGATTCAAGTTTCACAAAGATTTGATTGATGAGATCTTTCCCTAAATAGCTCAAACGGTCGATTGAGAGGATTTTGGAAGGTTTGCAGATCGTGCAATCATTTTGGAAACCACTAGGCTCCTCCAAGATTCGGGATTTCGCGTATTAGGGTTTATATAACCTATTGGCTGCATTTACAAAGCATTCCTTTGTATTTTACAGAGCTCTACTGCACAACCAAGTTACTCTCTACCATTGAATCAACAACTCTCACGTGGCTCCACATTGTATTGACTTTTGGAGTGAGTTTCTTTGAGAGAAGGAGTGAGATAAGCTGGCATAGTTCATTCTTCTTGTTCCTCTCCTCTCTGTACGAATTGTGTGAGACTTTGTGTGAAGTCTCCATCATTAATCTTGTATTGCTGATGTATGTGTGAGGTTTGCGAAGAACAAACCCTGGGTAATCGAATCTGGGTATAAAGATTCGGCGGTTCGGTTAGCTCCTCGGGAAAGCTAACGGGAAGAAGGATTGTAAGGGTTTGAGTGACACCCAAAGTTGCTCGTGTTCTAGTAGATCAAAGTGACTCCTAGGGAGTGGACTAGGCTAGGCAGTGGACAAGCTCAGACCGAACCGCTATACATCGGTTGCATCTTCTCCTCCTTATCTTTATTTATGCTTTGATTGATATATTGTGTGCTTGATAATATACCTGATTACTTTTCATATTAATTTAGATCTAAGGATTTTTAGTACTTAATTTAAGTACAACCCAATTCACCCCCCCCCCCCCCCTCTTTGATTGCCTCCTGGGTAACACTTCTCATTACTCTTGATGGTTTGACTAAGGTAGGCTGGGAAACCCATCATGGTTTAAAAATCTTATACTTTTATGATGCCTTCTATCGGTAATTGTTCAACGAACTACTTTTGGGATGTCTGTCACATAAAGAAGCTCAGCAAGCCTTACAAGAAGTACATGCTATACTAATAGGGGCATAGTAATAGTGGGTCTGTTGGGTTGGTTTTGCTCTCTACCTTCTCACCAAGGGATAGAAATAGGAGAGATCAACTCCAGCTATTGGATGTACTCCCTTGTGGTCAGCATGGGCACATATATTAGTTACTAAATTGGAGCAACATTTGAAAAAGAGGGATCAAACCCTTGATAGTTTGGGTTTGGATGTGCTCCACCTCTAGATGGAGGTCCAGAAGAATTAGGCACTGATAGCCATCTAGACACGGGATAGGGGCGCACTAGGACTAGAACGCCTCCTCCGAAGTGAAATCATAAACAGTCTAGGCACATGTTATTGCGTTATAGGCTGGGTGCATCAATTGAAGGTCCTGACTGTCGTGACGGTGGGAACAAAGTACATCATCATACGTGAACTCTGATGCTAGACAGATAGTTGGGCATACACAGATAAGATCATAGGGTCTTGATGTTATAGAGTTTGGGTGACTGGGAAATAGATAGTCGTTTGACACTTGGACCACTCGTCAGAGTCATCGATAGAGTAGAAAATGGCCCCAAGGAAGATCTAAGGGACAAGCTTGACTGAGCTAAGAGTGCCAACAATTGAGGGCTTGCTTGTACACCCACTTGGTCTAGTATAAGCAAATGATGTCACTCTAATCAACCAACAATGTCTTAATGTGTAAGTTGTTCCCCTCCAGTTTCGAAAAACTTATTTTTTGTGGTTCGATAAGCTTTCAGGGGTCCACTCTTGCTAGAAGGATCTTTGCATGGCCTTCTTGTCTTGATTCATCACTAGAACGAAGGTTAATAAGGAGATGGATGCATTGCTTGGTCTATAAAAGGCAAGGGCTAAGTCACTGAGGCAATATGTAGCTAGGTATTAGGAGCTATACAACAAGATTAAAGAGTGCGACCTTAAAATTGCAGCCACATCATTCAAGCTCAGTCGTGATCCCAAGAGCAAGATATTTGAAGATCTACTGCTTGTTCCTCTGATCGAGATGGACAAGCTCATGAGCCAAATTGAGCTACACGCTCGGTTGGAGGAGGCTAAGGATAAAAGAAAACAGGCTGAGTAAAATGCCACAGTCAAAATCGAAGAAAATAAGGAACGCTAAAGTAAAACAAATGTGGTTCGATTAGGAGAGAAAAATGAGCCTTCGCTGTTTGAGTTTGTGGCTGAAAAGACTATCTTTAAAATACCGTTGTACTAGCTCATAAGGAAGATAGAGCATGAGCCATTTTTTAAAGACGACCAAACGAAATGATGGGGTAGCCAAAGATGAAGAATTAAAGTTTGAGGTATTCGTATCACAAAGATCGGGTTCACTTGACTACGAATTGACAGTAGTTCAAAGACCACCTAGAGGAGTTAGTTGTTGCAGGACACATGAAAGAGTGGATCAATGAGGAGAACACGAGAGCCGGGTACCGGAGAACAATAAGTGGGCTGTCAAAATAGATGAGATGCGCACCATTCACGTGATCCATGTGGTGGATTAGGCAGTGGAACAAGGCTTAAGGTTGAGCTGCAACATGCCGCTTTAGGGAAGGACACAATATAGATAAAGCTCCACCAAAGAAGAGCCAAATGGAACCACAATAGATAATCACATTCATCATAAATGACTTTGAGAGGGTTCGAAACTCATATAGCTATGCCCTGGTGTTGACTGTGAGTTAGGACAAATGTTACATAAAGCAAGTGTTGGTTGACCTTAGTAATTCAGTCGAGGTGATGTACTACAATTTGTTCTGAAAGATGGGTTACACAGAAGCAGATTTTCAGTTGATTGAAGTATCGATAGTCGGCTTCAATGGGGCCCTAATGTGGCCACTCAATTGATTTACCATCCCTGTCGTCATGGGTTTGGTATCTTTATTGATCGATTTGGTTATGGTGGACGTTCTATCATCGTACAATGCAATTGTCGGCAAAGAGTAGGTTCACAAATTAGGAGGAGTAGCGCCAACCTACCACCAAATGTTAAGGGTTGTAGGGCCAAATGGGGTAGAAAGCATATATTGAGATTAAGTAGTATCGAAGCAGTGCTAAGCTATTGTGAAGAGTAAGACAACTCCTGAACAGGTACATTGGGTGAGGGGCCCAACCTTCTATTCCTAGAGGAGGTCAGCATTTCAGCTGTCGAGCAAGCAATTGAGGATTTGATCATAGTACCATTGGACAAAGAGGACAAATAGAAAATTCTTTCGGATGGGTTCATCTTTAACCGAGGAGGAAAGGGAATAGATGGTTGGTTTCCTTAAAAGAACATTATAGTATTTTCTTGAAGTTCAAAATTGCAACAACTATAGAGGTATTAAGTTGATGAGTCATACGATGAAGCTGTGGGAAAGAGTTATGGAGCATCGTTTGAGGATGGTGACTATGGTGTCGGAGAAACAATTTGGGTTCATGCCTGGGAGATCGACCATGGAAGCTATTTACCTACTAAGAAGAGTGGTAGAGAAACACAGGTCAATGAAGAAGGATCTTCATATGGTCTTCATAGACCTAGAAAAGGCTTATGATAGGGTGCCCAGAGACATTATATGGTGGGTTCTGGAGAGAAAGGGAGTAACCAAAGGGTATATCGATGTTGTTCGAGACATGTATGAAGGTGCTGTCACTGCCATTAGATCACCAGCAGGGGAGACGAGTGAATTTTCCATCACAGTAGGATTGCACCTAGGGTCAGCCTTGAGCCCTTACCTTTTCGCTTTAGTTATGGATGAATTGACTAGTCAGATTCAAGAGGATATTCCATGGTGTATGTTGTTTGCAGATGATATTGTCCTTGTAGATGATACTGCTAGCGGTGTTAATACTAAATTAGAAATTTGGCGGGATGCACTAGAGTCTAAGGGCTTTCGGATAAGTAGGAGTAAAACTGAGTATATGGTTTGCAAGTTTAGTGATACCCGAAGTGCGTACGAAGAAAAAGTGATGATTCAAGATCAGGAGATACCAAAGAGTGACCGTTTTAAGTATTTAGGCTCTATTATTAGTCAAGATGGAGAGATTTCGGATGATGTGACCCATAGGATCCAAGTGGGGTGGCTCAAGTGGAGAAGTGCTACTGGTGTACTGTGCGACAAGAGGGTACCCACAAAGTTGAAGGGAAAATTCTATAGAACTGCTATAAGACCAGCGATGCTTTACGGGACAGAATGCTGGCCTATGAAGAAACAACAGGTGACCAAGATGAGTGTAGCGGAAATGAGAATGTTGAGGTGGATGTGTGGTAAGACTAGACGAGATAGGATTAGAAACGAAACAGTCTGCGAGATGGTAGGCGTAGCACCTATAGACGAGAAGTTGAGGGAAAATAGGCTTAGGTGGTTTGGACATGTCTATCGTAGACCTACGGAGGCAATAGTTAAGAGAGCGGATAGGATAGCTTTGCATAGCAATGCTCCGGGGAGGGGAAGACCCAAATTGACATTAGATGCGGTAGTGCGCAAGGATTTAAGTCTACTAGGGCTAAGTGAGGAAACAGCACTTGACAGAACTCTTTGGAGGAAAAGGATTCATGTAGCCGACCCCAATTGATTTGGGACACAAGGCTCAGTTTGGTTTGGTTTGGTTTGGTTTATAGTATTTTCTTGAAGTCCATATGAAATATCGAGAGTTGATCCGGAGTTTTTCTGTTATCACCTCAACTTCGATCCGGTCCATCGGGCAATAGTTTAGAAGGCTTATAGATCGGCCATGATTCATATCGAAGCAGTTATTGAGGAGGTGGAGTAGTTATTATAGGTAGAGGTCATTAGAGAAGTGCAGTACCCATCCTAGTTGGCCAACACGGTTGTGGTCAAGAAGAGAACGAAAAGTGGAGGGTATGTGTCGGTTCAACCAACGTCAACGATGCGTGTCTAAAAGATAGTTTTCCTTTACCAAGAATAGATGGTTGATGCAATGACTAGGCATGCACGTATGAGCTTCATTGATGCCTATTGGGGGGTTATCATCATATCGCCATGTTCGGTCTAGACCGGGACAATATGACATTCATCACGCTGAGAGGGCTCTATTGCTACTGGGTGATGCCTTTCGGCTAGAAAAAGCCAGAGCAACATATTAGAGGAAGATCATGAAGATTTTTGAACGACAGCTTGGTAACACCATAGTGGCATACATCGATGACATGGTAGTGAAAAGCTCTAGGGAAAGAACCATTTGATAGCCTACATGAGATGTTCAACATAATGAAGAAGCATAAGTTGAGACTAAATGCCTCAAAGTGTGCATTCGGCATCGAGTCCGACAAGTTTCCTCGATTACTTGGTGTCCTAGAGGGGAATTGAAGCCGACCCGAGCTAAATCATGACAATCCAGCAACTCAGCCAACCTACAACTATAAAACAAGTAAAAAAGCTTACTGGAATGACAACCATTGTGAATCTATTCATCAATCGATCCTCAGATAAATGTCGTCCATTTTTTAGATTTTATGGGAAAATAGTAAGAGGCACTTTTTATAGAATGATGAATATGATGAAGCTTTGGATTGACTAAAACAATACCTCACATTTGCACCACTCCTTACAAAACTGGACGAAGGAGAAACCTTATATACTTATATTTGGCAGTTTTAGCTAATGCAATTAGCTCAATTCTAGTTTGGCAAATCGAGATTGTGTATGATCCGGTCAACTACTCTAGCAAGATGCTCCTTAGTGCCAAAACCAGGTATCTCCCACTTGGAAAACTAATTCTTGCTCTCGTTATGGCATTAAGAAAACTGACACCTTTTATTCAAGCTCATGCCATTACCATGCTGACTAAATACCCACTTAAAGCTTTGCTAATGAAGGTCAACATGTGTGGAAGGATATTGCGATGGGCTATTGAATTGGCTAACTTTGACATTTGGTATCAATCTCAAACGGCCATCAAAGTGCAAATCTTAGCCTACTTTATTGTTGAATTCACACCTCGCCTAGAAACACAAATTGAACCATAGAACGAATTTATTGCTGATAAGGGAGAACTTTCGGCTGCCTGATCCATGTTTTGTGAAGACATTTAGAATTATATGTGGATGAAGCTTTAAACAATCGGGGGCCAGAACAGAGGTTGTTTTAATCTTGCCTACAGGTGTGGTCCATGAGCAATCAATATAGTTGGATTTCTATGCCTCGAACAATGAGACAGAGTACAAGGCCCTTCTAGCTATTGGACTCAAGATAGCCAAAGCACTGAGGGTTGTTGAGATAGTCATTCACAGTGGTTAACCAAATGTCAGGAAAATATGAGACCAGAGATGAGTGGATGAGTAAATACGTAAACAAGGCTAGAGAATTGGTCATAGAATTTAAGGGTGTAAAGATTGAGCAAGTTCCAAGGGAGCAAAACTTAATGCTAATAGACTGGCAGAAGTTGTCTCAGCCACCGAAGCAGTTGGGTTACATACCATTTCAGTCAACACATTGGGTCAACCAAGTATTGAGAGGGTTAGTTAGTTGAGATTTTTATGTTTGCGCTCGATCTTAGTTGGATGGACCCCATTACAGAATACCTGAAGTATGACAAGCTACCGACCGACAAGAGGGAGGCCCATTAAATCATGCATAAGTCGGCACAATTTGGGTTTCATCGAACTCCAAATTGTACAATCAGTCATTCTTAGGACCATACCTTTATGGTCCTATCCAACCATGAAAGAGAATGTATTGTACAAGATTCATGTGGACAGTTGTGGTTGCCACTCTCAAGGGTGTTCCTCAGCACACAAAGCAATAACTAAGATACTAGTGGCTCAAGATGCAAGAGGATGCCAAGAAGTTTGTTAAAAGATGTGACAGTTGCCAGAGATTTTCACCGATCATTCGGTCACCTAGCAAAGAACTATCACTCCTAACCAACCCTTGTCTATTTTCTCAGTGGGACTTGACATTGTTGGTAAAATACCGATGACACTAGGAGATTCAAGTCCTTGATCACAGCTACAGACTACTTTACAAAATGGATTGAGACTAAACCCTTAGTAACTATCGAGGACATGGACGTGAAAAGGTTTGTTCAGAAAAACATCGCGTCTTGGTTTGCCATTCCATAAGCGTTCGTTTCAGGTAATGGTACTCAATTTTTTGGGGATCTATTCACAAATTTTTGCACAACATCGGATTCGATTTTACAACTCAACTCCCAGTTATCCACAAGGCAACGAGCATGTCCAAGTGTCAAACAAAATGGCAGTTTTTGGGATAAAAAAGAAGCTCAAGGTTGGAAAAGAAAAGTGGGCAGAATTGCCCAATGTGTTATGGACACACCGAACAACACTCTCTCAGTCTATCGGTCAGACTCCTTTCGCCCTGACATTTGGCATTGAGGCAATGATTCCATTAGGAATCAGATTGCCAACTATCCAGATAGACACCTTCAATAAGGTGAAGAATGATGAAGCCAGAAAACAAAAGACTTGGACTTGGCTAAAGAGAAGCGCGATATGGCCAAAATTTTCTTGGCAACTTACCAGCAAGAAGTGGCCAAGGGCTATAACTTTGGTGTTTAGTAGAGGAATTTTCGGGCAAACAACCTGGTACTTCTTAAGGTTGTTAGGGATAAGGAGAAGAAGACTGATGGGAAACTTGGCTCGAGCTGGGAAGGGCTGTATCGATTAACAGAATAGGTTGGTACTGGGGCTTACAAACTCGAAGACATGGAAGAAAAGTTTATGCCTCGGTCATGGAATGGATAGAACCTTAGAAAGTACAATCACTAAGTATTTTTAACGTCTATCACGTTTATTTAATTTCTTGTAATAAAATTTCATTCTAGATATGAAGTAAAGTCTTGGTTGCTCTCACACTCTATATTATTCAAACTCTCAACTTGATGGCACAACCAAACAAATCACGCTTGAGTGTAGGCTTGGTCACATATGGAATTCCCACGAGTGTGAAAGTCCCCATACATAACTTATGCCAAAATAAGTTTTCAATGGAACACGCCAAATGTACCTTCAATGGAAAACAATTACTATCATACACACGACTCGATATTCATCGGGATTCGCCTCGGTGGGACATGCCAAATGTTTTTCAATGGTAATCCGGACCGAGAGTTCAATTTCAGGAAACATTCATCCCCCAAACTTATTGTTAGTGGGGGGTAATGATGAGAAAGACAATAAAAACACAACACAGACTAAAAAAAAAAGTCGGCACGACAGCCGAAGTGAAGCATTCATTCCATCAAAATTTAGAAAATACCAAAAACAAGAGTACTAGAAGACAAGTGTAAAAATATTACAACCTTTGGCTTGGTAGTATGCTATAAAATCAATTCGGTGCCAACCCAATACATGAATCCAAACAAAAATTACACAAGACTCACAATTTCTCTCAGAGGAGGGGAAGGTCACTTTCGGGCGACACATTTTGTGGATTGGTAGGAGTGGCAGACTGGATCTGGTTGGAGGGCTCACTGGTTGGGTAGTGCGACAACTTGGTCAAAAGCGGGGAGTCAGTTGAAATATTGACGACAGTCAACATGTTAACCCACCTCTTATGCTAGATCTCATCTTTCACTCCGGCCAGCTTCTTCATGTAATCTTCATTGGCCTTATCATAGCTTTGTTCAGGCATCCATGGCCAAAGTCTTCCTCTCCTCCTTCCTGGACTCCACATTCCTTTGCAAGTCCTCGATGGTAGACTCCAACTCAACCTTTTATAATTCTCGTTCGTAAGAAAGCTAAGCTAGATAAGCATACTTATCGAAACGACAGATTTGACGGCTTTTTGAAAAAGTGGCTTCATCTCAGTTAGCATTATCTGAAGGTCAATTCGTAGAAAGACCAAACGCGCTAGAGCGTGAGTCACTCGACGGTCCTCTAAGTTGTGGGCATCAAGCAATGACCTCCTACCAACCCTAAGGCTCGACTTCCAAGGGCAAGCATCTTGTGGCTTCTCTTTTTCTACATCAAAAGCCATGTTAGTCAATTTAAGAGAGAAGCAGTTAGAGTGGGGGGGGGGAGGAGGTAATTGTGCACATGCTCAGTTGTTTTCACTATCAGGGCCTTTTTTCTGAGTTAAGATGGGGAACAGTTGCGAATATTTGTGACCATACAAGCTAATGATGATATTGGTTGAGGTTCGATAGTAGAGCCAGGTGCCAGTTGTGTTCTAAGACTTCAGGGGTCGTGCTGCATATTGGCAAGATATTCCATCTCGAAAGAGTCACTAGTTTGTGTATGAATGATTGGTCTAGAAAATAACTCCCCCAACCCGGCTGCTCGTGCCTGCCATTGCAGTTGATCGGTGCTGGAGTATATGTTGGTAATGGAGGTTAAAGTTAACAAGCCTTTGGCATAGCGATTCTTCACCAAGATTCGCACATATCTCTGCACCAAGCCGGATCAAATTCAACGTTGAAGGTAGGGACAATGTTTGGGTCTATAAACAGAGGGAAACACATCAATACTGAAAGGAAAGGTAAGAAGCAGTTTGAAAATACAAAAACCAAGTGGCAAATTGACACTTAATTAACACACCCTCTCGCATGGGACCATGTATACTCTTTCTTCATTAGGGCCAAACTTGAAGTTCTTTGTTAGGACCAGAATGCCGTTGGAATAGTATTTGAATCAAGAAGACCCAATATCAGTGAGTTATACCTCGCCCGACTCATGAAGTAGTACTGGTTTGACATAGTCTTCTAGCTTATGGAGTAACAACCGAACAGGCTGCAGAACTTGAAGTTGATTCCATATTGTTCCACCATCTAGATGACACTCATTACAAAATTAAAGAAATTTATTGGCACTTGCAAAGTCGTTAGGCCGAGTTCACGGAACACATAGCGGAACGATGGGTGACGAGGGAATCAGACTTCTCTCTCTACTATCGCCATGATCGATATATGGATACAGTTAAATTGGGGCTCAAGGATGGTGCCCATTGGATCCAGAATGAGTCCTACATTGTCCAACACGAAGTACCGACTATTGAAGAGCTGAGTAGTGAACTCTGTGTTGAACATGACACGATACTGATTTCTGCCGTCTTGGGCACCATTAGAACCTACCAAAAGTGCACTTGTGGATTTTGTAACAAAGTATCGTAATAGAAGGCATGTCAGTTAGACACCGACCAAAAAATCTAGTCAAAAACTTAATGATGGGACGCGATTACCAGTAACACTATTAATGGGACGTGATCACTAGTAACACCATTGATGGGACAAGTATAGGGCCACTATTCATGTAATATCCCGACCCGATTTAATTATTCAAATTTAAAATAGCGCGGATAATTACAATTATCGCATAATTTAATTGATTTTATTTTATGTTATTGATTTTATGTTATTTCGGAACCTATGCTCATTAAAACGTTAAATTTTAAGACATTTTGAGATGTCGGCCTACTAACGAATACTCGTATGAGAAATTCGAGCACGCCATGACAATTCCCGTAATTTTCTGAGTCACCCAGTCTATTCTCGTATTTTTTGAAAAATCAGTACCGGAACAGTTTCTCGGGATTGCGTAGCATTTTGTGCACGCGCGCGCGACCAAGCCCTTGACCGATATAAATCGATCATGGTCAAATCAAATCATCTTTTCCTTAAATTAAGGGGTGTGTTCCCTAATTTAATGAATAACCTAGCCTAATCTATATGTATTTATTAATTTAATTTGTTTTTCCTCCAATTAATACATATATATGTTTTGTAGCATATAAGAAAAAGTTGAATTTGGGTTGGCCAATCCTCCCCCTCTTTCTCGGCAGAAACCCTCCCCCTCTCCTCTCTCTCTAACTCTCACTCCTCCTTCACTTCTTCTTCCACTTCTTCTTCTTCTTCTCCACCTTCTTTTCCTCTTTATTTCTTTTATCACCACTTTCTACCATTATACAACCACCACATCCACATCACCAACTACACAAAGACACGTCGGGGTTCCGTCTAGATTGCCGTATTCGCAGCCGAGTCACTATTTTCGGCCACCAAATTTTCAGCGAGGAAAGAGGTATAATCGCATACTTTTGTCTAAGTTTAGATTATTAGATCTTAATATTTTAGATAGTCTAGTCTAGATTTCATTGTTTGGAGTCATAGTGGGACACTTAGTCTTCAAAATAGATAGATTGGATCAACCCTCGGACCATTAGAACCCATAGAAATCGCGCTACGAAAGTCACTCGTAAACTTGAGAAAAACTGCCTTTTCCGGATTTTCTAGATTTTTCGCAGATTTTTGGCCAACTTCGGAGGCTTAGATCTTGAGGTTTTAGTACTCAAGTTACGTTTTTCAAAAGATGAAAGTTTGACATAAACACTTTATCTTAAACATAGACGGAATGGATTTTCTCTATGACATCTTGAACGCGTTAAAATCGTGCTACGAAAATGACTCACGACCTTGATTACACTGGTTTCTCAGGTTTTTCCAGATTTTTTGTCAACTTTGGGGCCTTGGATCTTGATGTTCGGATGGTCAAAATCCGTCTCTTAAAACACGAAAGTTGTAGAAAAACATTAAGTCTTGAACCTAGATAGATTGGATCGTCCTCGAGACCTACGTAGTGCACAGAAACCGACCCCAAAGATGTCACAAAAAACAGTCCCTTTTAGGGAGTTTTCTCTCTCTAGAAACCCCACTCCACACCCACTTAAATCTTCACATCCACTAGTTGAATCGCGAAATTGAATATACCATAATAAAATTGGGGTTAAATAATGTGCGGGCCAAGTCTCGGTCCCGGGTTTCGGAGACCGGAGAGTATAATTACCAAAATGCCACTCCTACTTACTTTTGGCCTACCGACACTAAAATCACCACACCAACGGACCGACCATGGAATTAGGCTTGAATTTGAAAGAGGACTGAAAATAACGTGGGTCGGGTCCCGGTCATATTTTTGGGCGGCCGATAGCAAAATTATGAAAATACCCTTTTACGGTCTAAGTAACCGGCGATCAAACTGATCGAACGTGAGTGGCTCGAGCCTTAGTATATACTAATGGGACTAATGACTAAATAATAAAATTAACCCGAATCCCGAGAAAACTCTCAAGGCCACTTGTTAAAATTAGATAAAATGACCACTTTGCCCTTGAACCCAAATTACATTTTGTGCCCTTACGATTCGTGAAGTTCGAGCGGTTACATGACTTGAGTCACTAAGTTAGTATGTATTTTTAAGAAATTATTGGCAATAAGTACTTTTTATTTATTATGATAGATCCGGGAGTTTGAGGTTGTCGGGTCGAATTAATATAAAGGAAGTGCAGACTAATTTCAGGTGAGTTTTGTATATGACTTGCTTACTTTCATTCTATAGTAGAAATGTATGATTCTCTTTACTTTGGTGCATGTACATCTATGCCACTGAATTGATAGTAAACTGAGCATGATATGTTAAGACATTAAAAAGAATCGTGATATCATGGAAACATAAAAATAATTATGGCATGATTATGAGATCAACACGGCGCCCCGTCCGCCAGGGGGCAGATTAAGATTCTAGCGATGAGGTGAAGTAATAAGGGTGGGGATTATTAACCAGGTAATCCAATGGGTGATATCACGCCGACTATATATTTGGGGTCGCTCCCTAATTCACTGGTGTTGCCGTAGATCATACAATGTCATCATATATGGTTACAGCGTAAGCCTAAAAGCTGGGTTCACATAATGTTATCATTCGTTTATAATTGATTTCAAACGTACAGGTTATGTTAATATAGAAGTTAATGAACTTATCATATTTAGACTCACACTAGCTTAGTGCTAATGAAGTTGTTGATGCAACAGGTTTTAATAATGATGCTGATCGTACTTGAAATCCTGCAAGGTTGTGTTAGAACTGAAGTTATATTTTGTAAACCCTAGACTCGTCATGTTTTGATGTAGCATGGCCTCAGTTGTAATATTTATTTTGTTGACTGGTCGAGTTTTGGGCCGTAGTCATGGTTTGTAAGCTCATAAGGGCTAGATTACTGCACTTACTCTATGCACTAAACTCTGGAAGTACATTTTGTTTTCGCACTCTGATATTAAATATGTGATAGAAAATCCCTAAACTAGTATATCTTTAGGCCTTACGAGTTCCACTCGTGGCCGGTCACGTGCCTTAACCTTTACGGGACGGGTCGTGACAATTCAACCTTGAACAATGCCCAAAAATTCAAAAGTGCCATAACTAAGGGCAGAAATTTAGCATGGGAAGAGAAACGAACTAAAAAAATAAAGGAAAAGATGATCCATTTACCTGGGTATGAAGATTAAGAGACTTGTTTGTTGATGGATCTTCGCATAGTGGGATCAAGGCCGTAGAGAAATTGCAGAGAGAGAGTCCAAGATAGAAGTCTCTCTCTCTCTCTCTCTCTCTCTCTCTCTCTCTCTCTCTCTCTCTCTCTCTCTCTCTCTCTCTCTCTCTCTCTCTCTCTCTCTCTCTCATCTCCAAAGATATATAAGAGAAAGATGAGAGGACGCACGAGTGCCAAAGTGACACAACCCCCTACTGTCCGATGAGTGCCACACCTCGAGGTCTCGATGGTGGGGAATTAATGCACATGAATCGACACGTGCAAAAATGAAGTGTAAGCCTAACTACTAGCCAATTAGAGAAGGACAAGTATCTCGTGTGTCAGTAGTAACCTACAGCCTTATCAGTTCATTCTCGTCAAACAACCGTCAGTCGAGATGACCCTAGGTTGAGGGGCTATTGTAGTGGGCCAAATTGCCAGATTGACCTAAGTGCTTGACCACCAGCCTGCGGGGGCCGAAGTGCTAATCAGCTGGGATGTCAATTGGACTGGACTATTCATAATGGATCTTGACCGTAAGCCAGGTTGGCAAAATTGACAGCTGTCATGCCAAACATTTGACCGCCGTGGAGTATCTCCGACATAAGAAGGATGGGTCGGTCGTACGGATGTTGTCGAGTCAAGTGGCTGGCCAGCCATCTGGACAAACAGTTAGGCTCCTTTTAGGAATGGAAAGTAGCTCGAATAGGAAAGTGCAAAGATATGGCAAGGTTTCTTGTTTGGAAACCTTTTGTGCTTTGAGGAAACAACTAGACTTGGTAATATCCTATTTGAAAAAGGATCCAAAAAGGAATCTGCGATGATTAGGGAAAGAATCCCATGATATTCAATTACCAAATGGGGGCACTTGATGACTTATAAATATGAGATTACGAGATAAAATCAATTATGTTATTAACTACAGTGCAATCATTATTTTGCTTTCATCTCATTTTTTTTATCTTAAGCATAGAGTGTCTTCCAACTGGTAACGGCTGGATGACACTAACGAGTTGTTCAATGCACAGGCTGCATGTGCAACTTAGCTTTAAAAAATGAATCTAATCAAATAGATGGATCTTCACATCCTCACATTAAATGATTACTTCATATTAATTTATTTTCAATATATAGATAACTAACCGAGCCCTTAATCTTATGATAGTTGACAAATACTTTTGAAGTTTGAATTTGTGATATTCATCAAGGCAAAACATGATCAAACAAAAAGTTTATACAAGAAACTCATTTTGACATGTCAGTGAAGTTTTTCAAACTAAAGTGTCGCTCAATTTGAAACCAAAGCGTATCAAAATATGTCATGCTTAGGTTTAAAAATTTGAAAATATTTTGTTTCGTATGGATTTCATGCAGCTAGGAATAATTGATACAATTTTATTTATTATTATTTATTGTAAGAAACAGAAAAAGAAAATTAAGATTATCTTCATCAAGTTGAACATGAAAATCAAATAAAACCTCATATGCCTCCTGATCTAACAAACTACAGAAGGACAAGTTGAAAATTAAAAAAAAAATTGATAAAAAACTAAAATAGGAAAATTCAATAAATTCATAACAATAATTAAAAAATAATAATAATTAGTGAGAAATTATATTACCTTGATTGTAAGTTTTTTAAAATTAGTGAGAAATTAATTATTAATAAGGATACTATTAGCAAAATTTAAAGTTAAAAAGCTTGTTAAAAAGTCACTAATAAATAAAAAATTACGTTTTAGTTTTAAAAAGTAGCACACTTATTAATAGGGGAGGTTCAAGTAATATAAATTATTTTGAAGGGTAGTTCTGTAAAATACCATTTATGTTAACGTCTGTTTCCCAACAGTCCTGATAGGGGACGTCAATGCAACTTTAACAATTACAGGGACTTATGTACTATTATAAGAAACCTCAGGGGAGATAATTGATATTTTCCCCAAAGAATAACTCTACAGCCGGTCAAACAAGTTAACGGTGTCATCTCATCACCTGTGTGTGCGTGAGAGAGAGAGAGAGAGAGAGAGAGAGAGAGAGAAAAGGGGAGAGTTATATCATGCCAAATTGCCACAGAGCATTTTCTCTCTAGGGTTCAATTCGATCTCCATTTATAGACATATATAACGCTTTGGCTCTGTAGAAGTACGAGCGGTCGGGATTATCCTCGTTGAGTCAATCGAGAGATTGCGAACCAGTGTGTTCGTAGATCGATCGATCTGGTTTCATTTGATTTGATTTTCAGCTTTTTTAGAATTAATTGTTTGGATCGGGATGTTTTTGGTCGATTGGTTTTATGGAGTTCTTGCATCGCTCGGACTGTGGCAGAAGGAGGCTAAGATCCTGTTTTTGGGGCTTGATAATGCCGGCAAAACGACGTTGCTCCATATGTTGAAAGACGAGGTTAGGATTTTTTTTTTCATATTTAACGATTTATACGCGCAAGTGGGTTATATGTTCCGTAGTTCATGATAAGTTTTGTTTGTTTGAATTATCTTTTTCAGGTTCTGTTTGTTTACATTTGGGGATGTAAAGATAAAGATTGGCATAAATTTGAAGATAATTTGAAAGGACAATAGTTAATTTTTGCGAATTTTATGGAGTTGTCTACAGTTTTTCTCTCTTTTATGGGAAATGCTCCTCTGGAGTTATTTTTCAATGTCATGAACCGAGAAAAAATTTATCAGCTAAGCCAAATAGCTATGTTATGTATGTTTATTGAAGGATTTGTTGGTGTCTAAAGTAATGGAAATTAGTACATTTTGAAGACATTTTATATAAATTGTCCTGTAGCTTATGCTTTTACCGTTTTGAAATAGTAATTGCTCTTGAGCAGAAATGGTTTTTTAGAATTTTCATGTTATTACTTGCTTAAAAATGGGTTCTTTTTTCGGACAAATATCCAAAATAAATTTACTAGCCTGCCAACTGTAGGAATTTTCTGATAACTGTTCTAGGAAACTAGTTCTGCAACAACAACCAGAAAGTAGATTTTTTAATGGTTAATATTCCTGTATCAATCAGGTGTCTTTTCATCTTATTGCATTGGCCTAAAATGTTTGGTATTGATGTTGGATCTTGGCAGAGGTTAGTTCAGCACCAGCCGACACAGTACCCGACATCAGAGGAGTTGAGCATTGGGAAAATCAAGTTTAAGGCTTTTGATTTGGGTGGTCATGAGATTGCCCGCAGAGTATGGAAAGATTACTATGCCAAGGTAGTATTTCCTTAGCAGTTGTATGTGTAGTCCTCTGTGCTTCATTGGTTTACTTGCAAAATCATTAACTTAGTTTTAACTGAGTTTGAATGAAGCTTTGATTCGATATGGATTGAAATTGTACCCTGATGTTCCCTGGATCTAAAAAGCATGTGTACGGTTAAGATTACGAATAATGGTACTGCTTTGATATGGGTACATCGATACAGCAAAATCTTGAAATAGCAGGTTATGGGTATGGCTAGGGTAAGATTGTAACTAATTTATTTTTATAAATCAGAGTAATGTCTTACACGTATTGATTACACTTAAAATAAAAAAATTAGTTAATTACTTCGGCAATTAAGAAATCAATATCAATTAACATTTTAGCGCCAAATTTAGGGTACAAGTCAGAGTTGTATGCTATTACACTGAAAAAACTATAGAGACTAGAATCTTTCTTCTACAAGCATGCAAAGCATAGAAAAAGGATTTTCAGTAACTTAGCTTCATCTTTGTGGTGCGCACTGACCGCACTGTTTATTATATAATGCAGTACTTGTGGGTAGGCAAAAGCTATAATTTCGATGTGTATTTTGCGTATCTGGTACAATTTGGAAGTAACATGCAGAGTACCGGTACCCGGTACGTTACGGGTACGAGTGCGATAGGGTTTTAGAAGTCCCATGCTTCATAACCATTGGTTTCTCATGGATAGATGTTATTTTACTTGCTTCTTTGGTACAAATAGGCGTGCCCGTATTTATGTGATGGGAGATGTTACTAGCTTTGTTAATCACGTGATTGACTTTGTATGATATTCTTGGTGGTATGTACAAGGTCAACCATTATAGATTGTTTAATAAATTTAATAGTTGCAAAGTTATTATTCTCCGTTAAGTGCCTTTGGTAACTACGTGGCATTAAGACATGAGCTCATCCTCCTTTCCCCCTGATTTGCCTGCTTCTGCACTAAGCTTTTCACAGATTATGTGCTTTAACGTAATGTGCAAGGTGGTGCTCATTTTGCACTTTTTTAATGCATTTTTTAATTTATCTAATTGAAGAAAAAAATTAAAGATGGAGGACTCTTTACTGAAGGATTCACATTATAAGCCTTAAACATCTCAGTTTAGGCTCTCGTCTAACTTAAAATTTGATACATCACCCATTGTTCTTGATAGTGGAATGGATCCTGTGTTGTTTCCATGTTTAGCCCTCTCCCTGCCTCGACACCCCAGTTTTTTAGGAGAATAGTTTCTTTGAATATTTGTGTTTGTTTTGAAACAATTCTGATTTCTGTCTCATTTTCATTGCTGCCGCTTGCCAGTGCTGGAAAACCTATGTTCAACATGCTCAAAAAGACACTTTGTTTCTTCATTTACTTTGTTACATGAGCTCAACAAGCAACTCACTCTTCTTTTGAGCTTGGCCAGACACACCAGCCTAGGCTTCCCCTGAATGCGGGACTAAATTTTCTTCTATTTCAGAGTCAGAGAGAACCTGAAACAGGACTAGATTGACAGCTACCTGCATAATCTTCATGAATTTGTGATTGAGGAATATTCTGATTGTCCGTGCCCATGTTACCTGGAGGCTGGAACACGGATCGTACCAGTACGAGGAACGGGAATGTGGTACGCTACATACCTAAATTGTGGTACGCTAGGGATAGATAACATAATTAGAATTCAACGGTCCAAGCGATATGCATCTAGTAGAACTAAGTCTTATTTTTCAAATTATTCACACAAACCGCATTTTTGAGAGCATAATGGCCAAACTTTTATCATTTTCTCTCACCTAATTCTGCTCTTTCTAGACTTTTACCTTAATAAGTTGATTTTTTGAGAGAAATTTTTGGGAACGCTTTGGATCTCTAGATTTGCCATTTTTACAACGGAATTGTACCATGTTTCGGAATGTGTGTACCAAAACATAATTTACTATGTATTAGCATTCTCAAGTAACATAGGTCCATCCACACTTTTTAGGATTTTTTTTTTTTGCCTTCATAATCCCAGATAAACAATTCCGTGTTTACCTGATTCATGGGGCGCAGACATTGACATTGGGAGTTCGCTGATGACACCATTTTGTTTCTAGGTGTTCTAATAGTACCTCACCAAACACATCCTTTCTTGCAAATCTAGCTAGTTGTTGTTGCATACAGACGAGCTATCATGAAATAGGGAGTTGTCCTGCCTTTTTGTCTTCTGCCTTGCATCGTGTGGGATAATCTAATTGTGCTAGAATTCCCTCCTGGGCACCATAACCAATCACTTAATCATCGAATGCTTTGCAATTGCCAAAGCTTGCACTTGTCACATAAGTGTAATATCCTCCAATTGTGGATGATGATGAGATTACTGTAGTTCCAGTAGAAGGTGCAGAGTTTCATTTCTCAGATCTGTTCCCTGCAGTGTTTGGAAATATTTCCCTTCTCTCATCCCTAACCTGGTTTTCTTTTTCTCTTGTTTTATTAATTGACAGTGGCTATATTTTGCAAATTTGAACCACCTAAACATTGTACGGGGAGATCAATTTTAGGAAATCTTGGACTGATGTAATTCTGGATGAAGTGAGCAGAACTATAAATAAAATTGGTTTCTTTCGCTGTTTAACTGCTAAAAAAAGGCGTGGAGATTGGGTTCTGTAATCTTTTCGGCTTGACATACAAAGTTTTACATATTCGTGGCTTTTTACTTGATATTTTGTTTGAAGTGTCACTAGGAGATTGCATTGGCCCTTTTTTTTGGTGTGCTTGCTGATTTGTTTCCCGATAACTGTGCTTGATAATCATTACAAGTGGAAGAATGGTTTCTGGACATGATCAGACATTGAATTATGGTTCCATACTGTCACGGTTCCATATTGTCATCATGTAAAGGTTATCACTTTTGTCAAACTATTAACGAGAGAGCGCCTGTTAGTTTTGATTGTTTTTCATGAGTGACGTACTATCTGTCTGAAAGGGATACTAGGAAGTTGATACTGGAGTTAATTTTGGTTTATGTATTCTCTCAATGGAAGGCATTTCTAGTTCTCATTGGTTCCTGTAGTGGTTTTTGTGATCGTATGTTACATTGACTCTTCAAAATGTAACCGTCAGACATTCACCTAGCAAGCACAAGTTGCAAGTCCAGTTTACCATAAGCTACGCACAAAATTCATATCATATGGTTGAAGTGCCTGCCATAAGGCAACTAGTAAACACCATTTATCTAGAAAACGAAAGTATGTATTAAGAAACATGAATACTTTGGCATGAATCCCCACTCCCCATACCCTTGAAATGGAGAATAGATGGATTCGATGCATGAAGAGTTTAATATAGGTTTTGCTTTTGCAACTTGTCATTTAGTCATTTGACTAGTGCTTTTTTAATGATAATATATGTCAGTTCCTCCCTAGGGTGAATACAGGCTCAATTAAACTCCAAATTCATGTGGTTGTATCTAACTAATGTGTGCCATTATTGGGTGTGAAGGTGGATGCTGTTGTCTACTTGGTGGACGCTTACGACAAAGAGAGATTTGCAGAGTCAAAAAAGGAACTAGATGCTCTCCTATCTGACGAGTCCTTGGCCAATGTTCCCTTCCTAATTCTGGGCAACAAGATTGATCTCCCTTATGCCGCTTCAGAAGACGAGTTACGTTACCACATGGGTCTGAGTGGCGTCACCACAGGGAAGGGTAAAGTAAACCTGGCCGACTCTGGCGTTCGTCCGCTTGAGGTTTTCATGTGCAGCATCGTCCGCAAAATGGGCTATGGGGATGGCTTCAAGTGGGTTTCTCAGTACATCAAGTAATAGGAAGCAGGTTGGAAATATATGAGATGTGGTTTGAGTATTTACGTGCTATTTACGTGCTGGACTTGAGTTGGATCTGTATTGTTTGTTTGAAATGTGACTGTTGGTTGGGATATATTTGCATTGCTACAGGTAATTTTAGGTAAAATGACGAACATGTGGCATGCCCCCTTCTAGTACATTTTGCAATGTGGTGCCAAAATGATTTATTGTGCCATTGAAGGAGAGTAACTTCATTGTTTTCCTCTGCAAACTGTATTCTGCTTGGAACATTTTTTTGTTGGGTTAGCATTTCCTAATAAATAAAAGCTACATCAAGTTTCTTGTTTAAGTACTTGCGACTGAATAATACTGTGAAGGTTTCTCTCTGTCGGTTCATTTCATTGTTGTTGCTATTGGTTGATTGATCAAATTCTGTTGGTTAATTTTCTTTGGATTGTAAAGAATTTTAGATGTAGAATAATGTTGATAATGATGCAGTCAATTTGGGTTGGATTTCATCCCCAAGGGGCATTTTGACCGTTTCTCAATCGTTCAAAGGGACCTTTTTCATTATAGTTGATTTTCTAAATTTGGGAAAAATTTGTTCAGCTAGACCACTTGTTTATCACCATGGTTAATTCTTTTGTTCACTCAATTTTTTTCTGGTGTTATTGATTTCTATAGTTAGTTTCATCATCATTTTTGCTCGATAACCTTAGTATCACTGCCAGATGTAATTCGTCAAATTTAGAATTTTGAAAATA
Source organism: Arctostaphylos glauca (assembly GCA_019985065.2). Classification (NCBI taxonomy): domain Eukaryota; kingdom Viridiplantae; phylum Streptophyta; class Magnoliopsida; order Ericales; family Ericaceae; genus Arctostaphylos; species Arctostaphylos glauca. The sequence goes on from JAHSPW020000005.1 coordinate 10,791,276, forward strand.
AGAATTGATCAATCTTTAGAAAATTATGAACCAATTTCAGTTGTATTATCTTTTGAATAGTTGATTCGAGTACTATGGACTTAGTAAGTCAAATCGTAGTGATTGGGAACTAAACTTCTCAAAGTGGGAATGATGTGAGACTCCAATTCATAATCAGAGCGGATTTAACACAACACAATTGGGCTTATTAAATTTATTATTAGAAGTAATTAAAGTTTTTTGTGATCGTGAAATTATTATACGTGAAAAGTGGGTACATTGTTATAGAGTGTGTTTGAGGTGCAAAAGGAGTGTCCAAAACGGACCCGGAGTTCCTGTAGTGCGGGCAGGCACTATAGGGGTGTAGTACGGCCATCTGACCATTCATCTCGACAACGGAGGATTCATATTCAAATCAAACTATTCGCGCGAATAGATAATTGTTCTCGCAAATAAATGCTAAATTGAATCTGAATCTTTCATTGTCGAGATGGCTGCACTACGCCCCTATAGTGCGGGGGGAACCCCGGATTGATCCAAAACTTCTTTTCTAAGTTGAATCATTGCACACATACACATACAACGTGTGTATAAAAATATAAGTAACGCGAAATGATATTCAGGTAAAAATTTTAATGTTCAAAAATTAAACTAAGTATTCGGAATTTTTTTTCGAATTTGCAAGTTTTAAGAAAAATTCTTTCATTGTTAATATTTAAAAAATTTTGAGTCGTGGAATTTTGGGTTCTTGAATTTATGGATTAAAAAGAAATTTTACGAGGGAGGAGAACTTCTTTTGTTTACGAAGGAGGTAAAATTTCAATAAGAATTATTAGATTTTTTCGTAAATGATTAATTTAGTTCGTTATTGAGATGCTCTTATGCATGTATTAGGAATAGCAACGGGGTTGTTCGGGGCGGTTATCCGGATAACCGCCCCGATACCCGAATGGTATATCCGAACCGAACCCGTCCCGATAACCGAATGGAGGAAGAGAGAGTGCTCCATAACCGAACCAAACGGGGTTCGGGTATTACCCGAACCGAACGGGTAACCGAATGGTTCGGTTATTAATTACCCGAATTGAACCGAACCGTAACCGAAATTTAAAAATCTTAATAAATATGAAAATATACAAAAAAAATATCTTATTAAAATTTTCAAAACCACCTATTGCTATTCCAAAAAAAATATCTTACTGACTTGAGAAATACAATTCAAGGTGTTGCTGATAGAAAGGCGGTTAGCCAATTTTGAATTATGGATAAAGTAGAACTCCTGTTTATCTCGGCATATATTCTAATCGGATATGGACGAGGAGTCCTAGACCTATTCAACTTATAATGAAAAATTTGAGATTGAATGAAAGTTTAATAGTAGAAGATAATTATGTGAAAACTCCAGTTCGGATTTATCTTGTTAGTGGTCAATCAAAAGATAATTCTACTTTGCTTCTAACGAGGGATTAGAGATACAACAGAATTGGGATTATTAATTAAGTCACATGGTCTATAAAATAAAAGTGTAGACCATGGTGAAGGGTACATGCAAATTTATAGCTAGAGCTACTTCATTTAGAGATTCTTGTGATTGTTGTTCTGACTTAATTATTGGAGTGTCTTTCTGCTATAACATTGGAGTGTTCTTTTACGGTTTCTTATCTTGCAGATTACAAGTTTCGAGAGAGAAAAATAGTGTTATTCGTGATACTTATTGAGATATTAACTTTTCACTGATTGAGAAAATCAAGCACTTATAATTGACACCTTCGTGGGAAAATTAAAATCTCATGTCGGGAACAACAGCACAACAACATATACCGAAATGAACTACCAGCATAAACTCCCAAAAGGAAATGGTCCAAGGATGTACCCATTGCGAATTTCCCCTTGAGACTTCACAGGTATAGGTTTCTTTCTTACATTCTCGATTACACACTGAACCAATTGTTGGCTGCTCATTGTTCTTAACTCCATTTTTATGAAGTGTTCGGTTGAAGTACTAAAATCCATAATTTCACCTAAACTGATTGCGCTCTACCATAAAAACATGAGTCGTAATCATATCTTGTTCTACAGATTTTAAGGCAGGACTCTGAACTCTTATGCAAATGACCGTAAACATAAGGCATTAGCTATTGGTTTTGCTATGATTGGTGGCCACAAAGAATCAACTTCCAAGAGCACCACTGTTCGAAAGTCTCCTTTTATTGTCACTTTTTTCGTGTACAAACTACTTAACATACCATTTCTTTAAATTACGCTCCATTGAGAGAGAAAGAAGAGAGAGAGAGAGAGCCAAAAAGAAAGGGAAAAAGAGGAAATAAAGTCTGCGAGCATCAGTAACACACACACACAGAGAGAGAGAGAGAGAGAGAGAGAGAGGAGAAAGGAAAGGGGTTGCTCATGTGAGTTCGTCGTATAACTAACAAAGTCTTAATATGAAAATTGGACTCTACTTTTCTATCATATACACAACCTTTACAAAAATAAATAAAACCTGGATGAAGATGCTCTTAAGCTTGTAGTTGCACTTGAGTCTACAAACTACAAGGATTATGTCCTAGTTTCTGAATAAGAAGACGATAATCCGCACATGGACCTCAAGGAGTAAACTGAAACTCACGGCATGGTAAAACACCTTTGAGTCTACTCTTCATGGAATGGCTTATCCTTCCCTTAAAAGCACCTTGGAATAAGGATACATCATTCTACTTATCTTCAAATTGTTTTGAATGGTGATGTCTAGTTTTCAATCGATTTGTAGAGATTCTGTGGATGTGCATTTGGGGTTTTGGAATGTCTGCTTGAGTGATCTCTCTCACATATGCTCAACTTCTTGCAGAAAAAGGAACTTCAACAGAAGAACGTCGAGCAACAAGAAAATTGGAAATCGTTATGCTTTTCTATTCCTGTTTCATTCCCAGTTTGGCAAAATTGACAGTGTTCTCTTTCCACCGTATGGGGAATAATGATTCAAAATCCACCCCTCAACAAGCACAAGTGGTTTGTTAATTAAACCATACATTGTCAAATTACCCAACCATGCTCTGTCCTGCTGCTTTGTTAATGCTGTTTTCCTTCATCAACACTCTCACTTTCTCGACTTCATCCCATTTCTCTCTTTCCGCATAAATATTCGACAGTAACACATAGTTACCCGAATTCCATGGTTCAAGATTAATAAGCTCCTTCACTGCACACTCTGCAAGCTCCATGTTTTCATAAGTACGACAAGCACTAAGTAATGCACCCCATATAACAGCATTTGGCTTCAAAGGCATAGAGTAAACGAAATCATGAGCTTCTTTCAAACATCCGCTACGCCCAAGAATATCGACCATGGATCCATAATGTTCAAGTTTTGGTTCGATGTGATGCTTTAAAGTCATCGAACCAAACAAACCCCAACCTCTTTCCACCAACCCTGCATGTGCACAACATGCTAAAACTCCCACAAAAGTGGCAACATTTGGGTTCAGACCTTCAGACAACATTTCCTCATATAAATCAACCCCAAGCTCACCCTTTCCGTTGAAAGCCAAACCCGAGATCATCGCATTCCAAGAAACAACATTTTTCAAGGGCATGTCCTTGAAAACAGCGAAAGCTTTTTCCAAAATACCGCATTTACAATAGAAGTCAACTAGGGAATTTCCAACAGAGATAAAATCTCGAAATAGACCACTTGACTCTGCACAAGAGTGGATCCACTTCCCAACATCAACTTCCCCCAGCCGAGCACAAATTGGAAGCATGGTAACCACAGTTGCTTCATCCGGTGTAAATCCGCTATCTTGCATTTCTCGGAAAATCTCAAGAGCCTCACTATCCCGACCATTTTGTGCCAAACTAGAGATCATTAAATTCCAAGAAACAGCACTTCGCTGCCTCATCTGCCTAAATACACAAAACCCACTTTCAACATCGCCTATCTTACAATACCCACTAATCATCAAATTCCAAACAATTACATGTTTTACATCCCAGTCAGGCATTTCATCAAACACCTTCTTGGCCTCCTTCATCCTCCCAGAAGACGCATACAATTCAACCAACCCAATCCTAATAGAGCTAAACCTCTCAAAGCCAAGAGACATAACCTCACCATGAACTCCCCGACCCAGTTTCAGATCAACAAGATTCGAACAAGATTTAAGCAAAGGTGCAAAGGTGAACTCATTGGGCCAAATTCCGCGGCGTTTCATGATTGAAAAGAAATGGAGAGAATATTCAAAGGGTTTGCGAAGGGAAAAACATTTGACCATGGAATTGAAGAGGAATATATTTGGGTTCTGGGTTTGGTTGAAGATTAGATAGGCGTAACCCATTTGGTTGAGTGAGCTGCAGACGGAGACAAATTGGGTGAGGAGTTGGTTGGATTGGTGGAGATGGTGGCGGAGGAAGTGTGCATGGATTTCCGTGAGTTGGGTTCTGGTTTTGCGGCCGTGGAGGAGGCGGAGGATCCTCCGCTCCACCTCCCTGCAACTTCCGCTCATGTTACTCTCTTTCTCTGGATATCTCTGTGTACTAGAACTGGTTTTACTACAGAGCAAAGATGGCCGAGGTAACCGAAATATGGAATTTTCAGTTGGAATTGCGGGGAATTCTATGCTAACTAAATGCCTGATGACTTGGAAACGATAATTTCAAAGAATATTTGCAAAAAAAATTTTCAAGATATTATTTCTATAAAAATAGTCATTGATATTAAAAATAATCCTTTAGGATTAATTAAATTATAGTACGTAGTTTGTTCATAAGTTTTCATCCTACTTATAATTCAATCCTATGATTATGTATTTCTTTGCCTTTAGAAATAGATTGTGTGTGTCATGCACACATGTACATATACACCCATAATTATTAGAATTTGATATTAATCTAAACTAATTCCATTGTAGCCCATGTTATTTGGGATCACCACTTATTTTGTGTACGTTTGAATATGAATGAACCCATAAAGAAAATTTCTATTTATATGAGAAAACAATCAACACCCAATATAATATCACAGTCAATACCAATAATTCTTGTTATACTTCTTATCATATATCACAAATTAAGAAATTTGAAGGATATCCAGTGGGTAATCAATCTCTCATATACCTCATTACTTGGTGAGTGTTACTACTGTTCTATTCATTTTAGATTTATTTATATTTGTACTAAATTTATGATGGATTCGTGTTTCCTTCTAATGTGATTCTAATCATGAATAGTACATTTTATTTTCAAAAATAAAATGCAAACGTATGAATTTAACAAAAATAATTGGTTTTGGTAAATTTGTCTTGCAACATTTCCATAGTTATAACCCATAATGATAAGCTGAATTGACTTGGTGTAAGGTAGAGTTTCATTAAAGCAAACATTACCTTTCTTTTTTCAGCAAAATGTGACGTATTACTTGTAGTAGTCCAACTTAAATTTGTCATGTGAGATCATAAAATTAATATAATTAAAATAGTGTAAATAGCTAAATTACTCATAATTTGTCAACGCATCATAATTTTTGAAAAAAAAAAAAACAAATAACCGTCAAAGCATCCATAATTTATTTTAAAAATCAGGCAACAAAATAATATATTTAAATATTGGAAGTCAAATAATAGGATAATGTTGGAAAAATTGGTTTTGGGAAGCTTAGGAAACATCTTTTTAATTAAGTTTGAGCTAAAATAAAAGTGGGTTCTTCATATTTTTATGTGTGAGTTCAAGTGAAAATGTGTTTACATATAGTTGGAGACTAAGATTAAGTATTTAGTTGAGCAAAACTATTTATATATGAATTGGAAATTAAATCCAAAGTAAGCTCCAAGATTTGGTTGAAAGAGTTAAATAGGATGCTAGTCCCAGGTAGAAAAAATGTGAAATTTTCTAGTGATTTATATACTTGACATTGGTTAAGGGTTTGGGTCCCAAGGGACACCCCACATATTTTAAGGGTTTTGGAAATGTGAAAATTGCGAATGCCTTGTGGGTTTCTACAATTCTGGATGTGGAAATCCATTGACAATGAAATGTCAATGTGCACATTGCCAATGCTTGTTGAGCCACTCAAATATGTTTTTATACCAACAAATATGGCAATGTTCTTGTGTATAGAATGGCAGTTCCAATTGCCTTGTGTGTTCTGCATTGCACCTTGTGTGTTCTGCAATTACGTGGACTGCATGGCAATGGACTTAATGGCAATGGCAATGGCCTTGCAATGAACTGAATAGCATTCATGCTGATTGTGGGGCAAAGGCAACGCAGTGCATTCATGTTGTTCCTTACGCACCCATTTCCATTATTGAGGCATGTTGTTCCTACCATTTTTATCAGAACTGAACACAAGCGAGGCATAAGTGTACCGGGAATGCATTACCCATATAAGTTTACTTTATGGTGGTAGAGATCAAGACATAAGTTGTATTCATAAGTTGCAAAATTCATAGGTTGCATTCATGGTAGGTACAAATACACAGACTTGTTTCCACCATTTTGCACACTGAACACAACAAACATTTAAACTACCAACAATACCAAAAAAAAAAACTCATCTCCATCAGCTTCCTTTTTAGTAGTAATAACTCATTCTCGAAATTCTTATTATGTTGAGACAATTCCAATCCCTTCCTTCTCCTTCTACAAACAAGTAATAATCACTATTAGCTCGTCCAGCTACCTCTCTTAACTTTGCCTTCTTCGCATTCGCAACATTGGCTTCCTCTCTACACCTATCACAAATGGGTGGCTCTGCCCAAGCAAAAAAGTTACAGCCATTCTCCATATGAAAATAAAATAATATCAAAATTAAATAATAGAATTAAAATAAATCAACAACAATTCTACTCCGACTACGACCAACCCAAAAATGCAATCTACCCTTGTTTAAACAACCCAAAAATCTCCGACCGAAATTGTTTTCGATTGTTGACATTTGCATTGGAGGTATGAATCCACAATAACAAATCAGTAGTCCACGGTCTGAAAACTACTATTGGAACTCCGACTACTAGATGGCATGGTTCATATTCGGAAGGAAAGATAGGAGGGAAGAGAGAAGACAACTATACAGGTTTTTTTTTTAATGATTTTTTGAATTTGTTCAAAAGAGATGATAGGAGGGAAGAGATATGATGGGGTTGAAGTTATATTTACGGGTTTCCTAAAGGACATTTTCAGGTGAATTTTTTTTTGTGGCTCCAAAAATACTTTTCGGTTTACAATTTTCACAGGAGACTGAAAAAAGGGAATCAAAATGGCGCACACCATTATTTGAGGAGGTCATAGTGATTCAAAAAAAATTAGGAGGGGTTAAGTAATTTTGAGTGATAGTTCAGGAAATATCTAAAAAATTAAACCATATACACACATGAATTCATAGAGTGAAGAAAACCACGCTAATTGTTCTTCAAAACTAATGAAAGCACCAAACCTTGTTAGGCACAGACAGCCTTGTAGGCCCACAGTTGCAATAAGGGCTCCTATGTTCCCTGCTTGACCCACAACTGCAGATTAGGAAATGACCTTAGATGTCTCTGGTTGCTGTATTTTTTACCGAACCTTGTGATGGATATGCGCATACCTCATGGTATAGATGTTAGGATTCATATCAACAGTTCATAACCATTATTTTATTTTTAGCAAAGAAGGTGGATTTTAGTAACATAAACTTACTATTAGTCGGTTCTGATGTTTTAGTGGGTGTTCAAAGTTCTTACATAAACTTGACCCCCGAAACCTCCATCTTCGTCGAGACGAACTTTTGAGATTTTGAGCTCGGCTCACTAACAACTACCCAACCTTAGAGCTCGACCTGCCTATAGCTTGAGCAGTTTAAGCTTATCTAAACAATCTCGAGCTCAAGCCCAAAGAAAAATTCAAGTCTACATTAAATCCACATAATATGAAAAATGAATGTCTCCTTGTCTCTCCCAATGAAATCTCTCAACAGCATACAAAATGCAGAAAAGGAAATTCCAAAGCAGTGAATTCCTCTGATCCCTTTATAGTTAGAAATGCTTAAAAGCAACAAACATCTACCAGAAAAGCAGTAACCCTACAAAACTATATAGTATAGAAAAACTGGTTGTCCGGGTGCCAGAAAATGAAATTATGCACGAAATATCTATATGAGACATGCTTAATGTTGTATAAATTGTTCTCTAGATTTTCAGAGGGTGAAATTATTTTCTTGCCTCGCTATTGGGATGGTGCAGCAAAAATGATTTGTGGAACTTAAGGAAAACCCACCTTCAGTCTACAACCTTTCAGAACCGGCCCCGAAAAGATAACGGTAAGATCATATAGTCAAACTCATTGGATCATGATAATATAGCAGAAGCTATCATTCTATGAAATGATCCATGCATTAGTGGCTAGTGATTAGTTACATGGTTGATAATTATGAGAGACCGACGCAAATGTAACTTTGCCGACAGCAATTGAGACTTTTAGAGTAATGACAGACCAAATGTCCTCTCTCTCTCTCTCAACAAAGTACTTGAACCTTCTATAGCAAAAATGTGTCAAGAAGATGTGCAGTAAGAACATTGGAATTGGTATTCCTCAAGCTGAAGAAAAACTTGGGAGGAGACTGAACGACCAAGCAAGTACCTCAAGCAGTAACACCAAGGCTGCACATCATCTCAGGGTTCAAGCAAAAGTAGACAAGATATTCTTCTTGAGTGTAAAATCATCAGCTTTTGCAGCACTAATGCTCTGCGCCAAAAACAAAAAAATGGTGAAGAAAACACAGATCAGTCGCCAGAAAATTGATGTTAGGAAGTGTTATCACAAATGTGGTTCTAACCTTCTAATAATTGAAAAGCTTTTGAAAAACAACAACGAAAAAACATCGAGAAGCCTATTGGCCAACCTGCAGTTTTCACAACTTTACTTGGATTGACTAAAACCGATACCCTTAAGCAATGTTTGCATCTAGGATTTAAGGAAGGATTTGCAGATGGAAAACAAAAAAAAAAAGGGAAAGGAGGGATACAAAATCAGCTTCCCAAATCCATTTTCTTTCCCTCCATAAATCGAACATCCAAACATTGCCTTACGGTGACCACAATTCCCAAAGCCGCCTTGGCTGCCAACAGCATCCTTCTAAATAGAGGAGGTAAAAGTGAAAGCATAGAGGCCATGGAAGTACACTGTTAATCTATCCTAAAAGGAAAGGTTATTGATAGAAATGAGAGAAATGCAATTTCTTGCAGTTGTTTGCATTTTACAGACAACCACCACATAATCAGGTCAAAGCAAAGTTTACCTTCTTTAGCATACGTTCAAGCCGCTGGATTTCGTTATTGGCATAATCAGCACCTTTTTCCATACAGCTCTTGGCAACTTTCAAGTATATCTTTCCATATCTGGAACGGCAATGCAATGGAAAAATAAGAGACATGCAAGATCAAGGGATATAATGTATCCCAGATTGTTCTCCTAGTGTTATACATTTTCTGAATATTCTCTCATGGAAGTGGTGACAGAACAGACACCAACATCTCCATCATACATAAGGTTCATGAATTTTATGCAATAGAACACACAAGTCATTATGACAACCTTGCAGACGAACCCTTTAGCTTCTCAACTTCCTCCTCAATCCGGCCATAAACTGTTTTCTTCTCCTCACTGCCAGCAGTAACAAATTCCTTCACCAATGTATCCAAAGTCTCAACTATACCGGCCTGCACAAAAGATCAGAATCAAGGCAAAGGGAAACAACCAAAACACAGAAACAGAAACAGAAACGTAGAGAGAAAATAATCAGCAACCAAATTATGAACAGTTCCCACCACTAAAATCTCTAAAAAAATCAACAGTTCCACTGCTTACTTTGTCAGTAAGTTGTCCCTTTGTATCACGACTAGTGCCACACTTCTCATTGATGAAGTTTACAAAGTCAAGTAAATCTCGGCCACCATCATAATCTTCACCAGCTTTGTTACCTTTCGGAAAGAATTTCAATGTAGGAAAGCCACTCACACCATACCTGTGTAGGCAGCAAATTTGCATCAGAGATACAACCAAAATAACTATATCACAGCAAAGTCAAATAATCACAAGCTGCAATAACTACGATAAAGAATCATTGCATGCATAAAGGCATTGTTCACATAATATTGCCAGTATGTGGACAGAAATTTGGAAAAGGTTGAAACTTGATTTTAACAAAAATTTCACAGGGCTAAGAAGAAACTCTTGGTTATTCTCAACTCACTTTTCAGCGAGATCTTTGTGTTTGTCAGCATCAAGATTAGCAATTATTACATCTTCCTCTGGCTTAAATGCTGAAGCAACCTTTTCGTAAGTCTGCATAACAAGAAAAAAATGACCAAAATAAGGGATGTAATGCTCTATATATGCACATTACAAAGCAACAAGATAAGAAATCTACTTACAGGAGCAAGGTTTTTGCAATGGCCACACCTGTAGAACATAACAGCATAGTCAGGATGCAAAGCAGACTCAAATTGCATTTCAACATGGGATATACTCATCCCTATCACACAGTAGCAACTGAAGTTGCTAAGAGAAACCCACTAAATCTGGTAACAATGTACTACACAGATATAAACACAGAACACCAAAGGTCATATAGTATCGGACATCTCACCAATCAAATCGGGCAATTGACATCAAAATCCCCACTGGCACATCATTTCAGGTCATGACTATTAGCCTGCTGGGGGAGCTGAGTTATGGTAGTTCAATCTATGCCCTAAAGAACGTGAGCTACATCCTAATACTCCAATCTGATCAATTAGTATCTACCCTTCTCTGTTAAAAAAAATGAGAACATGCATTCTTACCAGGGTGCATAAAATTCAACCAAAACATCCTTCGTTTCATCCAGGACAAGCTCATCAAAATTGTCAGATGTTAGTACCACTACACTTGAGGGGATTGCAGCTAACTTCACATTAGTCCCTGAAAATCAAGCAACACTTTAAACGTAACTAACATGTTACCTGGAGATCATCTAAAGGTGCCTCATGAAACATAATATAGGAAAACCAAATGTAGTAATCTCCACATAAATCTTACAATGTAATGGCTAGCATAGGTCAGAGGGATTTTGAGTCTTCTTGCAAAACTTTGAAATGTCGAATCAAACTAATAACAGTGTAAATTAACTTTATACCATTAACATCTTTTACGAGACTACTGAATTTTAGTTAGTGGCAAAATGCCTTAATTAAAATGCAATACATCACAACCATAAAAAACTTCTTTACCGTCTCCAGAAAGTTTACCAGCTGTCTCTGGAGAACTTCATACCAATAAGAATGGCCAAAAGTTCAGAACAGTTAGTAAAGCAAAAAAGAAATTGAGATGGAACCAAACTACCTTAACTCTATGATGGCCAAAAAACTGAGATTGACTCTTCAAGGATAAATATCACACACAAAAAAGGGTTTATCTAGGCCCATTCATCAGTGTTAGACACTGCTATGGAAGATCCAAAATATTTTCTATCAATCAGAAAAAAAAAAAAAGGAGAAAATTTTAGAGTTAAATGTAAGATCAAGGGAGCATGATAGCATCAACAGGAATGCAGAAGAGATGTATCTGGTGGCATACAAGATAGGCTCACAGATGCACATAGCTGCGAGGCAAGACCTCTTTTATTGAAAGTTCACACATCAAAAATTCTACTTCAAAATAACTCAACTCACAATTTTGTTATGATGTCTCCAAAATTCTAATCCCACCAACCGTCACATAGTCCCATCATGAAGAATTCGTTCCACTTTTCGAATAAGAAAATAAAGTAGTTTCATGTATAATTTTTTTTGAATTTTTTTGCACCAAATTAAAGAACTAACATTCAAAAAATTATACACGAAACTACTTTATTTTTAATTGACTTCTTAATTAAAAAAGTGGCACGGTTTTTCATAATGGACTATCAATAAGGAATGGAGCTAGTACTTAACATATCATGTCATGCATGTGTGGCATGAAAGATGTGTATGTCTGTACCAAGCCCCATTTTTAGTGTCGGGCGTACATGCCCAACTTCTAAGTACACAATATCATACTAAATATAGCAAAATTGCTAAAAGAAGTCTATTTATTCTAAACAAGCTTTATTTGCACGTCAGCCAAGTCTCTTAAACCCGGATCTGAAATGCATGACTAGCTAACTGCATGCAAAAAAAAAAAAAAAGGAGCTAGAAATCTGAAAAACATGTAAGAAGATTAGTTCCCAAACAGTCAAGAAAGGCTCACTAGGTACGATTCTCACCTCCTTCGTTGTTCACGAACTCAGCAAGGGCTTCTGCACTACGTGCACCTTCATACCTAACAAATAATTGAAAAGGAGCAAGGATTACAAATTAAGATATGGAAAAGTTGTAGGTTTGGAAACGAATTTGAAGAGAATATGCAATTCTGTATCCTCAGATCTTTCTCACTTTTTAGGCTCCAAAGACCCTTTAGGAAACCATTGGATTGTGGGATACCCAGAGACACCGTATTTGCTACAGACACTCTTATGCTCATCACAGTCCACCTGCAACAAACCATCTAATAAGTTTCTAACAACTCCAAAACTAACTTCCAATGACCAAAACAAACTATTGTCCTATTGTGTTCAATCATTTTTTCTTTCACTTTTTGGGTTGGGACGAGGTAATTTAATAGTTATTTAAGGAAAAAGACCAAAACTGCAAAACAAGAGAACAAATCCAATTTTGATCCAAGTCTCCAAGACCATTATATCTAGGTTTTCAAATCATTTACAAGTGGCTACGCAATAGAACAAGGTGTAACGAAAATCAAGGCTTCCACCTAGAGATATTAGGGCTTACTATACGAATCATCTTTAGTTTTAAGTTCTAACAAGTATGATATTTAACTCTGAGTTGAAAAAATGATTAACAAAAATGAATAACCACACCATTCCGAACAAAAACTTTATCGTGAAACTGATCTTTTTTTTCTTTCTAGAAAATAGAAAGATAACTTCATCTTTTGAATATGATTTCCATGTTGGAAGTACGTAAATTTGAATAAAAGTGATAGAGAGAATGAAAAGTCCGTTCACATGAGAATTGAAAAGGGGAGATAGAGGCATTTTTGCAAGCTATCTTGAGAAATTGAAGTCAAACGAAGTTCACACCAACCAAAGCAAAGGACTGGACTATACATCTAGAAGCATAGTCAATGGCTCATTGCTTATGCAGCTACACACAAGTATCTCAAAATACTGATCTATATGCACCATCTATAACATGAAAATGTGCAAACATGACTCCCAAATCTACCAATTGCTCTGTCCTGCCTCCTGACAGAAACTTGCACCAAAACTTGTAGAAGTCATAATTTAATATGCTGTACTTTTGCTATCTATTATAAGGCCAAGATGATGGGAAAGAGACTCATGCTGAGAACTCAAGAAAACAAGAAACGGCAACATACTTCATGCTTTCGATCAATATAAAAGAAAAAGCAGCTAAACAAGAAACCAGAAAGAAACAATTATGATATTGATATCTCATCAATTAAAATCAGAATACATTTTGCACGAACACACTACAATTCTTCATGGAAAAGATTCTCCCAAACTATGGAAAATTCTGAAATCTTGACGTGTCGAAAATTCCAAGATGACAGATATGTCAGCTCATGTCCTAGAAAAATACATACATATAAGTTGTCAACCAGACATCCTGATATATAGTACATAAAACAAGCACTACAATTATCAAACCTAGCAAAATTGTTCTAGGATCTCACGACTAACCTTTCCAATCAGAACTGATTTTGCCTTCTTGAAACTTTCACCCAGCTTCTCATACTCTGGAGCAAGCTTTTTACAGTGCCCACACCTGCCATGGGACACAAACACATAATTATGGGGGCAACAATCAAGCATCATGAAGGGTGGCATGTAAATAGATTAGTAGAAAGAGCAACAGTAAAGTCAACTGCGAAACCAATGTCAGTAAAAGGGAAAAATTGTAGTATCAACAAGTGTATATGGGGCCTACTTACAACAGTGTGTCAAATAAAAAACGCAAGAATCTTCTGAAAACAGGAGATTCAGCGTCTTCGAATAAAAAAAGGACGGAATCAGAAAAGATAAATCAATCGATCATCCTCCCATGATCTAACTCTGTAGGAAAAACCAAAAACATCACGCCAGCATATAGCACAATCTCCTCACTTATGAAGGTATTTATATAAAACCTTAACTGAATGATATACTAGCAGCCCCGGCCCACCAATAGCAAGTCCCCACAAAATACCCATTGATGTTTCCCAAAGCAATCTACGGCACTTTCTTAAGATAGACATTTATCAAAAAACATTGGGATAAATGATATTTCCCCTCAACCCCCCCCCCCCCCCCCCCCCCCCCCCCCCAAAAAAAAAAAAACAACATACACACACACGACTGCAGTGGCAACAGAATGCAGGTCTGCTAGTGAGTCGAACCATAGGTTTGGATATATCAAGTTCTGAAGCAAAGTTGGTTAGCACAATTCAGGGGCAGTTCCATGTAGGGTTTAGGGTAATGCCTTTCAAGAAACATTTTACACACAGTTTTGTTGGAAATTCAAAGGGTTGTGAATGAAATGGGGTCTCATGGAAACCGGAAAGTCTCATTCATGCACACCACCCAAAGGTCTCCATGCCTCCCATTCATAACATGCAACTCAAAGTTTTTGCAGGTTAAATGTCCTTCCATGGCTCTATAAACATCAATCCCGTTTCTTGGTCTGCTATACGAAATTCCGTTTTACAAATTTCCATCACAGAATAGAAACGAAACTATCCAAGCATTACATGTATAAACTGAATGTAAAAGCAAAACATAAACAAATATGAATATGATACTGAACCGAGTCTTGTGAATTCACAGTACTTTTAAGACATTCACTACCTCACCATGGGTGTTGGAGGATCTCAGCCGACGTCTATCTCAGGATAAAATGGCTCACTTAAACGAAAGAATACCGACCTTCGTCCGTATGTCGAACTTACTGCGGTTGCCTCTCCCACCAAGAACCCAAAATTAGAATCGAAATTTGTAGACCAAAATTTCGTATATCAAACCAAGGAACGAAATTGATATTTATGGTCATGGAAGGACCTTTGAACTATAAAAACCTTTTAGTTGCATGTCATGAATGGAGGCATGGAGACCTTTGGGTGGTCTTTGGTTCAAACCAACCACAAATAGTCCGGGTAGAGCAGTGGCAAGGCCAAAGCCAAATGGACTACTCTAGAGGCCGATTTGGTTCGAACTAACCACGCATGGTCTAGGTGGAGCAGTGTCAAGGCCGACGCCTAGTAAACTACTCCAAAGCCTAAAGGTTGGCACCCGAGCTGAAGCCCAACAGGTTACCAAATCCGAAGGATCTTCTGTCAACATGAACAACTATCAATCTGAGGCTGAGTCACGCACGACTAACCGATAAAAGTTCTAAACCTCTAGGTTTAATCCACACAGATGTGTGCAATCTAAAATCTGTGCAAACCAGAGGAGGCAACGAGTATTTTATTACTTTTGTCGATGATAGAACGAAGTAATGTTATATCTACTTGTTAAAGAGCAAAGATGAGAAGCTCTAGACAAGTTTATTATTTACAAAAGTGAGGGAGAGAATCAACTTGGCAAGAAAAAGGTGCTTAGAAGTGATCGAGGTGGTGAGTATGAAGCACCGTTAGTGAGTTTTTGCCCAATACAGAATTATACACCAAACCATAGCACCTTATTCGCCTCAGCAAAACGGTGTTGCTGAACGCAAAAATCGTACCTTAAAAGAGATGATGAATGTCATGTTGATCAATTCTGGATCGCCACAGAACATGTGGGGGAAAGCAATACTCTCAGTTATCTCCTGAACAAGGTACCAAGAAAGGTGCTTGACGAAACCCCGTACGAACTTTGAAAGGGTCAAATGCCTTCCTATAAGTACTTAGGAACGTGGGGGTGTCTTGCTAAAGTGGCAGCACCTACACCTAAGAATGTGAAGATAGAACCCAAAACCGTTTGACTATGTATTCATCGGCTGTGCACATAATAGCACTGCATATAGCTTTCTTGTGCATGAATATGAAATACCAAATATGCGCAAGAACACGATCATGGAATCTAGGCATGCAACGCTCTTTGAACGTGTATTTCAGTGTAAATCCAATAGAGAGTTCAGTTCGGTAAAACAAACTCCGGAGGTTGTAAGAGAAAGCAATCTAGACCAAAAAGGAAGAGGTTGTAAATGAGCCATGATGTAGCAAAAGGGCTAGAACATCAACTTCTTCTCGTCCTGACTTTCTACCATATTTGTTGGAGAGCGAACCTCAGCTTAAAAGAAACTGTAAGTTTTCTTAAACCACCACTGTGGAAAGAGGCTATTAAGAACGAATTTGATCCCACATTGCAAAACCGTAGTTGGGATCTAGTGGATCTTCCTCCAGGTTGTAAGCCGTTGGGCTATAAATGAATCTTCAAGAGGAAGATGCAGGCAGATAGATCAATAAATAAGTGCAAGGCTAGTTGCCTATCAAAGGATCACAGATAAAAAGAAGGTCTAGATTACTTTAATACGTATTCTTCTGTTACAAGAATAACATCCATACGGATAATAATTGCAATTGCAGCTGCGTAGTCTAGAGATACATGATGTAAAGACAGTTTTCCTTGACGGTGATCTGAATGAAAAGATCTATATGGAACGACTGAAAGATTTTCTGCCCCAGGGCAAAAAAAGAGAGCCTTTAGGTTGGTTAGATCCTTGTATATCCTAAAGTAAGCTCCGAAACAATGGTATGAGAAGTTTGACAATGCTATGTTGTCAGGTGGCTTCAAAATCAACAAGTGTGACAAATGTGTGTATGTCAGGGACACTGCTGATGGTTATGTCATCTTATGTTTGTATGTTGATAATATGCTTATTGTGGGTAATAATAATAAAATCATCAAGTCTACCAAGAACATGGTAAATTCAAAATTTGACATGAAGGATATAGGCCTTACAGACGTGATTCTGGGTGTCAAGATCACTAGAACCTCTAATGGACTTGTATTGTCTCAAGCTCATTATACCAATAAGATTCTTCATAAATACAATGAGTTTGATTCGAATATTGCCAGGACCGATGTCGATTCAAACCTCAAGTTATTTAAGAATCCTGGTCAAGGTGTTTCTCAACTTGAGTTTTCTTCGATAATTGGAAGTTTGATGTATTTGATGAGTTGCACAAGACTTGATGTCGCCTATTCGGTGAATAGACTTAGTAGGTACACGAGTAATCTAAGGGAGAACCACTGAAAGCAATAATCAGGGTGTTGCATTACGCCGTTACTGAGATACACTTGTGACTATGGGCTGCAGTATAACAGATATCCTGAGCCTGTGGTACTAGAAGGGTACAATGACGCAAACTAAATTTCTGATATAAAGGATTCAAAATCCACAAGTGGATATGTTTTCACATAGCGAGTGCAACTAAGTCTTGAAAATCTTCTAAACAAACATATATAGCACAATCTAAGATGGAGTCAAGAGTATTGCTCTAGACAAGACAACTAAGGGCCTGATTGGATAGGGCCTTAGGTGGTGTATTAGTTAACACAAGCCTTAGTTAAGGCTGGGCTCACCTCTAACCCGTTGATTGGCAAAAAATTCTGAGGCGTGTTAGTTAGCCCGTGGGCTAATTAAAGCCCCCATTGATGTCTTAATTAGCCTCACCCCCCACCCCTAAGGCTAACTAAGGCATTGCCTTAGTCTTAACCAATTACCAAAATACCCACCCTTTTATATACACACTTATCTTTATTAAACATAATATAAGTATATATAATAGACGTATATTATATTATTATTATTATATATATATATACTGATAATATTTATACACACATACATATATACGTATATAATATATAATACGTATTTATAAACATACGTATATTTTATAAATACATACATATAAATATATATATAATACATATATATACACTATATATTATCCGTATACATTATACGTGTATATATATGTGTGTGTGTGTGTGTCTCTCTCTCTCTCTCTCTATATATATATATATATTATATTTATATTATAAGTGTATATATATAAGCGTGTGTGTATTTTTTATGTATATATACGTATATTTTTAAATATATATACATATGTATAAATATCAATACATACATATAAACATATATATATATAATACATATATATACACTATATATTATCCGTATATATTATACGTGTATATATATGTCTCTTTCTCTCTCTCTCTCTCTCTCTCTCTCTCTCTCTATATATATATATATATATATATATATAAGCGTGTGTGTATTTTTTATGTATATATACGTATATTTTTAAATATATATACATATATACATATATATGTATATTTTTTAAGTATATATACATATATGTATATATTTTAAGTCTGTATATGTACATATATATGTATATATTTTTTATGTATATTTTTTAAGTATATTATACTTATATTGTAAGTATAATATAAATATAAGTATAATATATACATATATAATATAATTATAATGTATATGGATATATAAATATAACTATATGTAAGTGTGTGTAGTTATGTACTTATAATATACGTATATATACATATATATGTTATTTTTGAAATAATTCATTAAATCCATAACAAGGGGCAAAAATGTCTTTTGATAGTTTAATACACATTCTCCTTTTCAAACATACCCTTCATCCAATCACTATATTATTTAACACACCCTTCTTAAAAATCACATCAATGTGGGCCACCCCATTTTATTTAACACACTTGACTATTTAACACACCCCTCTTATTTAACACACCAAAAACTAAAGCGGCATCCAATCGGGCCCTAAAGGAGCAACATAGCTACGCCAATTTTTAGAAGATGTTCCTAGGTTGTTAAAACCCGTGCCAACAATATGTGTACACTACAATAGTCAATCGGCAATTGATCGAGTACAGAATAACATGTATAAATGATAAGTCTAGACATATTCGTTGTAGACATAATACCATTAGACAATTGCTCTCACCTAGTGTTGTCTCTATTGACTATGTATAGTCAAAGGACGATATTACAGATCCGCTTACCAAAGGAGTATTCCGATAGCTAGTTGTTAAAGCATTGAAAGGAAACGGGACTAAAGCCGATGATGTTAAAAGCTACGCTGATAGAAACCCAACCTTGGTGATTGAACATCCCAAGATCAAGGTTCAATCGAACAGCCTAATGCGTGTGGTTACAGAGATCATTGAGAAGATTGATTATGCTACCCTTTCTATAGTGCAAAAGTGATGTTGTGAAAGATAAACAATTGCTATTTGCTTTTAATGACTCTTATGCGTTGGAATTGGGTTCCTAGTGGTTATTGTAACATAATCTTGATAAAGGCCACCTATGTGAGTGTGACATGGAGTCGCTTCAATAAGAATTTGAGAAGACAAAATTCTTAAAATACTTACAGAATCAGGACACGTATTCATGATCAAAACGAACACACATTTGAGAACTAAACTGCATTAGAAGAATTTCTTGTGTGGAGTTTGTTATCTCGATTTACACAAATGGCAGAACAGTTCAAGACATCACGTTCACTGATTTGTCAATTAATCCAATAGGCTTTCACAAGGAAAGGTTCAAGGGCAAATACTACCTATCCTATGCAAGGATTATCCAGTGTGCTCTCTCTCCGGGTCTACTTTGTACTTTGCGTCAAATTGTTACCAATTTCATTCATGTGGGGGATTATTGGAATTCGAAGGGTTGTGAACGAAATGGAACACCAAAGGGTCTCAATGCAACCAAAAAGTTCCTTACACGCACACCACCTAAAAGTCTCCATGCTCCATTCATGACATGCGACTCAAAGGTTTTTGCAGCTCAAAGGCTCTTCAATGGCCCTATAAATATCAATGCCTTTTCTTGGTTTAATATACAAAATTCCAGTCAACAAATTTCCATCCTAATTTTTGGGTTCTTGGTGGGAGAGAGAGGTAGACACAGTAAGGTTGTCAGGCAGACGAAAGTCGGTGTTTTTCCATTCGAGTAAACCATTTCACCCTGAGAGATAGGCGCCAGTTGCGATCTTCCAATACCCACGGTGAGGCGGCAGATTAATCTTAACGGGATTGTGAATCCACAGGACTAGGTTCAGTTTGGAATTCCTATTTGTTTATGTTCCGATTTTATATTCAGTTTATACAAGTACTGTTTGGATGGTTTCGTTTATGTTCTGTAATTTGTATCGATTATCAATGGATTTTTTTTTTTTTTTGGAATTTCCGAGTATCGCCCAAATAATTTTTCCCTACAAGTGTATCTTTTTTACTAGCTTTTTTCTCCATTAGGAAAATGATTTAAAACTCTCACCTAGCTCATTCTATCAAAATTTTGATGACCCATTCTATTCAAGCTTTATCTAATTGAAACCTCATGTCTTTTCTCTCATTTCTCTCAGGTTCTACCAGAAATCTTTCTTGAAGCGCAAATTGCAACCATATCACTAACTTGGGCTACAAATTGGTTGTGCAACCATCAATATGTTGAACTATCTGAATTAGCTCATGCAAGAATTACTCACCATAGCATTTGGTAGTAATGCCCTATGTTCTCAAAGGCTACGTTGAGGCTCGCATCAAGGCTAGGTTACAAAAAAAATGCATTGAGGCCTTGAATTTTTACTGCTCTCCAAAAAAAGCTTACACATTGTCTACGGAGCATTTGCATAAGGTGTGCATTTTGCACGTTTTTACGCATTCATGTGAGGCGTACGCCTTTTAGGAACATTATGGCCTATAGATCTTCACACACTCACCCCCTCTCTTAACCTGACAATCTTTCCTTTTTTGAAGCGAGAGTAAATTGGGGGTATATCTTTAGTATTAAAACTATTGTTCGTATGTGTGGGTGGGTGGGTGTGGGGGGTAGGGACATTTATAACTTTAGATAGCAGTGTTGTTACCACTCTCCCTTTTCTTGGAATCTTTAAATAATTTACCTATTTTGTAGACTCAAACTTAAAATTCAAAATGCTTAACCCTCAAACTTAAGAGGGGTAAAACACCTTGCATTGTGCATTTGCCTTTAAAAACTTTGATTAGGCCGATTGAAAACAAGGTACAATTCTTTAATTGGCCCACTAAAAACTAGGTAGAACCTTTAAGTTGGATTTCCAATTAAAAACATTTGTTGGTGGACATATCTTAATGAGGTTATAAACAATTCCATTATTGGGAGTTTGGGAGTGATAACATGGATACAAGCCCAACTTTTGGCATTTATTTGCAAAGTGGTTGCCCTTTGTTTGAAACCACAACCGCAAGGTTAGTAAACCGAACAGAGAAAGCCCACAATGGGGTATATGCAATGGTTCCAAATGTAACACAATTTGAGAAGTCAAAAAGTTGTTATCTTATTAGAGAAGTTTAAACTAACAGATATCATCATAAGGATCTTAAATATCTCTAGAGCTCCCACTAACAATTTAGAACCAGCCACTTATTAACCGGAAATCAAAGCTGATTGGGCTTCCTAGAAACATGAATTGTACGATCGATCAGTATAGGACAGAATACACGACTGTTGCAGTGAATATACATCAGCCTACACATGTTCATCAGCGAATCCATTGTTACCACAACACCTTCAATTTATTCTAGCAATCTATTATATTTCAGATCTATTTTGACCAAATCATGAGATTAAAAACACAATTATCAGGCCTTAAGAGACACAGATCCACTCTTCAAAAGACAGCAAATATCACTTCAGATTCAGCCTATCGGGAAAACAACATCTAGCTACCAGCCTACCACTAAAGCTATATAGACGTATATGCATATAGTTATCATGAAGATGTTGTGGAATTTGCATACCAAGGGGCGTAGAACTCAACGAGAGCGCCTCGGTCTTGACCGACCTCCTTCTCGAAATTCTCCTCCGTCAAAACTACGACTTCGTCGGCGGAGGCTGCTGATGAGAGTAAGAACAAGGCTAGGGTTACGCACGCCCAACGGATCTGTGACCATGTCGTCATTTTTATTGAACTTTGGATCCGAAAATTCTTCTTCTTGTCGCTCACTGTGATTGACGAAACTGAAGCGCAGAGAGCTCGAATGAAAATGAACGTTGTGGCTGTTTCTCCGACTGTGTTTGTCTTTATGGTGGTTCAATTGCAAGAAGTTTGCGATTATTACAAAGAGCTCCCTTGAGGTTTTCAAATTAGTATATTCATGCCCCCCACTGTTGTTCACCGTCAATAATCTTGACGATCGCACCGTCAATGTTTGAGAGTCAGTAGCCGCGGTGCCAGCAAATTCAAAAAGTTTTTATGAGATCCTCATTTCAAAATTCAAAGATCCTCGAGTTTAGATAGGGCTCC
The DNA here is from genome assembly GCA_019985065.2 of Arctostaphylos glauca. Lineage (NCBI taxonomy): Eukaryota > Viridiplantae > Streptophyta > Magnoliopsida > Ericales > Ericaceae > Arctostaphylos > Arctostaphylos glauca. The sequence continues at coordinate 10,813,641 of JAHSPW020000005.1, forward strand.
TGATACCAAATTCAATCAATGACAGATAGTCGATAGACTGTGAGGAACTTTGAGGATTCGATCCAGGATAGATAGTACTATGAGGATATATCAAGGATTATGGTAGACTATGAGGATTTAATATGGCAGCAAACTTATATTAATATGAAGCAAGTACTATTAATTAAAGAAATCACACTCTTATTTATAAATCTATATTACAAATTAGATGTGAGATTTTAAAAAGATATTTTTACAATAACGGTTGATACATCTAACAGTTGAAATTCACTATAAAAAAATAAATAATTTTTTAAAAAGTAATTAAAAAATATACATTAATGCTCATCGTGGGGGTTACAAATATTTTTTCACCTAAATCTCTCCAATAGTCTGTGCAATGAACAACCAGTTAGCACAAACGGGGTGTTTCCAACCTGATGGCATTCCGATGTTAAGTCAAAACACGGAGAGAAAAAAAAAATAGTAATTGCACAATGAATGATAGCGTACCTGATTAATGGCCTATATGTTTTTCCTTATTAAAGGACAAACACAGATTTCTTTTTTTAATCTATCTCGTATTTATAATCCATCGAGTGTAATATTTAGTAACACAATCTCTAGAGAATCTTCCCTTATTCAATGATATCAAATTGCAATATTTTCATATGAGGCAACCTTCAAAACATGGCACATTTCTAACTTTAGCTATTGCCTTAATCTGCACTTTCTTAATCAGGATTTGCCATCATTCCAGAAGGTTCCCACCGTCTTAACCGAACGGCAAGTCGACTGGTCGACTTTCGGCAAAGCCCATGTCTTTCTTGTGATAAGCTCGTTTGGCTCTTCATTGGTCGAAGCCCTATAATGCCGAAGTTAGACCTCATGCCGACCTATCCTGAGAGAGGCGCGTTCGGCAATACGTCAACCTAAACCCCACGTTGCTGACACGGTCTCTATTCCTCTGCACAGTCCAATTCTTTATTTAATTAAAGATGGGTCAAACCCTATATTTCGGTCCTCCACAATAGCCCCTCAACTAAGCGTTCATTCAGTTAACGATTGGTTGACAAGATTGGCCGAATTCATAGAGCTGCAATGGTTTGGGCACGCATCGTTTGTTGATTCGTCATGTGTCAGACCATCGTTTTGCCTTTGTAGGCGCCGTTTCAAATGCATTAATTGCTTAAACATGCTAGATTGTTCCATGTGTCGCCCATCAGACGACCCAAACCTCGTGTCGCTTCATTTTTTGCGCACCGTCCAATATCTCATTTCGAACATATATAAGGAGTAGAAGGGGGAGAGTGATTACTTTTCTATCTCTTTTCTCCATTTCTTCCTTTCCTTACTGCTGTTCAAGAATTGCTGTTGTCTGAATCTCCAAATCTTTGAGAACCCAGTGCTTCAATCACAGGTAAACACTAGAGACTGATTGTTCTCGTTGCTATGTAAGTTTAAACTTTGTATTTTGCCTCTTAACATCCCTTAGGACGCCTAATTTTAGTTTTGTTGGCACTATTCATGTATGAATAGTGCCCCTAATACCGTCCCATCAACTATTCTGGTGAACATGTCACGTTAGTAGCCCCTTTTTGGTGATACTGTTCTATCATTTCGATAAGCCCCATACACTTTTCTTTATTCGTTCTACAGTTTTGCCTATCATCTTCGGCGTTGGTCCTCATATCTGTCTTTTTGATTCTTCATCCCTTGTACCTTGCTAGGTCTCCTTATGGCACCAAATAGAGACAAGTTTCGAGAGTGTTTCGATTCTTATGCCAATAGACAAGTTTTTCGGATAAGATACAATGTTCCGAACGAAGTACAACTTACTCTTTTATCGATCGACGCCGCTCCCGAGTATCGGCCTGACTGTATTCATATCCCCATGATGGCCATCATTGAATGAGGGTTTGGTTCCCCTTTCATCTATGGCTTAGGCGCCCCTTTTACGAACTCAACCTCGCTCCTTATCAAGTGTCAATCAATATAGAATCATTATATCGATCGTTTGGCTAAAAGAACTGCATGGACTCGACCTTGAGTTTTGTGATATTTTTCGGCCTATACTTAGCCAGTAGGAATGCCAAGTCGATGAGACACCATCTTAAGAGTCATCCTCGGTACGACTGGATCATCAGTCTACCCGATTCAGATAAATATGTTGGGGATGTATTCGACGTCATTGGTAACTTCGAGTTCGGCCCTGGCGAACACGAGTTCCCCATTCCTAGAGTCCCAAGGGTTTTAGGTGTTGTCCATCTCCATACTTGTTTTTATATCATTCTTGCTTTTCGACCCTGATATTTATCTGTATGTTTCAGATAAGAACATTGTCAGTCATCTGAATGCCGAAGCCCATCCCTGTCCCAGATTTTTTTTAATAATAATAATAATTAATAAATTTTTCAAAATTAGATTTAACAGGTGGTTTATTACATTTTATGCATATATAATGATTTGGGGTTTATGTGTGGTGTATGTTGAATAAGGACTTGGTGGATAGTATGTAATATTGTTGGAGGGTAAAAGTGTATTCGAGCCTTTAAAAAGCCCCACATCAGATTTTTAAAGTCAAAATGCCCATTCCCCCCCCCCCCCCCCCTCTCTCTCTCTCTTTCCCGTTGTACTTCCATGGAGGTGTGGGTGTATTAGCTCTTCCAAACTCATCTTTCAAATCTTGCTAAAACTTAAAAATCTCTCAAGATCTTTTATATTTCCCTTGCTTTTGGTGAGTATTTGGTGGTTGATCGTGCTCATTTCTCTTGGAGAGAGTTTATTTCAAGTTCATTCACCATTGGAGGTTAGGGTTTGCTTTGGAAGCTCAAATCTTTTGATCTAAGACTCAAGGTAGGGATCTCTTACCTCTCTTATGCGTGTATGACGTATTTTTGGTGATCTATGAGGCTGGGTGTTGGTTTAGAGCTTGATATTTGAAGTTGGAAAATTCTGCAGAAAACGCGCATTTTCGGCCAGTGCATGCTATTACTGGTGATAGTGTTTGTATTACTGGTAATTCAATGTTTCTTCATTTTTGGGCATTTTTTGGCAGTCCCTGCTATTACCGGTAATACAATGTTCATTTTTAGGCAATGTCATGTACTACCGATAATAGTATCTGTATTATCGGTGATAGCGTGTTATTACCAGTTTTCTGTACTTATTTCTTATATTGTATTGTAGTAGTTGCCTCGCATTGACACGATGTATTGTCTAGCCTCCGACGGGAGATGTGCTAGTTATATATTGTCTAGCCTCCGACGGAATATGTGCTAGTTATATGACGTCTAGCCTTTAACGGGAGATGTGTTGGTTATATGACGTCTAGCCTCCGACGGGAGATATGCTAATTATATGACCTCTAGCCTCCGAAGGGAGATGTGTTAGTATATTTTGGTATTGTCTAGCCACCATTGGGTGATGACGTGCTAGTTGGAATATGACAATTGAATCAATATGAGAACCATGAAACCATGAGTTAATTAGTCAGGTTGACTTGCAGTTTTATATTCTAAATGTTGCAATCATACTTCAAAGGCTTATGGATTATTTGTCATACATGTGTTATTATAGATTGTTCATGAATTATGCCAAATTATTGTATATTCATATAATATTGTTATAGACATTTGTATTGGACTTTGTAGCGCACTCTTTCATTCATTCGGGTACTGCTTCGGAGACATGATTTAGACTTACATGGATGCATAGCGATGCATGCTTTTGAAAAAATGTCATGAATGGAGTTATACATCATCTTTAGACTTATCTTTTTGAAAGATGTACAATAACTTCTCTTTTGTAGAATTATGTACTCAAACTCAAATCATTTGTAACACTTTAACATATTATTTTGGTTATCGGGCCAAGGGTACCCCTTTTTTGGTGGTAATACTTGGAACTTATGGACTTATTTGATTCTGAAAGATGATGATTTTGGAGTATTTTTGTAGAATTGGCAGTTTTTATTTAAAATGTGAATGTTTATCCTGCTTAAAATCGAGGGCGTGACAGTCCCGCTCGAATTGTTGAAGTGTTTGAAGTTCCTCATAATTGCCAGGACGTCGCCAACATCCTAGAGTTTGAGCCCCATTACAAATATACACTCGAGGATTGTCGTGCCGAGTGCGTTCCTTCGAGCAAAATTTTACAATACCTTGATCGAATAGGAGATCCAGCCGAATCTGCCTAGTTGAACATGGAATTTGTCTAACACCGTACCGCAAAGCCGATCTCTGCCCGTTTCGTTGCTCTGTCGGCCTTTTCAACTCCTCCTCCTCCTCCTTTATTGATCGTCACTCAGTCGCAATCCGCAAGAGGCCTCGAGAGGGGTCGATGGATGAGGAAGAAGAACATGTCTCCCCAGTTCACTCTGAGGCATCTGGTGCAAGTGAAGGACAGGTCGAGCCTGTAGATGCCGAGCCATGAAGGCCTAGGTTCAGGACTGGAATGTAACGCCCCAACTTTTGGGCACGTTAAATTCCCACAATAAATTTTTTTTAATTTATTTAAACCACGTTTTGTTTCAAAATAAATTATCGAAAGAAACTAACTTTTATTTAATGATAAAATTCCAACAACATTTAAGTAAAATAAGTTGCAAACTGAATTGACCAAAATACCCTTTCAGGTTTACAAATTTATTAAAGTTAAACTAAAACCTTAAACTAATCTATGGGTAAGGCAACCAGGTGAATGTCTCCCCTCCAGTAGCCTCCAGCTCTTCCGACCCGAACGGTTCCTCTATAGGTACTTCTACATCTGGCATGAAACGCCAGGGGCAAAGAAGTTGCACCGATGAGTAATGAAACTCAGTAGGACAGATTACCCGAAAAACCAAACCCAAGGACATACAACATTCAACAGTTCATGATAATAGACAGTAAATAACAATACATGCTGATATTGAATAAAAATAAGCAGTAAACACGTCGGATTAATTATGCTCTTTTCGCTTTCATTATCTTGTTTAAGTGGGACGACGCCCTGTCACATGGCACGACGGCCGGAGCATGCACGTGGGACTTTATACCCCTTAGCACACCTCGGGACTTAAACCCGGTAAGCAAGCTGCATGTGGGACTGGTTACCCCTTAGCATACCTCGGGGCTTGAACCCGGTAAGCAAGCTGCATGTGGGACTGGTTACCCCTTAGCATACCTCGGAATGACATCCGGTAATCCACCATACACGTGGGACTGGTTACCCCTTAGTATCTTCGGAACGACGTCCGACATCAACCATACATGTGGGACTGGTTACCCCTTAGTATCTTCGGAACGACGTCCGGCATCGGGCAGCACGACGGCCATACCCGGCATAACCACAAGTTTCAATCTTCAAGTTTCATTTAAATTGTTCTCTACAACTAACAACGCACTGGAATTTAACATCTACACATGTTAGGCATCAATGCATTTTAACAAAGTTCTCAACTCACGAGATCCCATAAGAATTCGAATACATAATCGAAGCATAGTGGATACATGTGAGAGTGTTCATGCTGTCTGGTGAACAAAATACAGAATATAATCATTGCCGATGTATTCTAATGTTAAGCTAAACATTCTGAAATTCCGCTCTGTATATCAACAGGTCGCTCGAGCGACCCTACCTCGCTCGAGCGGCCAAAACAAGTCTTCTGTCCGAATTTGAAACTTAAAAATTTCTGTAGCTCGCTCGAGCGACCTCAAGCTCGCTCGAGCGGCCTATTAAAAAAAATATATATATATATATATATATATATTTTTTTTTTTACGAAAATTCAAAATTTTCATAACAACCTCGCTCGAGCGGTCCAAAGCTCGCTCGAGCGAGCCGTCGTCTTCCCCAGATTCTGGAATTTCCAGAATTGAACAACTTCATATGAACAAAACCCTAAAAATCAAATAGAACTACTAACAGATCATGAAATCATGCAATAACCACAAAATTGAATATCCTAAGGTTGGTAGGTAAGCAATCCTACCTCAATTTGATGAAATTGTTGACGATTAGGACGAATTTTGGCTAGAAAGTTTCGACCCAACTTTCTCTCTCCTCAAGAACACCTTCGAAATTCTTCTGGATTTCTCTCCCAACACCTCACAATACTCTCTCTAACCTTCTGAATTTCAATTGTGCGTCTAAAACCAACAAATTGCCGTCCTATTTATAGATTCAAGGGGAGAATCCCTCATAATGTTCAAATAAAAATCCTAATTGAATACCATGAAACCCCCAAATTGAATCCCCATAAAATCCTTACTAATTCGCCATCAAATTCGATTTAAATCCGTTTATTTGCCATTAAAACGAAAAGAATCCGACGTTTATTCGTTAATTAATCGGAAAATCTCATTCAATAACCATGAATACGAAGAAATCCCAAAAGATGCCATTTTCGAGGTTGCTGGAAATGATAGCTCGCTCGAGCGGTCTATAGCTCGCTCGAGCGGCCTATTAAAATAATATTTTTTATTTTTTATTATTTTTTATTATTTTTTTTATTTTTTTTTAAATAATTTTTTTTTTAAATTAATTTTTTTTTTAAAACTCCTAACTTAAATAGTGAAACACTCTAAATAAATATCAAATATTAATTTTAAATTATTTTAAAATTACAGAATATTACAATCTATCCCCCTTAAAAGATTTCTTCCTCGAAATTACACAGGATAGTTAAGCAAAAAGTTCAGGGTGATTGGCTCTCATAACATTCTCTTGTTCCCAAGTAGACTCTTCTATATTCCGGTGACGCCAAAGCACTTTGACCAACTTAATGGTCTTACCCCTTAGACGCTTTTCACCGTGATCTAAAATCTGAATTGGTTTCTCCTCATACGTTGTGTCTTCATCTAAGGTGACGTCTTCCAATTTAATGATGTGCGTTGGAATCGCCATGTACTTCTTCAGCATTGACACATGAAAGACGTTGTGCACCCGATCAATCTGTGGCGGTAATGTCAAACGATAAGCAACTTCTCCTATTCTTTCCAAAACCTCAAACGGCCCAATGTATCGTGGCATTAGCTTTCCCTTTTTACCAAACCGAGTAATGCCTCTTCTTGGTTTGATCTTTAGAAAGACATGATCGCCCACTTCGAACGTCAACGGCCGTGTTCTCTTATCGGCGTAGCTCTTCTGTCTACTTTGCACCGTCAATAATCTTTGCTTAATGACCTTAACCTTCTCAGTAGTTTCTTGAACCAACTCTGGTCCCAAGAAACTTGTCTCTCCGACCTCAGTCCAGCATATTGGGGAGCGACAAGGTCGACCATATAGAGCCTCATATGGCGCCATCTGTATGCTTGCCTGATAACTATTGTTGTATGCAAATTCTACCAGCGGCAAATGTCGTTCCCAGTGGTCTTGAAAATCTAGCATACAGGCTCTCAGCATATCTTCCAATGTCTGAATTGTGCGTTCTGACTGACCGTCAGTTTGGGGATGGAAGGCCGTGCTCAAGTGCACATTCGTCCCCAAAGCCTTCTGCAAGCTTTGCCAAAATATCGAGGTAAAACGAGCATCTCGATCTGACACTATCGTGATTGGCACACCGTGTAATCGGATTATCTCTCGAATGTAGAGTCGACTATAAGACTCCATGGTGTCTGTCATCCTGACCGGCAAGAAATGTGCTGACTTAGTTAATCTGTCCACAATGACCCAAATAGCGTTGTGTCCTTGTACTGATCTGGGTAGTCCTGTCACAAAATCCATTGTGATGTGTTCCCACTTCCAACCCGGAATCGGTAACGGTTGAAGCGTCCCGCCAGGTTTTTGATGTTCTGCCTTAACTTGTTGACACGTTAAACATGTCGAGACAAATTTGGCGACATCTTTCTTCATCCCACTCCACCAATACTGTCTCCGAAGATCCTTATACATCTTGTTACCTCCTGGATGAATAGCGAAACTAGATTGATGGAACACCTTCAACACTGACTCTCTTAATGTACCAATATTTGGTACAAACAGCCGTGACCGGTATCTCAAACCCCCGTCAGCACCAATCTCCCAACCTGTTGTAACTTCTCCTGTAGCTATTCGGTGCCTGATAAATGCCACCTCTTGGTCAAAACCTTGTACAAGTAGTATCTCTCTATGCAACTCTGGTGTTGCAACCAAGGCATTTAAGCTAGCCCCGTCCGAACTCTCTGTCGGCTGAAGAACGAATCCACTTACTGACTCCATCATTTTCCATTCTTGGATTGCCAAATTTGCCACCATTGCTCTTGACTTCTTGCTCAATGCGTCAGCCACCACATTGGCCTTGCCCGGATGATATGACAAGGTGAATTTGAAGTCTTCAAGATACTCTAACCACCTTCTTTGTCTCATATTCAAGTCCTTTTGTGTGAACAAGTACTTGAGACTCTTGTGATCAGTGAATACCTTGAACTCTTCTCCATATAGGTAGTGACGCCATGACTTTAGTGCGAATACTACCGCCGCTAGTTCCAAGTCATGCGTTGGGTAATTCTTTTCGTGAATTTTCAGCTGCCTTGATCCGTAAGCTATCACCCTTCCATTCTGCATAAGTACACATCCTAACCCCTCCTTGGATGCATCACAGTACACGGTATAGCCCACGCCCCTTTCAGGTATGATCAATATCGGTGCGCTGGTCAACCTCTTCTTGAGCTCTTGAAATGCCTTCTCGCATGCCTCATTCCATTCAAATTTAGCTCCTTTCTGTGTAAGGCGAGTCATTGGTTTTGCAATTGCGGAGAAGTCCTGAATAAACCTTCTGTAATATCCAGCCAATCCCAAGAAACTTCTAACCTCAAAGACCGATATGGGTTGCTTCCAATCCATCACCGCCTGCACCTTACTGTCATCAACCGATATACCCTCCCCGGAGATGACATGTCCCAAAAACTTTACCTCTTTAAGCCAGAACTCGCACTTACTGGCCTTTCCGTAAAGCTGATTCTTCCTTAGCACTTGTAGTGTAATTCTTAAATGGTCCTCATGTTCTTGCTCCGATGAGGAATAAATTAGTATGTCATCAATGAAAACGACAACAAATCTATCCAAATACGGCGCAACAACTTGATTCATCAAGCACATAAATACAGCTGGTGCGTTGGTAAGTCCGAACGGCATCACTACAAACTCATAGTGACCGTAACGAGTCCGAAACGCCGTCTTTGGTACATCCTCTTCCTTGATTCGTAGTTGATGATACCCAGATCTTAAGTCAATCTTTGAGAAACAAGTGGCTCCTCTCAGTTGATCAAACAAATCATCTATTCTAGGTAAAGGGTATTTGTTCTTTATCGTGACTTGATTAAGTCGACGATAATCTATACACATGCGTAGTGTTCCCTCCTTTTTCTTCACAAATAACGCCGGTGCTCCCCACGGCGATACACTAGGACGAATATAGCCTTTCTCCAGCAGCTCTTGTAGTTGCGTCTTCAACTCCTGCAACTCAGCTGGTGCCATGCGATACGGTGCCATCGATATCGGAGCTGTTCCTGGTTGCAGCTCAATTGAGAAATCCAACTCTCGTTTCGGTGGTAATCCCGGTATTTCTTCCGGAAACACGTCGGCAAACTCGCAAACAACCTTTGGTAAACTTAAACTTTTGCGGTCTACTTCGTTCAACTTCAGACTTGCTAACCAACTAGTCAGCGGATCATACCACTTGGATTGCGCCATCGAAGCTGGATCCTGTCTATCCCCCTTAAATTTGAAGCATGTTCCACTACTTAAATAGGCAGTTACAGTCTTCCGATGACAATCAATTATAGCTCTATGAGCTGATAACCAATCCATGCCTAGGATGACGTCAAAGTCAACCAACTCAATGACCCGTAAGTCACAAGTCAACCGAAGACCTGATATCTCTATATCACAAGTTCGACATATTTTACCAACCGCTACTTGTCCTCCTAAGGGTGTGGATGGTATGACATTTGCAGATAGTATGCCATAAGTGGTTGGTGTTGAGCTATTGGTGGGTTTGGTGCCGGTTGTTGCTCGGGTGCCTGAGGTGGTGGTGGAGGCACCTGTTGTGGTGGCGGCGGTGGTACGTGAGGTGGGGTGGCGGTGGCCCCTGAGGCTGTGGTGGTGTTGCCATTTGGGCAGCCACAAATGCGTGGAACAATTGTGCTAACTGCTCTGCTCCTGGCATGATGTTTGAGAAAATAGTTGTGTTGGTAGGTGATGGTTGGTTATTGACGTTCCCCTGGTCAGGTACCTCGTTGACAACCCGACCCCCATTGCCATTATTACCGTTAGTGCCATTGAGTTCATTTTGGGAAGCCATTCTGTGAATTTCAAGTTTGAACTTTAAAGGAATAGATCTTACTCTACAACGTTTTTTTTTTTTTTTTTAAGAGGCATAGAATGACTAACATAAATGTTAAGAGTTTATGCAAGTTAAACTTTAAGGATAAAATGAGTGAAACTTTTATTTATTTATGTTTGCAACGGTTGAATACATGATTACATAAGACAACAAGTAGTACACATAATTGTTCTCTACCTATCCTTAATCATCTCACCGTCGTAAACTTATTCTAACCTACCTCTCCTCTCTAAGCAAATAATTGCGGATAATGGTCCCGCATCTGCCACTCCTTCTCCCAAGTCTCCTCCTCGACTCCATAACAGCGCCATTTGACTCTGCAATACATACCATTTTGCTCCCACTGATTGCGGGCAGCTATCTCTAAGATTTCAATCGGAACCTCAGTATAGGTATCCATGTCCGTGAAATCTACCCCTTCATGAGGAGTAACAATCCTACGCCCATCCATTGGCTTCTCCTTCTGGCACCAATCCATAGGTACCAGATTACCCCATATAAACCTGAATCCATCGGGTACATCCACCCGATACTGCTGCCCCACGCGCCCATAGATATAGATAGGGCCAAGATAGAACGGAGCCGTCAGTGCTTTGAAACTGCAACGAATCTTGGGTGGTACTCGGGCATATATCATCGTTCCTGCGGGGTACACTGGTGTGCGGGTCCGCCCCCAAGTTCGATTATCCCATTCCGGCTCTGGTGCCGGTGGCGGAATAACCTGGATAAGAACCTCCTCCATCTCTTCTTCCTCATCCTGCTCCTCTATAGCAGGCTCCGGATTAGCCAAATCAGCCCAACCAGCAAGAATAGCAGCATGGTGTGGTGCAAAGGGCTGCTGAGGTGGACCAAATACCGGTACTGCCTCTACTAGAGCCTCCTCAGGAAACTCCTCAACTGGATCTTCAATCCACTCGGCATAATCCTCGGGGTTACCCTCAAACAAAAGATGCACTTCTTGCACATTGCTGGATCCGGAGTTCGACATCTGACAATGGACAAAATAGTTATATATTAGACTTACAGTAGTATCGAATAACTCACAATAGTAAATCTAACCCAGTCCTCTAACTAGCGTAGGAAAACACAAAACTCGGAAATGTGTGCTACCCATCTACCCACGGTCGCAGGGAGGTCAAACCTAAGCTCTGATACCAAGTTGTAACGCCCCAACTTTTGGGCACGTTAAATTCCCACAATAAATTTTTTTTAATTTATTTAAACCACGTTTTGTTTCAAAATAAATTATCGAAAGAAACTAACTTTTATTTAATGATAAAATTCCAACAACATTTAAGTAAAATAAGTTGCAAACTGAATTGACCAAAATACCCTTTCAGGTTTACAAATTTATTAAAGTTAAACTAAAACCTTAAACTAATCTATGGGTAAGGCAACCAGGTGAATGTCTCCCCTCCAGTAGCCTCCAGCTCTTCCGACCCGAACGGTTCCTCTATAGGTACTTCTACATCTGGCATGAAACGCCAGGGGCAAAGAAGTTGCACCGATGAGTAATGAAACTCAGTAGGACAGATTACCCGAAAAACCAAACCCAAGGACATACAACATTCAACAGTTCATGATAATAGACAGTAAATAACAATACATGCTGATATTGAATAAAAATAAGCAGTAAACACGTCGGATTAATTATGCTCTTTTCGCTTTCATTATCTTGTTTAAGTGGGACGACGCCCTGTCACATGGCACGACGGCCGGAGCATGCACGTGGGACTTTATACCCCTTAGCACACCTCGGGACTTAAACCCGGTAAGCAAGCTGCATGTGGGACTGGTTACCCCTTAGCATACCTCGGGGCTTGAACCCGGTAAGCAAGCTGCATGTGGGACTGGTTACCCCTTAGCATACCTCGGAATGACATCCGGTAATCCACCATACACGTGGGACTGGTTACCCCTTAGTATCTTCGGAACGACGTCCGACATCAACCATACATGTGGGACTGGTTACCCCTTAGTATCTTCGGAACGACGTCCGGCATCGGGCAGCACGACGGCCATACCCGGCATAACCACAAGTTTCAATCTTCAAGTTTCATTTAAATTGTTCTCTACAACTAACAACGCACTGGAATTTAACATCTACACATGTTAGGCATCAATGCATTTTAACAAAGTTCTCAACTCACGAGATCCCATAAGAATTCGAATACATAATCGAAGCATAGTGGATACATGTGAGAGTGTTCATGCTGTCTGGTGAACAAAATACAGAATATAATCATTGCCGATGTATTCTAATGTTAAGCTAAACATTCTGAAATTCCGCTCTGTATATCAACAGGTCGCTCGAGCGACCCTACCTCGCTCGAGCGGCCAAAACAAGTCTTCTGTCCGAATTTGAAACTTAAAAATTTCTGTAGCTCGCTCGAGCGACCTCAAGCTCGCTCGAGCGGCCTATTAAAAAAATATTTTTTTTATTTTTTTTTTATACGAAAATTTAAAATTTTCATAACAACCTCGCTCGAGCGGTCCAAAGCTCGCTCGAGCGAGCCATCGTCTTCCCCAGATTCTGGAATTTCCAGAACTGAACAACTTCATATGAACAAAACCCTAAAAATCAAATAGAACTACTAACAGATCATGAAATCATGCAATAACCACAAAATTGAATATCCTAAGGTTGGTAGGTAAGCAATCCTACCTCAATTTGATAAAATTGTTGACGATTAGGACGAATTTTGGCTAGAAAGTTTCGACCCAACTTTCTCTCTCCTCAAGAACACCTTCGAAATTCTTCTGGATTTCTCTCCCAACACCTCACAATACTCTCTCTAACCTTCTGAATTTCAATTGTGCGTCTAAAACCAACAAATTGCCGTCCTATTTATAGATTCAAGGGGAGAATCCCTCATAATGTTCAAATAAAAACCCTAATTGAATACCATGAAACCCCCAAATTGAATCCCCATAAAATCCTTACTAATTCGCCATCAAATTCGATTTAAATCCGTTTATTTGCCATTAAAACGAAAAGAATCCGACGTTTATTCGTTAATTAATCGGAAAATCTCATTCAATAACCATGAATACGAAGAAATCCCAAAAGATGCCATTTTCGAGGTTGCTGGAAATGATAGCTCGCTCGAGCGGTCTATAGCTCGCTCGAGCGGCCTATTAAAATAATATTTTTTATTTTTTATTATTTTTTATTATTTTTTTTATTTTTTTTTTAAATAATTTTTTTTTTAAATTAATTTTTTTTTTAAAACTCCTAACTTAAATAGTGAAACACTCTAAATAAATATCAAATATTAATTTTAAATTATTTTAAAATTACGGAATATTACATGGAAAGACGCAGGTGACGAGCTCCAACTCAGTCATCAATGATGGGGTTGCTCAGGTCCTTGCTCGCTTGGTCCTATTGCCTAAAGATGTCGAAGCGCTGCTTACGACCATCAAATCTCTCTACCGAACAGCCCTAAACGATGCGCTGTCGGTGAGTATCCTCTTTTATCTAACTTAGAGATATTTATTTTGACTATTCTGACCCACCCATCTTCCTTTTCTGTCAGACTGTCCAAACACTCTCAGCCTTCGATCAACACCTCTTCGAAACAATGAAAATAACTAGTCGATCCATTAAGCGGTTGGCCGACGGGAAGGCTCTAAGGAAGGAGAGGGAACTGGAGATTGCCCCAACTGAAGGACAAGGTGGCCCAACTAATCTCCAATATTGATGTCTTTCAAAGCGCTAACAATGACCTGCTAAAGAAGGCCGAAGAGCTGAGGGAGAAGCATAAAGAGATGGTAAACGATAGCCTACAATGTCGAGTTTGATGAAGCCAAAAGCCCAGTGCAAAATGGAGTTTTTAAAGGCTCAAGACATCATCTACTGATGTGGATGGATCGACGGCTGAAAGCTGCAGATGTTGCTGCCGATTCACCACTTCTGCAAAACCTTCCTCCTTTTTTAAGTGGTGCTTCGGCAGCAGCTTCTACCAATGAGGGCGGCCTCTTAGTTGATCGAGAGGGAGAAGTGCCTGCTTTTGGTCAAGATGAGGAGGCGCTTGCTGAGCAGTAAATTGTTTTTATCTTCTCTTACTTTGTCAATTATCTTTTTTGCCGACGCCAAACGATGGTGTACTGTTGGTGGTTTTTGTACTTCTGCCCTTCCATACTTTTGCTACTAATTTTGATATAGATGCAGTTTTTCTAATTTCATTTGTTTATTTATTTCAGTCGATGTGCTTGCACTTTTTACTTTATCATTTATCTCAGCTGAAAATGCCTTTAATACCAAACAATGACTAGTATACCACTTGTCCAATTTAGTTTTTATCATTTATTTTGGCCGAAACGCCTTCAATATTTGTTTTGCAATGGCCCATATGCCACTTGCCATTTTCCTCCCCCATTGAGAGTTTGGAAAATAGTGTCTTTGCTGCAAACTCTTAGTAGCTCGACTTTCTCATCAGCCCATCTATCAAGCTTAGGGTTGCCTAACTGGATCCTAGCCTTTCGCGAGCATTGCCTCGGTTTGAAATGGATTACAAAAGAGGTCGCTTCGACCAATGATCATCACCTCCATAACTAAAAAGGGAGTTACGTATTTTACATCATTTGAATCAAAATAAATAAAGTACGAGTTACAGTACATCTCAAAAATAAAATATAAAAGATATTAAATAACTCTTCTAATGTAGCTTTCAAAAGTATACATGTCAATCCAAATATGCCAAGCACTCCATACTATGATCACTCCAAGGTTGTAACTGAAAAGAAAGAAGAGTTGAGCTTGACAGTCTAGTAGGAAAGTCTACACATGTATTACATGCATATGACATGATATGATAAGCCATACAAATATTTATATCAACACGAAGAAAGATAACTCTACTTTTGAAAGAAACCATAAATAACTCTACTGTGTATCATAGTTTCTTAATTCGTTCAATTCAATTCTATGAATCACATGTGTCACCAATCTGTTCTTGTTATGTGTCAAAGTGTCATTTCTAATATTTTTTCGAATGAGACCAGTACATATCAGCCTAGCATTCTCGAAAGATTCTAGTACGGTGTTCACGTATGTCATGTGTCTCGTAATGTTCGTGTCCCATCGTAAAAGTGTTCCCATAAGTCATACCATTCATCATTTTCACCTAACAAGATCCATATCAAAGTATCTTGTGTAGTTCATCTTCTATGCTCTTTATTAACAACATGTCATAATGTTTAACATGGTCTAAAACCATCGATGAAAGTTAATAATTTAAATCCAAGAAAAATGTAGGTTTCAAGCTCAATAGGTTCCAATATAAGTAAGAAAATGCGTCAAAACAATTGCCAAAACATAGTTAAACCAATGAAAAGTTTCAAGGTTTAAGGCACCGGTGCTTAGTTGAAATTGAGGTGCTGAAAGCAAAAGGCACCGATGCTAAACTCATAATTCTAAAAGTTGGTGATACAAAAAAAGGGAGGCACCGGTGCATCAAAAATCAAGGTACTGGTGCCATACACAAAATCTAAGATACAAAGAGCAATTGGCACCAGTGCTATAAAAAATAAGACACCGATGCATCGTGCATGCAAGGACATTTTAACAGATTTCAATGTCGAACCAAGGGTTTCTCAAATAAAGTTCAAGGCATCAAATAGCAACCAAATCAAGTTCTATATAGGTAATAGGAGTGAGAAATCCTTACCTCAAGGTTTAGATGCAAAGATCAAGATTCCAACTCCAAGCCCTAGCTCCAAATGCAAGGAAAACTTCGAACACCCCTTTCAAGTAAATACACGCAAATGGTCACTGGATATCAATTAAGGGTGAGTGAAATACATAGGATCTTAAAGGAATTGAACTTTGGAGCAAGACTTTAGGATGGAGTTTTGAGAGAAGGCTCAACGTATGAGGGGGAGAGAGAAGGGAGATGGGTTTGTGTTTTGCCCAAAATTTTCTCCTGATGTTTTACAATCTCATAAGTCAAAATTACACTCACATCCCTAGGTTTCACAACATGTTTCCACAAGCCCTCATGACTATCACATTATATCACATTGACCCAAAATCATATTATTACATCAATTTTCACATACTCCACATTAATGATACTCATTAACCCATATATTAAGATAAAAATTTAAAAATTTTCGGGTCTTTACATTGCCTCTGCTAATTTACAATTGTCTTGAAAAGTTAAACAAGAATTCCTATAATGTTTGAAAAATGAAAAAAACCTAGAGTTAGATATAATATATGATATTCATATGGTTCAACCTAGCGTGAAACAAATTAACGTGAAATGTCATGACGCATATTTTGTAGGAGTTTTGTTTCATCAACTCGAGTCTTCATTGTCTTGCCTCAACCATCTCACAATTGTCTAAAAATAAATAAATAAATAAACCGTTGTTCTATGTATCGTCCAAAATCAATAAAAATAGCAAAAAGATGAATAACAATTTTGATGACTTTTAAATCTATTGTCACTAAACACGAGTATATATATATAAAAAAAAGGTTTCTTAGCATTAGGTATGAATTATCAAATGTTTTACTGTTGTCAGATTTAACTGCGTGGGGAGGTTATAATTCACTAAATCCACTTGAAAACTAATTTTGTTTTTTTTGCATTATAGCAAGAATGATATGCGTGGATGAACTCAATTATTTGTGTTACAAAGCACAAATATAATAAATCAACTATTTCTTAAGAGTTGTTACCAAGACAAGAATTTAGGAATGTAGAACATCACCTCCCAAGTTTGCAAATATATAGCAACAACTTCTAAATTTGTATAAGGTAAATAATTTTGCTATTGAGTTGTGTTTCATAACAATTTTTTCTCTATATAATTTTGTGCATATGGTTTTAAACGCGACCAAGTCAACAGTTCACATAATTTTTTGACAATAAATAGGCTTTTTGCTCTATTTTTATCTCAATTTCTAGTGAAACATCAATCACGCTGTTTGGCTTGATGGAGTTTTTTTTTTAGGTCAAGTTGTGATTTTAGATTAAAAACATTCATTCACTATACACATGTACAATAGCATTAACTAGACAAAATTTGAAAAATCCTTTAATGCCTAGAAATCTTTGATTGTAGTATACAAAAGTGGTTGTTTAAGTTGTACTATTTTTTCCTTTTTTCTTTTTTTGGAGTCTGTGTTTTTTAATTTTTTAATTTTTTTGTTCTTTTTTTTAACTCTAGCTGTGTTATGACTGTGGATGCCACTTGTCTCTAATATATGAGTTTCAATTGGCAAACAACTTATTCAACCACTTTATTGCCCCTGCTTAGGTTACAAGCTCCCGCCACTTAGCTCGGCAATAGTGAGATGACTGCGTGTCGTTTATAAACCCAAATAATGACAGAATATTATACCGATGTGGGAGAAAAATAAAAACGTATAATGGATATCATGTATCATTTGTTGCTGCCTATTGATTAACTTCTATTTCTTACACTAACGTAGTTTAATTGACAAATACTTGCTATGGACTCCACAATTTGTAAGTCAATAGGGCAAAGTATAGTAAGGACATTATTGCTTTGCTTCTTAGTCAGGATGATCGCTGTAGATAGAATTTAGTGGTTTGTGAGGGAAAGAACCTAAAACTAATATCATAAAAATTATATCAAAATCGTGAATTTGTAGTGCAACCCAAATTGAATTTAATAGTTAATGACAAAAATTAAACAACAATTCCTTTATTTTCTGGAAAAAGAAAAAGAACCTAGAGTTAGATGTAATATAAGATAGTCATATGGTTCAACTTAAAGAGAAACAAATTAAAGTAAAATGTCACGACGCATATGTCGTTCATCAACTCGAGTCTTCATAGTCTTGCCTCTGCCAACTTACAAATGTCTCAAAAAGTTAAAAAACAATTCCTATAATTTTTGAAAAAAGAAAAAGAACCTAGAGTTAGATGTAATCTATGATATTCATATGGTTCAACTTAAGGGGAAACAAATTAAAGTGAAATGTCGTGACGCATATTTCGTAGGAGTTTTGTTTCATCAACTTGAGTCTTTATTCTTGGCTCTGCCATCTTACAATTGTCTCAAAAAAAATATAAACCGTCATTCTAGGCATTGTCCAAAATCAATAAAAATTGCAAAAGACGAATAACAATTCTGATGACAAAATATGTAGCGACAACTTCTGAATTTGTTTAAGGTAAATAATTTTGCTATTGAGTTGTGTTTCGTAATGATTTTTTCGTAATGGTTTTAAACACGACTAAGTCAATTATTCACATAATTTTATGACAATAAATAGGCTTTTTGCTATCTTTTTATCTCAATTTGTAATGAATATCAATCATGCTGTTTGGCCTGATGGAGTTCTTTTTTAGGACAAGTTGTGATTTTATATTAAAAACATTCATTCACTATACAGATCTACAATAGTGTTAACTAGACAAAAAATTAAAAAAAATCCTTTAAAATCAAGAAATCTACGATTATAGTACAAAAAATGGTTGTTTAATAATTTGTTATTTTTTTTGGAGTCTGTGTTTTTTTATTTTTTTATACTTTTTTTAAACTCTAACTGTGTTACGACTGTGGATGCCACTCGTCTCTGATATATGAGTGATAATTGGCAGACAACTTTTTCAATGACCTTAATGCCCCTTGTAACGCCCTACATTTTTATGGTACGTTATAATAAAAGAATAATTAATTAAGCAGTGGAATAAAAAAATTATATTAAAATAAGGGCCCAATTCTCAAAATATTTATTAATTATCAATAAACCAACCGACGCAAAATTTAGTTTATTAAATAATTTCGAAAACTAATAACTCAAATCATAATTTCATTAATTAAACTCAACTAAAGGGACATCTTAGACCAAACCATTGAACTGTGACTGGTATAGTAATGACTCTGGTACATCATTCTCGTCCATCACAATCTCTTGAAATTCGGAGTCATGTTCCCCCCCTATCTATTCCTCAAAATCTAGCTTGAAATGCCAAGGGCCAAGAAGTATCTCCAATGAATGATTAACACTCAGTAGAAAAGTCTAACATTTCTTCTAACTTACAAATAAATTTGCATGATAATAATTCTATGCAACGTGCAAAGAACGATGAATGACTATGAATTTACAATATCGTGCATAAATCTTTCTGCACTGAGTTGTATCTTTTAGTTATTATTATCTTAACAACGGGGTCTCACAATTTTCTTTATTAAAATTATAACCTCAGAGTCTCGTAATCCCCTTCATTATAATCAGAGTCTCACAATCCTCCTTAGCAAAATTACAAATATTAGGGTTTCGCAATCTCCTTAATCGATATCACAACATTGGGGTCTCGCAATCCCCCATAGTCAAAATTACAATCTCAGGGTCTCGCAATCCCCTTCATCGGTATCACAATATTGGGGTCTTGCAATCTCTCATAATCCACTACATCTCCGAATCATTTTGGTCATTACTCATTATCGCAACAATGAGATTATCTAACTCTACTCTTCAATTAACTTTCAATTTTAATGCATGCATGCACAATCCTCATCCGTAATGCTCAACATGCATCGAGCATAAATTAGAATCACTAAAATCATGCGACGTCATCAACATTACCCAAATCTAAGTCACATACAATGTTCGTGAGCCTATCATACAAATCGGTATCAACAAGTAATAATCCTTAAATTGATCAACTAAACTAAATTAACTCACAAATCGTCCCATGTAATAAATATCTAGTATTCATATGGTTCAGATACAATTCTAATCTGACACCTAAGAATTATCAAATTCATAATTTGATTTAATTTACTCAATCGAATACACATAATTAGTTCAAAAATAAAATATTAAAGATTCGATCTACATTCCCTACACAATCATCGAACAAAACTAGATCTACTCATTAATCAAATACATAGATAGGACTCAGTCTGAAATTTCTACCTCGCTCTAACGAATAAAACACTACCAAAAATTTACGAACCAAACACTGCACTGACATTCGATTATCGCAACACTATATAAAAAAAATCAAAATCATTCATTAAGTATAAAAAAAATGGTGTATTATTATAAATAAATAATAGGATAAGTAACTACTTTAAGTATAATATATAAATATATATGTACATATAAAAAAAGTGTACTTATTGCCAAAAAACAGTAAAGTAAGTACTTTAAATACTAATATACTATTACCAACAATTAATAGAATAAAAATTTACTAACTAATAACATAAAAGAAGATGAAAACAACAACAACAAAAACACAGCAGAGGAGAAGGGAGGGGGGTGTTGGCCCGAGAGAGAGAGAGAGAGAAAAGTGAGAGAGAGGTATCGCGGGAGAGAGAGGGAGCATGAGGACCGAGAGAGAGAGATTAAAAGAGAAATTCGTAAAGAGAGAGATTAAGAAGATAATGAGAGAAATACATAAAAAGAAAAAAAAAACAAATAAGAAACATAAAGACTGATGGAGACACGGCTGTTGGGAAAAAAAAGGAGGAGAAAAGGAAGAGAGAAAGGGAAGAAAAAGAAAGAGATGCGTCAGAAAATTTCAAAAAACACAAAAGTATGAGAAACGAACACAACGTTTTTTTTAAGAGAATAATTCGTGAATATTTGAGATGCACACAAAAATCTAAAATGACAGAAAGTGAATATCAAATGGATCAAAAGTTGTATAAATAGATAAAGGAAAATCAAATCTGTGCCTAATTAGGATACGAATCGAAAGGGTGTTATTTAAATTAGACTACTTCTAAATCATATTAAAACATCCAAACCGAAACTATTAAAATAGAACGACATATTTTTTATGGATTCCTACTAAAACGGATGGGTAACCTTCCCTCTCTGAAGGTTCAATGAATCTGGATAACCCGAAATAATGAAGGAAAATAAAGCAAATTAAATCAAAAAGAATTAATTGCCTGAAAATAATATGAATAAAATTAATAAATTTGATAAAAATAATAATAATAATTTTACAAAAATCGTCGGTCGTTACACCCCTGCTTAGGTTACAAGCACCCGTCACTTTGCTCGGCAATAGTGAGATGACCGCGTGTCATTTATAAACCCAATAACGATAGAATATTATACCGATGTGAGAAAAAAATAAATACGTATAATAGATATCAAGTATCATTTGTTGCTGCCTATTGATTAACTACTATATATTTGTTACACTAATGCTACCATTTGGCCTGACTAGATTATTGGATTATTGGATTATTGGATTATGTTGGGTTCCATAGGGAATAATCTAGCTCAAAGTGTTTGGACTAAATTATTTGTGGATTATGTTGACCACAAAATGTAGTTGTATTTATTTTGACTTAATCCAGGTTGTTTGGGTGAATAATTTAGCCCAAATGGGCTAGATTATTTTCAAAATAATCTATACAATCTCAATAATATAGTTTAGCCAAATAGACACTAATTAATTGACAAACACTTGCTATGGACTCCACAATTTGCAAGTCAGTAAAACAAACTATAGAAAGGAGATTATTGCTTTGCTTCCAAGTTAGGATGATTGCTATAGATCAAATAAAGTGGTTTCTAAGGAAAAGAACCTAAAATAATTTCAGAAAAATTATATCAGAACGATGAATGGGTAGTGCAACCCAAATTGAATTTAATAGTTAATGAAAAAAATTAAACAACAATTTCTATACTTTTTGGAAAAAGAAAAAGAACCTAGAGTTAAATGTAATATAAAATAGTCATATGGTTCAACTTAAGAGGAAACAAATTTAAGTGAAATGTCGAGATGTATATTTCATAGGAGTTTCGTTTCATCAACTCAAGTCTTCATTGTCTTGCCTCTGCCATCTTACAATTGTCACAAACAAAAAAAAAATTGTTGTTCTACGCATTGTCCAAAATCAGTAAAAATAGCAAAAGGTGAATAACAACTCTGATGACTTTTAAATCTATGGTCACTAGATACACAAGCATATCTAAAAAAAGGTTTCTTAACTTTGGGTATGAATTATCAAATGCTTTACTATTATCAAATTTAACCAATTGAGGAGGCTATATAATGCACTAAATCCACTTGAAATATGTGAACGAACTCAATTAGTCGTCATAAAGGTAACAAGGTTGTGTTACAAAGTACAAACATAATAAATCAACTATTTCTGAAAAGTTGTTACCAAAATAAGAATTTACGAATGTAGAACATCACCACCCAAGTTTAGCAAATATATGGCAACAACTTCTGAATTTGTGTAAGGTAAATAATTTTTCCATTGAATTGTGTTTAACAATTTTTTCTTGATATAATATTGCGTATATGGTTTTACGCAACTAAATCAATTGTTCAAATAATTTTGTGACAATAAATAGGCTTTTTTCTTTTTTAATCTCAATTTGTAATGAATATCAATCATGCTGTTTGGCTTGATGCTTTTTTTTTTAGGTCAAGTTGTGATTTTAGATTTAAAAAAATACTCATTCACTATAAACATCTACAATACTGTTAACTAGACAGAAAACTGGAAAAATACTTTAAAACCAAGAAATCTTCGATTATAGTATAAAAAAGTGATTATTTAAGTTAAAATAGTTTTTTCTTTTTTTCTTTTTCTGGAGTCTACATTTTTAAATTTTTTTGGTCCTTTTTTTCTTAACTCTAGCTGTGTAACGACTTATCATGAAGCGAACAATTTATTTTGAGAGCAAACTGAGAGATTTGGAATCGAGCCCCACTTTGGTTAACATTGCACGGTACCCTTCCTTATTCACTTGTTTGTTATAGTTCATGATTGAATATTGCTCATTCTTGTGAAATGCACCTCGTACGCCTGGAAATCTACGAATCAAGCATAGCTGATAGTTAAACTTTCAATAGAAATCATTTTGTTTATTGTTGTCAATATGATGCATTGCTAGGGACTAGCAACCTTCAAGTCGGGGTGTGTGATGAGCGCACTATATTATATATTAATGTGGCTCAATGTACCCAACTCAGTATCTATGCGTAGACAAATTCATTGTTCTAGTTAATATTACATGCCTAGTTGTCATTGTTCCATTTCAGGTTTTCGAGCACTAAAAGCATGTCCAAAGGCTTCATTACGACTAAAAGGCCTCGGGACCATTTACGACATTGATAAAGGTGCAAATGAAAGGCTCGGGAATGATAAAAGAGCAGCCAGAACGAAAGAAAAAATAAGTCAAAAAAATTAAAGACAAACTCATTCTCTATCAATAGATAATAGAGTCCTATCGATAGAAATCCTCTCTATCATTAGAGACAGAATTGCAAAATCGGATAGTACACTTTCCTATCGATAAAGAACCCCTTCTATCGATAGAAGATCATTTTTTACTTAAGAAATAGACCTCTCTATCAATAGAGACTTATTCCCTATCGATAGAGAGTGTCTGACGCACGTTAAATACAGATTTTGATATTTTACACTTTAACACTCTTTGAGATATTTCTTCCCATGACTTTTATGTTGTAAGAGGACGTAAGTGAGCTTTTGAGCATTGTTTTTGCCCTCTTTGACCTCATGCTTGTATGTATATGAAGGAAAACAAAGGAAAAAAAAAAGATAGATCTCATTCTTAGTTTAGTTTAGTTAATTTTTGAGTTTTGAGAGTTTCTCTCTGTAAAACTCATCTTGATCTTCATTTTCTCCTGAGTTTTCTCCTTCAAGTGTAAGACATTATCTCTTGAGAAGTAAGTTAATACAATGTTTAGTTTCATTTTGTGCTTTTGTTTCTTATTCTTATTTTTTCGGCAAGTCACCCGAATCTTGTCTATTGATTTTTTATGTTATTTTCTACAGATTTTTGAGCTTCATCGGTAAGTTTGATCACTCTATCTTAGTTTTAGTCATGCTTAACTTGTATTCCTTCTTCTCTTTTATCTTTGTTAAAAGTATGAGTAGCTAAATTTTTTAGGTTAAGTATAGGATGAAGTTCATCTAAAACTAACAATGGTTAATATCTCTTAAACACTTTTCATGTTTGTCAATGGATCTATACAAGTTCTTCTTCTTAGAAATAAAAAGGAAGTGTTAAGCTTTTGCTTAGTTATTGCCATATTTTTGGTATATCTAATACTTAAATTTATGTCCACCCTATTTTGAAATACTTATTCTTGAATTTAGATAAATCTAGAGACGCATCCTTTGGTCCAAAAAGACTAATTTTTATTGAATATTTTTCGATCTAGAAACCCTAGCAGGAATCTAGATCGAGTTTAAAATAAGATATTGACTAGTGAAAGTTTATGGTGAATAAATTCCGAAGACTAAACTTATCTTTAAACTTGATTTTATTCCCTCACTTAGTTATTATAGTGTTAATCATCACCAAACAAACTTTGAGGTTGACATCCGAAACGTCAAAAAATAAAATTTGTGAAGTCTTTTAACCTAACTTTTTTTTTCCGTGGATCGATACTCCGGACTCTTCACTATACTTCTTTTAAATATTTGAGGGAAGTCCTATTTTAAATATTAAACACTGATCTAGGCTGGCGCCTTAACGACGCTCTTTTGCCGGTCGGTCAACAGGTATTGTATTGTCAAGAGGTGTTGTGTCATATATAATTTGAGATAGAGGCGTGAACTGATGACCTTTATGTTTGTGGTGCATGGTCTATCTCGACTGTTTAGGTTGAACTAGGCTACATGATGTGTTATAATAGAACGATTGAGATTACGAAACTGCACTGTAACTGCACTGGACTTTAAGACTTGCTTGAATAATGTGAGACACTTGCAATGTAATGCATGGACATATGTTAATGGATTGATAGGATACAGAAATTGTATGACTAGCCTCCACTCGGAGTGTGCTAGGAATGAAGTGAAATACTATACTAGCCTCCATTCGGAGAAGTATTAGGGGTGATATGAAAAGATATGCTAGCCTCCTTTAGGAAAGTGCTAGAGAGAAGAATAATACTATGACTAGCCACCTTGAGGTGTTGTGTTAGGGATGACAAACAAACTATGATAAGAATGATTGAATTATTAGTATGATTGAATAATTCATTGGATGGTAAATTGTTGTTATAGAATTATTAGTATGAATTTTGAATTGGCTTGGATACTCTTGTCAAGATAGGACATAACTATTCGATACATAATGAGAGGCGCCTTTGATGCTTATAAGACATGGGATGCAATGGATGATAGTGTGAGTGAAAGTATCCATAGAAGCATTGATTTGATAGTAGATTAACAATACATTAAGGAATCGGTAAGGAAAATGGCCAATGGATGATGAACCGGTGTTTTGAGACAGATAACGGATAATGAATCGATATTGAGGAACAGTTAAATGAGTAACGAAAAAGTATTTTAAGATGGTTGAGTATGTTGTTCATGCTTGTCAAGTATTTTATATGAGTTCATATTTGGGTTATTGTTCATTAATCATGTTATATGTTACATCAGTTCATACTCACATATTATTGGTTTAGACATTCCTAATGGGTTATATAGCTCACCCTGTCATTTTACATGTGATATTCTAGACGCTTAGCATGAGGCACGTGAGATACATTATATGATGCATGTTTCAAAATTTTGATAGGAGATACCTAAAATCTTGAAACTAATTTCGAAAGATGTAATATAACTTATTTTTTAATTAGTTCTTGCATTTGGAAGAAAATTTAAATGTTTGACTTTGGCAATCTATTTTGATACATGTAACGGGTCGAGAATTTGTCCATTTTGATATAACATTCTTAAATTTGACTTTTGATGATATTTCATTTAATGAAATGATTTGGAATATTGGGTTGGTTATTGAGTATTGTGAGGCCTTTTTTTACTTATGATAAATTATGATTATTATACGTCGAAAAACAAGAGCGTGACAATGGAGGCGGTGCAAGTGTCGTTCTCATATCCATTGAAGGCATTCTCTACGAGCAGGCCTGCAAGATTAATTTCTCGGCTTCGAACAACAAAGCCAAGTATGAAGCTCTCTTGGCTGGCCTTCGGTTCACCGCTAGTCTAGGCACCGAACGATTGGCAATATACAGTGATTCCTAGCTGGTGGTTAACCAAATTTCTGAAGACTACGAAGCTCAGAATGATTGGATGATCCGGTATGTCGAGATAGTCAAACAGCTGACCACCCAATTTTAACAATTCAATCTTGACCAGTTGGCACGAGAGCATAACGCCCACGCCGACACTTTAGCTAGTTTAGCTTTGATCTTGGACACTGCGGGCAAAAGACTCTGACGATGGGCATCCTTCCAAATCCAAGCATAGAACCCCACAGGACGTAGAGCATGAACAGGTTTTTGTTATTTTTCTCGGTCCTAATTGGATGGATCCAATTGTAGCTTACCTAAAAGACGAAGTCCAACTCAAAGATCAAAAGGAAGCTCACAAAATTAACCATAAGGTAGCCCAATTTTGGTTGGGTCCTATGCTCAAACTCTATTGAATGGCCTACTCAGCACCTTACCTCTTATGCGTACACCTGGATCAGAAGGGCACTGTACTCCAAGAGTTGCACTCTAACGGCTATGGTTATCACTCGGGAGGGCAATCACTGGTACACCAAGCTGTCACTTAGGGCTATTGGTGGCCAAACATGAAGAATGAGGCCGATCAACTTGTTAGAGAGTGCCACCAGTGTCAACGGTTCTTTCCATTCCTCCACTAGTTGACCGAACAACTCAACCCTTTATCCAGCCCTTGACCACTCGCACAATAGGGGCATTGTGGGGAAATTCCCAGTAGCACCCGAAGGATTCGAGTTCCTAATCACGGCTACTGACTACTCTACCAAATGGGTGGAGGCCAAGCCCCTAGTTACAATCGAGGACAGGGATGTTAAAAGGTTTGTCTGGTGTAACATCATCTCGAGGTTCAAAATCTCCTATGCCTTCATCTCCGACAACGGCACAAATTTGTGGGCGACCTATTCAAAGATTTCTATGCCAAACACCGGATCCGATTCTTCAACTCCTTCCTACCTCTAGAGTACAACAATTCTTAAAATTTTTGAAAAAAGAAAAATAACCTAGAGTCAGATGTAATATATGATATTCATATGGTTCAATCTAAAGAGAGAAAAACTAAAGTGAAATGTTGTGATGCATATTTTATAGGAGTTTTGTTTCATTAACTTGATTCTTCATTGTCTTGCCTCTGCCAACTTACAATTGTCTCAAGAAAATATAAACCGTTGTTCTACGCACTATCCAAAATCAATAAAAATAGCAAAAGATGAATAACAGTTGTGATGACTTCTAAATCTATTGTCACCAGACACGCAAGTATATCTAAAAGAAGGTTTCTTAACATTAGGTACGAATCATCAATGTGTTACTGTTATCAGATTTAACAGCGTGATGAGTTTATAATTCACTAAACCCACTTGAAAATTAAATTTTTTTTCTTGCATTATAGGAGTGATATATGTGAATGAACTCAATTAGTCGTCAAGAAGGTTACCAGGTTGTGTTAAAAAGTACTAATATAGTAAATCAACTATTTCTTAAAAGTTGTTACCAAGACAATATTTTACGAATGTAGAACATCACTTCCCAAGTTAGCAAATAGATAGCAATAACCTCTGAATTTGTGTAAGGTAAATAATTTTGCTATTGAGTTGTGTTTCATAACGATTTTTTCTTGATATACTATCATGTATATGATTTTGAACTATTCAAGCTCCGGAAGGTCAATCAGTATTTGAAAGACTTGGTATATGTTCTAAGCATCATGAAGCGATAGAGAGCAGTATGTTTCAAATTGTATTGTTCTAGTTAGAAAGTCATTTTTTCTTTAACATCGCTTTGTTAGAGTCAATTTTCTGTATCGCAATTTCTAGATTTTGATCAATGTGATTGTTCATGCAAGTAATGAATTATTTTTTGCAATCAAGCAAGAGAAAAAAGAGAAGCAAGAAAAAGAAATAAAAACTACTTGGGCAATGAACGAAGGCATTTCTTAAAAAACAAAACAAAAACATCTTTTGGGCACTTTAGCCCGATCATTATAAAAAACGGGCACACAAACCTAGCTATCCTATAATCTCTACTTGAGCATGCAGGCCCGAAAAGAACAAAAGAGGCACACAGACCCCGACAACTAAGCCCTTCTGCCCTTATCTCAAACCTATCCCGAACTCCTAGTCCTCCTAGCCAGAGCCTCCTCTCTCGACTCGTGGTCGTCGCCATCCCACATGCGCAGCACTTGAACCCCTCAAACTATCTTGAACCCCTCAAACTATCTAGAGCAACTCACCAATTGACACTTACATTACAAAATTCACAATATACAGGAATTTAACTTTAAAATGCTTGGTTGAGAGAATTGCCAATTGCATGAAGATAAGTGAACCCTTCGCCATTAGGGTATCGAATTCAACTTGTATCACCGACAAGAAGCACGCGCACCAGGCACTGAAGACCAAGAATGGTCCCATATGCCCACTCATGAGAAACTTGCAATCAGAATCAGAGCAGAACAATGTCAAGATCAGAATTAGGAGTTAAAACATAATGAATCAAAACAAAAGCAATATGGGTATACCTGAGTAGTGAACTCTGGATTTACGTTGTGATAACCCGATATTGTTTTTAAGATGTTATTCAATAATTCATGTAAACATAATTATTTTGGCATTGCATTAATTTTTTCTTTAAAAATATATAACGAATTTTTTTTTGAATTAACTACTAGTATAATTATTTGGTATTTAACGTAATATCCTATTATTCCTAAACTGTTCCTATCCACAAGTCTTTTCTTCTTCTTTTTTCATTTTTTTATGCCTTTGGATCCAATGTTTCCTGGGGGAAATTTGGTCTAGATTCAATAGCCTATTTGACTTCCAGAGCCAACTACTCGTTTTTTATTTTTAAACATTTTGATTTCTTTAAAATTTCCATTCAATACTCTTTATTCCCCTTGTCTATACAAGGCAGTTACACTCATTATATTACCAAGCACAAACTAGAGAGAAAGTGAGAGAGAGGCAGAGAGCTATTGAGGAAGAAAGGGAGGTCATTGTTCGGTTAAAGCTCCATTCCACTTTGCCTTCGCTTGTTTTGCGCATTAGAGGTAGGATTCCATACCTACCGCCCTTAGAATCACGTATTGATCATTGTTTCGCGTGGAAAGAAATTGATCATGTTCTTCATTATTTTTTTTATATAACCCATGCTCAGTAGATTAAATAATATTTATTATGTTCATAGTTTTCCTAATTTGTATATTGATATGTTCCGGATGCACGTCGTAAGGAATCTTACCTTCAGCGCTTAGGGGATGTATTCCTATTTTTAATTTTTGCAATTTCAATTCAAATCACATGATTTAGGTCTGTTCGATTATTGATTTTGAAACAAGAAATCATAACTTAATTAGGTGCAACCTTTAGTGATCTTTGTATTTTATTTATTTATTTTTTTTTCTTTTTGGTTTGAAAATTCAGAGGGATGTGCGTGGGATTTTTTATTAGGATATAGAATGGCCTCAATTTTCAAAGTTGACATGCAGTCAATCTTTTAAGACTTTTAAAAATTGGAATTTGGTAATACTGTTGCTAATATAATATGTATGTCATGGTTTGATTTCCTAAAATATAATAGTCTATAATAAAAAGGAAAGTTCAAATCTTATTTTATAGTTGTTAATAGCTAAATTGGAGCATAAGACATTTCTATAACAACACCTACTGCCACAGTTGTTTGTATTTACCTAGGTCATTAAGATCTTGACAATTGACATATAGTTTAAGACTATGAAGTGATAAAGAAATATTTAATTGGAAATCAAATTTGCTTTGGTTTTACTGTGGTAAAAGTCATGTGGCAAAAATAGCAATTGGCACTATTTATCTAATGTGAAGTCCTATATATATTGAAAAATGAGAACAGAAGTGGAAAAAGAACTTGTGAGTATTAATACGGGTATTCATAATAAGTGTTCAAGTCATAATCAAATAAATAAATTATTATTTTTCTTATTATATAATTTATCACAGAAGATGAATTTATGATAAAGAACTTATCATAGGAGAAAAAAAAGAGATAACAACTTAATATGTTTGAACGTGAATTCTCTTTTATTGTTAAACACACTTGGCACTTGCATACACTTCTATGCCGTAATGATTTTTATGAATTTCTGTGGGATTGTGAACGAACAGGAATACCTTTGTTGATTATATTTTGTTAAATCATTTATACCGTTATGATATTCAATAGTGTTGTTATGCCGATAGGCTCTTATTGTAGTTGGTGTTGAACCTCTGAAAAGTTTGGTTATGCTTCAGTTGTAGTTGTTATGTTGTCCAATTTTTTATAATTTACATTTATTGTATTTTGGGAAAAACATAAATTGAACGTTGAGACACCGGTTCGAATGACACTTGGATAAGACAACGGAGGGTGTCGATTGTGCATTATAATTAGTTGAAATATATAGAAACAAGTAAGTGAACGTTAATGAAAAAGAGTAAAATTGGTTTGGAAGGCCCGTCGTGGCAAGGTTATTATTGGGTGTCGTCCCGTATTTGATTTTGTGGATATGTTGAAAGGACCCCAACTAGGAGTTGTTGGAGACGGTTGAGGGTGACTTCGGGAACGTCTGCGAAGGCAGCTCCGGACCTCAAGGGAGTGACGGCCAGTGTCTTGGGCGTCCTTGAACCGATTAAGGGGAAGCGGCTAAGATTCGTTGGTACCTGACCTGGTGACGTCACGTTCGATCGGATCTAACTATGGTGAGGTAGTTATTGACCTGAGTGAACGGTAGAAGGTTCCTTCCTTGCCGGGTTAGTATTCAAGTCGGGTACATAACCTCAGGCTAGAGGCCCTGGGTAGGTAAGGCCTGATCAATATCAATTGAGTGCCCTATGTTAGATAGTTGGGTAGGAAATGGCATTCCTCGGTGAAATTCCTAGAAACGTAAAAGAACAAATTCATAACATACCTTTGTGTTTATCATTTGTTATTTAATTATAGTTGATTATGTTATCATTTGCATTGTCCATGTATAACGTGTTGATCATGCATGTTATTTCTGGGTTTGGTTGTCGGGTATTGTTTCTTACTGAGTTTCATTACTCATTTGGAGCAACTTCTCTGCCCCTGGTGTTTCATATCAGATTGTGATGAGTAATTGGAGAATCTGTCAGAGCAAGAAGAGTCGAAAACTGCTAGAGAAGACCTTGCCGGTGTTAAGTTGTCTTACCCTTAGATGCTCTGTTTATCTCATTTTTTTGAATAAATGTAAACCCTGAGAGATATTTTTGTCGATTTCACTTCCGCACTTTAAAAGCTCTGATTTATCATATTTCCTTTTGTTTTAATTAATAATAAGAGTGACATTTCTTTGATTTATACTTTAATAATAAAATGAAGAACAAAAAGATTTTAATTAATGTTCTGAAAAGTCGGGGCGTTACATACATTGCCAGGATTGGCATGTACATTGTCCCGCACATGAATTCCTTATTTGTCACAGAGAAGGACCGTGGTATAGATGACGATGGTACTCTTCTAGTTAGGGCACGTCTTCCCGTACTGCTGCCTCTCGACACCCTCGACCGTGGTGTCGTTCCAGCCTCTTTAGTATCAACAACCTCTAGATTAACTTCCTTCTCAACAGCATGAGCAACCTCTAGCTCAAGACCTCTCACATTGTCATTGCTTTGCTCTGCCTGAGAAATTTTGAAAGCACCGGTGGGCCTAGACACGAATTGTGCCACATAAGCAGCATAGTCACCCTCTCAATCGGTAAGGCCCATGGTGCGAATCGGTTGACAATTTGTGGCTCCCTCCTCTAAAGTATATGTGTGAGTTTGCAAAACTTTGGAAGGAAGAGGCCCTAGGACCCAAGGGATGTCCATGTTAAAGGCATGATGAGGGAATGGACTCTTGCAGGACTCTACTCCCAGTTAGTCCTCGTCTTTGAACCAAGAAATCGGCCTCAAGGCTTCTCCACAATCCCCATTACACCTGTGATAGTCAGAAAATAGTGCAAAATAGGAACGAAGAAAAGCACAAAAATAATAGATGGAATTGATCGAAAGCAAAAGCATACCTGATCTGGAGTCAAGGTATCCACGAAATATTCACACCCATCTCGGGTAAGCCTTGTCTTGGGCCCCTTGTGTAGTTGAGCCCATTGAAGTATCCAAGGGAGAATCCTCGGGCCATGAAGAGTGTTGCGAGGCTCACCCATCCTCAAAACTTTGTACTCCCAAAATTGTTCAGAAAAGTAAAACCTAAAGCAGTGTTTGAGCTGAATAAACAAAACAACAAATATTGAATGATAGAGTGATGCATTGTGCGTCAATAGTCTCGATGAGTTGGATCACAATATTAAGTGTATGACAACTATTAATTATTTGATGATATGCTCTTGAGGAAGTTTATAAGTTTCAATTATGTCAAACCCTGCAGGTGGATATTAGTATCCGACATAACGAATAAGTTAAGTGGAAGGTCTCAAGAAATTTTATAGATGGTGATTAAATAAATTGTCAGTAATTTATTTTAATCAACGGATATCTGTAATCTTAACGTAGGGAGATAAATAAGCATTTAATACATGGAGTTCGAAATATAATTTTGAGATATGGGAGGGGAGTGCAATTATAATTCGGTAGTGGTATGAATTAAATATATATAATTCAGAATTAATCCGAGTTGGACCAGGAATCCCAAATTATATAGGAAACTCAGCCCATACTTCTCCTAGGGGTCCCTATCGTAGCCTATATAAACACCGTTATGCCTTCTAGGTCAGATACAACTTAATAATCGAATTATTGAGAGAGTTTTTGTGAAGGCAAAGAGATCACGATTTAGAGCCCGCCCTCGGTATGTGATTAAGGTGCAATAGAATTACGGTAGAAGATCTCAAGGTCAGTCGAGTGAGATCAATCCAGCCGTGTTCAAAGTTTCATCAAGATTAAACTGTTGAAGACAACTGAGATCATACCAGACAGATCTCGAAGGTATGAAGCCTAGTTCCACCTAGTAGGGTTTCATAATTTTTTGTTGCATAAACTGTATGCGTTCATCACTAGGTCTCGAAAATCGATCCCTAACAACTCTTTGCCGCTAAAGCGGCGAACTCCCTTGTCATCCTGAATGGTCAGAAATATAGAACTTTCAAGGCATGCAAAATAATGGGATATGGATTGAATTCATAGAAGCATAGAATAAACAAGTTTTATTGTATCCCAAGAAGTAGAACAGGGTGTCTCTGGTAGCAAAGGATCAACAAGTCGTTTAGAAAAGGCGTCCTAGTATGAAACGGCTTGATAGCCGAGTACTGCACAGAATGAAGAATGGAAGCATAAGTATCTGGGTCGAAAGGAGCACGAGGGACCTCCTCTATCAGGATGTCGTCAAAGAAGTTATTATCAATGTTGAACTTGTCGCCTGGTAACTTCTTAGGAGCATTGGCTAGAATGTCATCAGAAGCATCAACCCGGCACATCCTCAGGGACATTGCCTAGTACATCAACCGCCGCATGCCAAGCAGGGATTTGGCAAGGTTATGGTCGAAATCCACACCTAAATCAAATAAAGTATCGACAATTGTGCCATCTGCGCCAAAATATGCCGCCAAAGGAGTGATAAATTGCTCAGCTAAGCTAGAAGGACAAGCGCCCGACATATTATCAAAGAAGAAAGATTTTGTGATAGGGTTAGAAAAACTCTAGGGTTGGCAAAAGAGGCGAGAGAAAGCGAAGAGAGTTATACCCTTTCCCACCTTTGCCCATTTTATAGATTTCGGCCAAGACAAGTTGATTAGCATGCACCAGTCCGTTCACCAGAGTGCGCCAAATTGTTCCAGTTCCCAATAGATGACTAGACCTCACACGTGTGGCGGCCGCCATAATCACCCACACACTTTTGTGAAATCTATGCAAACCCTCCATTTGTCAGTTTTCTTCTTCATAAGGATCGTGTTCGACAACCATTCGAGGTAGGCAACTTCTCATATCACGCCCGAGTCTAACTACTTTGAGATTTCTTTATTCACCACTTTTGTGTGTTGTACGGTGGATCGTTGTCTCGTTTGTTTAATTGGTAAAGCATCCTTCTCTAACTGTAAAAAATTGAATAGGTTCGATTTATGGTCATTGGGACCTCTAAAAGGATCTACTAAATTCATCAAATTGTTCCAAATGATAAAACAGGCCAGTTATTAATGGAATTCCTTGTCGGCTCTCTGTCAAATATTCAGTTGGCCATGGGCTTCACTATAAAGATCAATTTGCAAGGTTTTAGGCCAATACAATAATAAATGCTTACTTATGTTATGATGAGAAGTTCGGAATCAACTTATGTAATAGAGTTGATCCACAAAGGTAGTGAGCAGTCCGCTATGCCAAAAGCGAGAGAAATCCCATCCCTCTCTTTCCTTTTTTCGCCCCCATGTCGCCACACGGGGGGTCTTCGATAACGGCATTTAATCATGTTCTTCAAGTAATAAAAATTATCCGCATCAATAGAATAACACGGCTTGATATCTTTGAGTAGTTTGATGCTTATTCCTATGAAGTAATGAAATAGCTATGGTTTGATACATAATCAAGTTACTATTTCTTATAGCATGTTCAAAGAAATTATTTTTTATGTATCGCAAAAGATAACCCTTTTTGAAACACTTTGGTAGTGCCCTGGATCAAAATCCAAATAATGAATCAGAGCACGGAGAGCCATCTTCGTATTTGCAGGTCCATGCATAAATCTCAATATTCTTGTTCAAGAGCTGTATTATTTCTCTGTGTTCTTCTTCAATCATGGTAGCTCTGATAAAAAAATTCGACTCGGCATCATGTGGCTTACCCCTGACCTCGAGAAGTTCATTGATTATATTAGTATACATAGATAGAAAATAGATATAGTATAGATTTAAAAAAGTCTAAGTTATGTGTTGATAATAATTGTACTCTTTTCTCTTTTATTTTATGAGTACAATTTTGTTTATCCTCTTTTTAAGAAGGTAAATATTACCTTCACTCTCATTAGTTGAAATAGT
Organism: Arctostaphylos glauca; assembly: GCA_019985065.2. Taxonomy (NCBI): domain Eukaryota; kingdom Viridiplantae; phylum Streptophyta; class Magnoliopsida; order Ericales; family Ericaceae; genus Arctostaphylos; species Arctostaphylos glauca. Next base: position 10,848,898 of record JAHSPW020000005.1, read on the forward strand.
ATATTTTCTGCATCAAAAATATATTTTTGGGGAATTATGTGACCACCCTCTTCACTCTCCCTCATAAAACACAATCAAAACAAAACAAAAAAAGAACAAAAAAACTTCCAAATCCCTCAATGACCCTCCAAGTTTCTGGGGCCAAACGAAACATAAGAGGAGTTAAGTTGCCAAGTGCCTTCTGCACCGATAATTCCTTGTGATTTAAAATGGAAAGGAAGCTCCATTGAATGTTCCGGCTAAGAATTTCCAAGAAAACTCTCCCGGGAGACATTAAACGTCGGTAATTCGATGGAAATTGTGTGATTAACGGTTGTGCGCACTCCCAACTCCAGCCAACCAGTCCACACAATTGAAAGACCACATCAAAAAGGAACTAAAACACTAGATGATCTCAAGCACCTTTCCTCCCCTTTTCCGCTTAAAAAGCAAATCTTGAAACTCTTCTTTTTTTTTTTCTTTTTTTTTTTTTTCTGCGGTCGAGAGACATCAACAATGACACAAAGACGTTAACGGACAACTTAATTTGATTAGGGTTGTTGTAAATAACTCCTAAAGATGTATTTAATAGACGACTTTGCAGAGGAATTCAAACTGAACACTGAGAAATTCAAAGCTCACAAACGCGTCTTCCGCATAGCAACTTCCCCTAATCTTCTTCCCGACACACATCCCTCTCAAGATCAAATCTAATCAGCAGGTACGCGTCAAAATTTCTCTACATTGTCTCTTTCTTCCACATATTTCGTGTGGTCTTAGCTTTCTGATTATATTATACACTGTACCTTCTCCACCCTTACGCGGTTGTTTCGTTAGTTTGAAATTTAGTTTGTACTAGAATATTCACTTGATATTCTAGTGTAATCGATCTTAGTTCTTCCCAACACTTGGCGAATCCAGAAGCTTTACAACAAAACCCACAACACTTGTATAGATCTTGTGTTTTGTCATAGTTTATAATCTGCTGGTTAAGGTGTTCTCTTTTAGGAATATTACGGGTTTTGTGCGTTACTTGTGATTTACCCGTCAGTTTGTAGTTAATTGTAGGTTCCATGTATTTTCCCCTGTAGTTGTGTCATTTCAGTTTCTATAAATAGAGTGGTAGTTGGGTGTTTTTGGGTTACCTGGTTTTAGATTTTGGGAGTTTCCCAGTCGTTCCTCGTTAATCATTCAGTTATTGGTTTTTTTATGCTTCTCAAACGAGTTTAGTTTCTCTATACACAGTGGAAGTTGGGGCTACTTGGTGTTTGATTTTGGGAGTTATAGCAATTTTCGTTTGAGCTTGTTATCATTATTGACATATTGGATTTTGATGGTACTGAAACGACATGATAGAGATAAGGAGGGGGATACCGGGTCGGATGTTCCAAGTCAGGAGTCCAAACGGCGGATTACTTGTGCAACGTGAGTGGATTTCTATATCAGTGTCCATTTCTCTGTGTGATAATTTTTTTTTTTTTCTTTTGGGGTTTTTGGTTTGATGTGGTACTGTTGTATTTGTGCAGTGTTTTTAGAGATGCGATGGGAGCACTTTCAGCGCCTGAATTTTTAACACAATTGGAACCTTTACTGCGACGTGTGGTTGGTTTAATCTCTCTCTTCTTGGAGTCTAAATCTTTTTTGACTTTGTTACCCTTGAGGGTACATTTAAGTTCCAAACAGAGCATTAACCTATTTGTAGAGGTAGATGACACAGGGGACTGCACCGTGCAGTCCGCCCTTTTTTGGTTCCATGTCGGGATTGCTTTGATTATCAGGGCCGTTCGTTTTGTACAGTTTCTCACAAAATGCCCAGAATCATGTTGATCGGGATATATTTAATGTTAATCAAATGGGTTGAATCCAGTGTGGCAGAACTCGGTTAGGATAAATTTGTTCCAAGCAAGTATTAGTCAGTATGAGAATTCAGATCAACATGATTTGGCGTAGTTTATGTAAGCAATGAGCTCTACAAAATGAACAATTCCGGTCATTGAAGTGAACCCGACATGGGACTTCAAAGTGCGTACTGCATGTGCAGTCCCCAAAAGGGACTGCCAAGGTGCTGCCTTCTTTGTCAAGTACCAGTTAAGCAACTTCTTGAGCTTATTAATTTACCGTTTTAGTAATTGAAGTTCGGGGTTGGAAAGTAACTTTTACTAAGCTGGGATTACTTGAAAGTGAACTTTCTGTTTCTTAATTTTCCCATGTAGTATGTTGTGTATCTACTGTTTTGACTTCCTCTTTGCTGAAGATTATAGTACTACTAACATGACACAATTTAACTAAGGAAAATGCTAACCAATGCCTAAGAGGCGGTGGATAATATGTAAAAGATACTTTGATAGCTGTAAAATATTTACTGATATCTGTGAATATGTATTGGTATTTGTGAAAAGTGCATTGATGTTTGTGTTTGTTTGGCCTTGTGTGAAAACTATCTGCCGCCCACTGGGCAGTGGTTAGCAAGACACTTTAACTAATATTCAATGTTGGTTTGGTTACAAAGATTTCTTCACTATACGTGTGCAACCAAACCAAACCAAACCAAACCAAACTGAGCCTTGTGTCCCAAATCAATTGGGGTCGGCTACATGAATCCTTTTCCTCCAAAGAGTTCTGTCAAGTGCTGTTTCCTCACTTAGTCCTAGTAGACTTAAATCCTTGCGCACTACCGCATCTAATGTCAATTTGGGTCTTCCCCTCCCCGGAGCATTGCTAAGCAAAGCTATCCTATCCGCTCTCTTAACTATTGCCTCCGTAGGTCTACGATAGACATGTCCAAACCACCTAAGCCTATTTTCCCTCAACTTCTCGTCTATAGGTGTTACGCCTACCATCTCGCGGACTGTTTCGTTTCTAATCTTATCTCGTCTAGTCTTACCACACATCCACCTCAACATTCTCATTTTCGCTACACTCATCTTGGTCACCTGTTGTTTCTTCATAGGCCAGCATTCTGTCCCGTAAAGCATCGCTGGTCTTATAGCAGTTCTATAGAATTTTCCCTTTAACTTTGTGGGTACCTTCTTGTCGCACAGTACACCAGTAGCACTTCTCCACTTGAGCCACCCCACTTGGATCCTATGGGTCACATCATCCGTAATCTCTCCATCTTGACTAATAATAGAGCCTAAATACTTAAAACGGTCACTCTTTGGTATCTCCTGATCTTGAATCATCACTTTTTCTTCGTACGCACTTCGGGTATCACTAAACTTGCAAACCATATACTCAGTTTTACTCCTACTTATCCGAAAGCCCTTAGACTCTAGTGCATCCCGCCAAATTTCTAATTTAGTATTAACACCGCTAGCAGTATCATCTACAAGGACAATATCATCTGCAAACAACATACACCATGGAATATCCTCTTGAATCTGACTAGTCAATTCATCCATAACTAAAGCGAAAAGGTAAGGGCTCAAGGCTGACCCTTGGTGCAATCCTACTGTGATGGGAAATTCACTCGTCTCCCCTGCTGGTGATCTAATGGCAGTGACAGCACCTTCATACATGTCTCGAACAACATCGATATACCCTTTGGTTACTCCCTTTCTCTCCAGAACCCACCATATAATGTCTCTGGGCACCCTATCATAAGCCTTTTCTAGGTCTATGAAGACCATATGAAGATCCTTCTTCATTGACCTGTGTTTCTCTACCACTCTTCTTAGTAGGTAAATAGCTTCCATGGTCGATCTCCCAGGCATGAACCCAAATTGTTTCTCCGACACCATAGTCACCATCCTCAAACGATGCTCCATAACTCTTTCCCACAGCTTCATCGTATGACTCATCAACTTAATACCTCTATAGTTGTTGCAATTTTGAAATACGTGTGCAACCAATAAACCTTTTATTTTGAAAATCATAACTATTTTGATGCAACCTAAATCCTCTTTTAATTATTTAGGTTAAATCTGTTCTTGGATTTGTATTTGGATTTTGGAATGACTGTCATAATAGATGCTGTACGAACTATATTATAAGGCCGCTATGCTCACTGTCTCTCACTTCTATGTCTGGTAGGTGCGGGATGAAGTGGAGCGCGCAATTCTGCTCTTAGATCACTCCTCTTCAAGGTACTCTTTTTGTGCCAAGTGTTTCACTTTTCAGGCCAATTCAGTGCCTAAGGTTGTTGCCTTTTTCCCCCTCTTATTAAAGCAGTTATGATAAGTTTGATTTTGATTTTTGTGATTATTCTCGCTGGATAAATAATGTTAATTTGCCAAAGCATCCATATTTGCTGTCCTGGTTTCTTTTGGTACTATGTCCAGTTTTTATTTTTTTAAGCTCATCTTTGTTCTTTGTTTTCTCGATGAACCTTTAAAAATGTAACTTTAACTATTGCAGAACATCACTAAACCAATCTGAATCATCTCAAGCAAGGGTTTGTCAATTGCATTTTCCCGATAAGTTGCCGTCTACCCTTTTCACAGGCAGCAGAATAGCATCTGAAGGTGGCAATTCCATTAAGATAGTTGTCCTTGATTCTGTTTCCCGGGATATTATAACCACAGGCCCTCTTTCTTCGCTAAAAATTGAAATTGTGGTGCTTGATGGTGATTTTGGGGCTGATGATGAAGAGGATTGGACTGCGAATGAGTTCAATGCTAATCTTGTGCGTGAAAGAGAGGGCAAAAGGCCACTGGTGACTGGTGAAGTGGTGATTACACTGAAAGATGGGGTTGGTTCTATTGGTAATGTCAGCTTTACTGATAATTCTAGCTGGATAAGAAGTCGAAAATTTAGATTAGGAGCAAGACCTGTTCAAAGGGATTTCACTGAAGTAAGAATTAGAGAAGCGAGAAGTGAAGCCTTTGTAGTGAAAGATCAACGTGGAGAGGGTAAGTCCTTTCACACAGCATTTTTTCATCTGTTTTCTTAAATGACTTAAAACATTGGCTCATTGGATAATTAGCTGTCGAACATTTAAGTTAAGACATTGAATAATTTGCTAGTATTAATATGTCATCCATTTATCCAAGCAACTTTTTGAAAGAAATTTGGATTTTGTATGGACCTTTGATTATATATCAAGTGAGTTTCCTGAAGCATCTTGACACTTTCATAAGCTTATGTCACTTTGACGCTTCATAATTTCAGCTTCTGGTTTTTTCTCCAACTAAGCTTGATTTTTGTGAGCTATCACATTTGATCTTCAGATTTAAGGTTCAACGAGAGTCTGGAAACTGCAGGTTTCATAATTCCTACTAGTTAGCAGGAGTAGCTCATTTTTCTCCCTTCAAAATTATGTTACTAGTAATCGATAATATTTCCTGTTGCTTGAGTTTCTAATGAACAACTAACATCAATATCCTACTTAAAGTTCTTTGGGGAAAATCATGTGTATAGCCACTTCATCCAAATAAATTTTATGCTCTTTTCACCTATAGAAAGAGTTTGCTCTGCACTTTGTACTTTTGTGTATCTATTTTTTTTATGGATAAGCTAATAGCATGGTTATAATTTCATGCCCTTAAGAGATGATTTTGCTCATTCAGCATATAGGAAGAATCATCCTCCAAACTTGAATGATGAAATATGGCGGTTAGAGAAGATAGCAAAAGGTGGAACATCACATGAAAGGTTAGCTAGCAAAGGAATTACCACAGTCAAGGACTTCCTGCGGTTGTACTATGATGACCCTACTTCACTACGCTGTGTAAGAGAATAAATTTCTTTAGTTCAAATTTTCTTCCCCTCAGCCACTTTAAATCTTTGAACTAATTAAATTGTAAAGATTGAGGAATCAACCTAACCCTCTACAGTGGAAACTGTAGGTACTTGGTGGCATCTCAAAAAAGACATGGGAGACAATCATAGAACATGCTACTGCTTGTGTTTTAGACAATAAGTTGTATGTATACTATACAGATGGAGAAAGGATCGGGGTTGTGTTCGATTCCATCTGCAGAGTTGTAGGAGTAACCTTTGATGGCCAAAGTTACCAGTCTCTCGATATGCTCAATGAATTTCAGATGGTGCGTCTTCCTAGCCTTATGGGGACTTGAATCACAACTGAAACCCAGTTTCTCCAAAATCTACTGTTAATAGCTCTGTGCCTTTAAAGTTACCGTTGTTCTAGTTGCTTGATTTATGAATGCATGTGTAAAGGATACCTCAAAATGCTTCTTTTCGCAAAATTTAACATTGGGCATCAGGGAAGAGCGATGAAGGTTCTTTCTCATTTACTGTTATGTTTTTTCATCTCCATCTCCATTTCCATCTTAGATTTTTGTTTTTAATTCAGTTTTTGTTGACTTTAAACTCTACATCTCTCAAAATTGCATCAAATGACACCTATACTTGGGTTTGCAGTACCAAAAAGTTTCAGGATCCATATTTGGGGAGTTGCATGTTGGGAAATGAAACTCTTGGAAAAGGCAATGTTTGAGGCAGCATACTATGTTCCTTGTTTTAGATTTTTGCAAAACATTAATCTTTCCATCCACAAGTTCCTACTTCTCTCTCTTGACAATTTCATATTTTATCCTGATGAACCATTCATAGTGCCTAGTGGGACTTCCTTATTTCACCATTGTAACCATACATCATTACAGCTCGTGGGATTTGAGTATTTTGGTTTTTTTAAGGAAGGAAAGGCCCTTGGAGACTGGTGGAGGGTAGTAGTGCGGTTTTACTTCATCTCAGAAATGCCTCTACACTTTTTACACTCCACATAAAACTTCTCAAATATGGATTTTGCATTTTTTTTTTACTTGAGACTGCTCTTATGCTATGTATGATTTTGGGTTCAAGATGCCCTAATAAACTCAACTGTCACTTAACTACTCTCCTGCCAACCTATATGAGTGTTTCTCTAGAAATACCTCAAAACCTGTGTACAACAACCTGCTTCTCACATTTTCCAGCCACCTTTCCAACAGCTGCAATGCAGCTTCTGTCTCTTCTATGTCATACACACAGTTGTGCCCAAAAAAGACACCCTCGCCACCACAAAAAATAAGAAGCAAACTTACAAACTCAATAAAATTAAATAAATAGTGATTGCTCCTTCACTTGTACAGTAGGTGTAGTTGCTGCTCCTTGGTGATGTTTAGGCCAAGTTGTATCTTGCATTATGGTTTTGAGTTGCATTCTGATTGAGATCAACTTCGTTGTTCCTCTTGCAGGGTTCGGTGGAAATTTTGAAGAGGCATGCTTACCAAAATTTGAATGCGTTGGTTCCACTTGATGCGCCACCAGCCATTGTACCTGCAATGCCAACATCAAGCCTCCTAGTTGACCCCTACAGCAGTTCAAGTTCACGGCTGCAGGATGTTGACTTCCCTGGGGTGCATCGGGGTATGAATCAATCATTTTGTTTTCCCTTTTGCTTTACTGGCTTTGGATATGTTAATAGGTAGACGGTAGTACACAGCTGGGAATTCCTTTCTTGGGTAAAAACTGGAAATTCACTCTCTCCTCCCTAACAAATCTCGTTTGATGTCTACGAGCTATTGTTTAAACTGAAGAGCTGGCCATATAGACTATAATCCTTCCCCACTTTGATATGGTGGATGGTAAACACTGACAACTATTAACGTCCCTAAAGACTTGAGTTTAAACAGGAAAGAAGTATGAAAGTGTAGGACAGATCCAACAGTCTTTTTGACACAAAGAACACATATTCATTTGCTACCTTGAGGTTTTGCATTCTCATTTTTCAGTTCATTTTCTGCCTATGCCCATTGCGCCGTATTGGTCCCACTTATTTACTGCTCATTTACCATAAAATTTGACTTTAACATGCTTAAAATAGTTGTCTATGTAGTTATTGAAACATTCAACTCAAAATCAATTAACAATTAATCGAGAGGGTGCCTGGGCTCATATATTAATTTTTGGAGGTATAATTAATCAATGTGGGACGAGCTCTCACACAATGAGTGAAAGGCCACCTCGACTCGTATACTAGTTTTAGAGGGTACAGTTAATTGGGTATGGGACAAGCTCTAGCAATGGTGTTTGGTTATACTTTTCAGGTTTTCAGATTGTTTGCTTTTACAGCTTAAAAAGCTTAAACCTAGTTGAAAAGGCCAACTTTGTAAGACTGGGAATTTAGATGGTTTCTATGTTCCACAATCGGCCTTTTTTTTTTTTTTTTTTTATGGTTCTGTCTTATAGTTTCATTTGGCGTTTCCTGTCTAAAGCTTCCAAAGTGCTCAACACCATATTGTTTTCCAGATCAGATGGAGATGCAACTGACTTCCAGTCATATGACTACGACAATTTCACCTCCATATAGTTACGACTTTGAATATGATAGTCAACCAGAAGTGGTCCAATATCATAGTCAACCAGAAGTTCCAGTGACACAACTTTGTTACCCGATGCAAGTTTCCACTCCAACATTGCAAAACAGTTGGCCTCCAGTCACGCACATTACTCATCTAACTGCTGATGACAATTCTCAGGTAGGAACATCAACTTGGCAAGGGAATGGATTTTTCTTCGCTCCTAGTGACAGTGGCGTCGAAAATGCTGCTTCTAATTTTGGCATCCATATTTCAAGGAATGGGAAACCTAAAGCGAGGTGGTGTATGATTCGTGCTGCTGTAAAGTGGGGAATTTCTATTAGGCGGGATGTGGCTGCTAAAAGAAGGGCAAGGCTTTATTACCTAAATTTGTTGACAGGTACAGTTTCCGAGTAATTCTCAAGAAGTTAACTTGTACATGTGGGGTTATGTTAGAGTTAGGGATCTCGTGATTAATGTGAATTAGGCAGGATGTGGGTGCTGAAGATAAATAATGGCAGCCTAGTGCTGTCTTAGGAGGAGTTAACCTTCTCCTGTGTATTAAGCTTAAGTTAGAGGCTAAAAGCCTTAGCTACTGTTTCTGTACTTCTACCCTGTGTGCAGATTTAGTGCATGTACATATCTCTGTGGTCAGAGTCAATTTGTAATTATGTGACGCATTCTACTGTGTAAATTGTAATTAAATACTATTTCGGTTGCTGGGGTCTTAAGTTTTTTGACTTTCTAAAAGCTTTGGATGTGTTGTGCTAATTGGAAATAATTCTCATGACAAAAAAATGCTCAAGTGTGAATTGCCAAAACAACACCCACAAAACAAAAACAAAAACAAAGGAAAGAAGTGAAAGTAACAAAGAGGGTGGATTATTTAAAGCTGAGCCGGTACTATTACTTATGTGAAAACTTAAGAGCAACTCCATTGGAATAGCTAAAAGAGTTTTGTTCCAAGGGGCTCTCTACTTTACCAAGCAAATACATTTTATGTCTTCGAGCATATGCAACAATGACTAGGTAATATACCTAATGAACATTGTACAATATTATTTTAGCTACTCACTTTTTCTTTCAAAATTTCAATAATACTCTTCATTTTATCTATTATTTATTAAAATATACATTCTTGTTTTTTCAATTTTTTGTTCACATTAAACTAGGGAGGAGAGATATTGGAAAAAAATAATAAAATATTATATTGCTTGTGAATAATGTCTAGACAAATTAAGCTAGGCATTGTTACAAATAGTATTTTAGCTAGTTTAGTAGCTCTCACAGTACGCAGGGCTAAGTAGCGCCTTCCCTTCTTCTCCTTTTGGGGAGTTCACACAACCGAATCTGCTGTCGACGAATCCCCTTTTCAAGTCACTTGAGCACGCAAGAAGCAAGAAGCTGCCCTGTTGGAGGCAAATTTTATGATTTTGGCTAGCTAAACTAGCTAAATTAGTATTTTAGTTAGTTTGCTGCACATGCTCTTAGTGCATCTCCAACTCACCTCTTTATTTTACCTAGCCAAAAGTACAAAAAAAAATGACACTCTCTATTTTGTCTACTCATTTTTTCGTCTATGTATTACAAACTTACTCTTTATTTTTGCTATCAATCTAAGTTAGCCTAATGAATTTCAAATATATAAATTTTAAAAATTATTTTGATAAATTGTCTATAATTAATATTTCATCTCCGCATGAATATATACATATGCTACTAAAAAAGTGAAAAAAATGAATAGAATTAAAAGAAATAGAAAAAATAGGAACCAAAAAGAAGGCCAAAACACACACTAAAAATCTGAAAAAACAAAGTTGAACTCTTCAATAGTAAAAAAACACAAAGATTTTATAATAAAACTAGAGGAAGATAGAATGCATTTGAGAAATTAGACTATTGGTGCATAATGCGTTTTGGGACTTTTGACTCCTTTTGTCCGTACATAGCGAGTGGTTTGCTCCTCATCACATGTAGTTAGCCAAAATCAGAAAAGTCAAAATGCTCAGTGGGATGGAGAGTGGGTTGGAACAGTTAAAAATGGTATTGATATCTATTTTAGCCAACATGTCTTGTTTAGCTAATGGGTTGGAGATACTCTTAGAGCATGTCCAAGAGCTCCTAGTTAAAATACCTAGTAAATTATCTATATTTTTATTTTAGCTAGTCACCTGTTAACCATCATTTCAAAATTCTATCTAATATAGCTATTCGTATCTTTAAATATTATTTTGTTCTAACTTATTCTTCCTTTTGTCTTTGAAAAGAGAGAGAGAGAGAGGGGGGAAGATATGAGATTAAAAAACATAAAAATATATTTGATAGGTGAATAGTAACTAACCAAATTTACCTGGATACTATTTATAAAACTATTTTACCTAGTACTAGTTGAGGCTCTTGGAATGCATTTTTTTATTATTGGCTATCTAAAATGGCTAAATGGATTAATTACCTACCCTCTTGGACATGCTCTTAGATACTTGTAGTTAGTCATCTCCCATTTCTACATAGATGGTGTTTGGCAACCTCTTTTTTGTATTTTTCAATTCTCATTTTTGAATTTTGACTATTTGGCCGTCATATTCTCAACAAATTCTGCAAAACCCATTCTCTATTTTGTACTTTAGAATTAAAAACTCAAAAGGAGACCTCTTTTTTGCATTTTCATTTCTATTTTTCATTCTACTACTGTGGCAAAATTCATTCTGCACATTTTTTTTAAATACTCTTTTCAAATTCAAAACTCATTCTGGCCATAATTTAAAAAATCAAAAAGCCAAAAATTAAAAATTAAAAAATAGGTTCCTAAAACACCCTAATAGTACGATTTCCCTCTTTTTCTACTTCCCGTCCAAAAGGCTCAACTCTTTCCCACTCTCAGTTGCCTCCATTGGTTCCTAATTCCCTATAGACTGGCACCAAATCTCAAAGCCAATATCATGTGTGGATTTTATGAATCTTCTCCTCCTATTTTGCCTTCGTGTCAATAGAGAGATCAAAGCTTTTGATTCAATTCTGTTTGTGTATTCTTTTATTTGGGTTCGCTGGATTTTGATGATTTCTTACACAAGTTTGTTGGGTTTTTCAGTTGGTATTTCTGTTGTTCTTGGCAAAACCTTACTTTTTTTTTTTTTTTTTTCCCTCAATAAGCTTGATTCTGTTTCTTCTATTACTGAAGCAGCTTCGCCCCTCTGGATTGGGGCCACGATGGTGTACATTTTGGCATATACAAATACATGTGGTTATTTCATTGATTACTAGCAGAAAATTCCTTGATTTGTGATTTATTCGAAACAGAGCTTAGTTGTGTTTTGGGGAAAATATGGCTTTTTCCTGACAATTGAGTTTTTGTCTCTATTGGAAAGAGTTGAACTGCGATTTCAATGATCTACAGAATATTGAGTCCAAAACAATAAATGCAAAAACAAATTGAATAGAGACAAAAAAAATAATCATGGTAATCCAGGGAGGCCAAATGGAGCCTAACTTTGTTGTTAGCATGGTGCCTCTTCATTCTTTTATGTTTCCTCGTCATTTATCTTAGTTACCGAGGAGAAAGAGAAACTGCGATGTTGTTGAATGTTGTTAGGTTGTCGTTTGTACTTCCAAAGGGGATATTGATAGTTCAAAGTGAAATCTCTATTCCATTGTTATTTGTCAAACTTAATTTCTCAAACTCGTGGGAGAGTTTCTGGTATAACATACTACAAACGAAGTGGTGTGGGGTTAATATTTTAGGAAAACTATATATATATATATATATATATATATATTGGAAGGAAGTTCCATCTTTTTTTATAGTCGAGACATCCGGCCGACTTTGGAATTACCTCAATCTATTGCTGTGAAGCTCGATCTTAAGTTAATGAAGTTGGCACCCAGAATTTTAGGGTGTGTTTGGAAGTCTCTTTTTTGTATTTTCTCATTTCCATTTTTGGATTTTGGTTGTTTAAGAGTTACATTCTCATAATGAGTTCTGCATACTCTATTTTGGACTTTATGAGCAAAAATATAAAAGGAGGTTTTGCATTTTCTTTCCTATTTTTCATTCTGCTACTTTTGCGAAATGCATTCTGCATATTTTTCCTAAACACTCTTCGGGGGTGTTTGGGAGCCTACTTTTTAGCTTTTTACTTTTGGCTTTTTGACTTTTTAGCTTTTTAGATTATGGCCAGAATGAGTTTTGAATTTGAGAGTAGTGTTTGGGAGAAATGTGCAGAATGCATTTTGCAAAAGTAGTAGAATGCATAAATGGGAATAAAAATACAAAAAGGAGGTCTAAACCTCTTTTTGAGTTTTTGCTCCTAAAGTCGAAAATGGAGAATGAGTTTTGCAGAACTCATTCTGGGAACTGGCTCCCAAACAACCAAAATTTAAAAATGAGAATGGAAAAATACAAAAAATAGGCTCCCAAACACTCCCTTCCTAAATTCAAAACCATTTTTGCCATAATCCAAAAAGCCAAAAAACCAGAAATAAAAAACTAAAAAATAGGCTCTCAAACACACTCTTAGCTTGTTTTCCTATTTCATGTGTCTGAAGGAATGGTACGTACTTATCCAAAGTAAATGGTATGGTTTTTTCTTTATGCTCCGGATGGAAAGTATGATGTTAGTTCTGTATGGTCTTCACTCACTGTCTGAAACTAGCAGTTTACAAATGATTTGTTTTGTTACATATTTCATAGCATACAATATTACAGGGCTATTCTTTTGAAGCTTTATGATGTGCAAGTCGAATACCATTACCAAGTGGTGATAAGATTCAAAAGTTACAGTAAATTGTTAGTAGATGGATGAGATGCATATTGCGTCAATATTCTTAAAGGACGGAGTAACCGTGATTATGATTTTACCGGTGAATCTTTAGGCGGACAAGAATCATTATGTTCTCTCAATCAGGGGACCCCAACGAGGTGGGAATTTTATGATTGATGAAGTACGTTGTTAATTTCAACTTGGCTTAATAATAACTTATTAGACCAAGTGGAAGAAAATGAGCAAAAAGAAAATACAAATTGGTCTAGGGTGCAGGGTACTTTTATGAGCACAAAGTTTTTTATTCTAACTGTAATCAAGTATCTCTTATGAACCATTAGTTGGCGATTTAAGTTGCCACAAACATATTTACTAGATGTTTTGGCCAAGTTGAAGGTCGAATCAAAGTGAAACAAATGATAAAAGATAAAATATTAATAGTTTTTATGAAAAATTTGGTGAAAAATACAAAAGTAGGGTGAATTTGTTTTTGGGGTTATGGCCCACTGTTTTAAGGCGTCGTTTGATAAACTTTTTCGTAGGTTGAAATTCGTAAGATGGTGAGATTAAGATGAGATTCGTAATACCAATGGATTATTAAAAACTGTGTTGTATGTTTGGTTATACTCGGAATAGGATTAAATAGTTTTGAGTTAGTATTTGTTTGCAAAAAAAAAAAGGATGAGATTAAATTACATATTTTTCAAGATTGCCCTCGCCTAGATTGTTTAATAATTTATCTTGGTCATTCCAAAAAAAATAGAAAATGGAGTTCGTGGTCAAAAAAAAATTAAAAATTAGCAATCTCTTAATTTTATTTGTATATTTATCTCCTTGGAAATAAATAAAAATAGAATATGATAAATCTTGTTTGTCATGGGCCCTATTTGGCTAAACTAGATTTTTGAGATTGTCTAGATTATTAGGGAAATAATCCAGCCCATTTGGGCTAAATTATTCATCCAAACAATCTGGATTAATCTAGTCCAAACACAACATAATCCAACATATCCACAAATAATTTAGTCCAAACACTTTGAGCTAGATTATTCCCTACGGAACCCAACATAATCCAATAATCCCATAATCTAGTTACGCTAAATGGACCCATGATAAGGACCGGAATGAACAGAAAAAAATTACCTATTATCTCTCTCTCTCTCTCTCTCTCTCTCTCTACACATAAATCTTTCAACAGAAATATACTCTTCAGTCTTCACTGTTATTGTAAGTTATGATATAGGAACTTTTCAATTCAAAGCTCTATCACAGCAAAATACCGACTTCCACCGAAGACACAAACCCAAACACAGCCTTACATCTCTCTCTCTCTCTCTCTCCCCTCCAGATAAACGCGGTTATTGCCGTCATCATTCAATCCGGGAATTTTCTCAAGAATTTTTGTGCGTTTGTATGCTGGGTGAACGGGGTGTTAGATACAAGGACCTGTGTGTAGTGTAATGATGTCTGCGTATAGGATGAGAGAGAAGCAAGTGGATTAATTGGCGTTTCTTTGAAGGACATTTTTGGAACTTGGTGTTGTAAAAGGGTTTATGTCTGTAATTTTTAATTAGGTGGATTAATTGCACTTTAAGTATCTCATTTTGGACAGTTGACTGAAAGCTTATAATTTTTATATATGTAATCTTTACTCATTTCAGTTTCTCATTATAATTAGTGTTATTTTATAATATTTTTACGGTTCGCGATGTGAAGAAAATGTACAAAGAGTTATATGCACTGTCCTTCCGCGTGAACAATATTAGAATGAACATGTCACGCCCGGCCAACTTCACTAGGTTATCAATTCCATTAAACTTTCCTCACAAGTTTCAATAGTGTTCACTACTTCTAACGAATACCCAATACCCTCCGCTGCCTTGTGGAAGTGTCGTTGAAACCAATATCTCTAACGTTGAGTCTAAGTTTTCTCGCTAAGTCCCAAATTCACATGTCATGTTCAATTAACCGTGATCGTTTAACTCTGCGCACATCATAATGTTTCTGACAAGATTTAACCATAAACCTCGGGCAGCACAATAGCTGAACCGAAACCACCAACATTGACATTAAGCCATCGATAAGCACTAGTCTCATTGAGATCTTCCATATTCACCACAAGTATATCAACAACGTATTTCAAGCATTAAACATTATCTTCGTAGTTTAGCAACAAATCCGGTTATATTGGTACTCGTGCATCACAAGATTCCGCGAGAATTTGTGAACATAACAACTATGTGTGGATGATTGTGTGCTGTGAGTGAGCCCAAAATAGAATCATGAACAGTCTAGAATACAGAGCCAGTGAGCTCAAATATGATTCAAACAAATTCGTAAATTCTACAGAAACTGTCTATTTTTCAATAGGCCGCTAGAGCGAGCTACTAGGTTTCGGGTTTTAGACAACATGGGCATTAGTTAGAATCTAACAAAAACAAAGAGTTTACTCGAGTGGCCTAGAGCTCGCTATCATTTTTTTCTTCATATTATGGGTTTTAAGGTTTCTGTAATTTTTGGTTCGAACAAACAAATTATAATAGAACAAAAACTTATCTCGTAGAAAATTAAATTGAAAATGTCAATTTTAGAGTAGAAAATACTTCTTCCCAAACCAATTGATTGAATCTACCACAAACATGTCGCATGGGGCATTTAGAACAACTCGTTCATTTAGCGCAATTTCATTCCGCTCGGGCCTCTCTTTGGAGAGACTCTTCTTTCCAATCAATAAATATAGTGCTAGCTCGCTATTCATATAATTTCTGCTTGACCAATACCAAGAACTCCATTTTCAATGAATTCTGGGTCTGGTCGCTTAGCAGCCCCTACTTTCACATTGCTTCCTATAAATTAATTGGTCTACTTCCATTTAGACTGCGATGGCTTTTCTTTCGACGGATTGATAACGGACTTCCCCATTTGTATGAAAGAAAGAAATGACCTAACTTCTACTGAAGATGCTAAAAAAGACTGAGCAGAATACTTCGGCTTGGCACCTTCCTTTGCTTACTTATGGGCCTTCCAGGATCACTTTTGGAGCTCGTAACATTGAGTAAAATTATATTTGTGATGAATTCCTCTCCCCTTCTTTTCTCTTTTTACCTTTTTTAGAATAAGAATGAAGGAGGAAAGAATAAAAGTGTATTCGACATTTTCGAAACTCAAGTTCATGTTTGAATTCAAATTACTTAATAATAGAGGACTTATGGTTAGGGATAGAGCCTAAAATTTAGGTCTAGGGCAAGAGTATTTGTGACACCCCAGCCAGGCTGTAGTGCCAGTTGTGAGGTCGGCGTTTGGGAGATGAAGTCTCAGTGGGACATCTGGATGGGTGGTTAAAGGTCCTGCATCGCTTGGTGGATGTAAGTTCGGTGGTATTTATAAGATTATAAATTTTCCTTGTACAAGACCTTTAAAAGCCGTAAGGGTGCCAAAATTCATTGGAACTTCACAATTAAGTATACTCACCCTGGAGCAATCTAAGGATCGGTGACCTACTGAGAAGTCCTTTACGTTTGGGCAACCAAAGCAGACAGTATTGTACAAGGCGGGAGCAGATCGTTACAAATAGTATCAGAGCCTCAAATGGTGCCATACCTATACTAGCCTGAAAACTATTGTTATGAATGAATTCTGCCAGCGGTAGATGTTTTTCCCAACTACCTTGGAATTCTAGTGCACAAGCTTGTAATAGATCCTCTAGTGTTTGAATAGTCCTCTCAAGACTGTCTATCTGTTTGAGGATGGAAAGCCTTACTAAAATTCAATTTAATACCTATGGCCTTCTACAGCGACTACCAAAATTTAGAGACAAATCTCGTATCTCTATATGTAACGACCCGCTCTCGCCTTATACAATACTGTCCGCTTTGGTTGCCCAAACCTAAAGAACTTCCCAGTAGGTTACATATCCTTAAATTGCTCCAGGGTGAGCATGCTTAACTGTAAAATTTCAATGAGTTTTGGCACCCTCACGGCTTTTAAAGACTTTGTACAAGGAAGGTTCACAATCTTATAAATACCACCGAACTTACATTCACCAAGTGATGTGGGATCTTTGACCACCCATCCGGACATCCCACTGAGACTCTATCTCCTGGACGCCGGCCTCACAGCTGATACCACAGCCTGGCTGGGGTGTCACAATCTTCCTCACTTAGGAACACATGTCTTCGTGTGGGCCGAGATTTCTCACATTTTTGGTTGGTGTAGACTCTGATATCATTTGTAACGACCTGCTCCCGCCTTATACAATACTGTCCACTTTGGTTATCCAAACCCAAAGGACTTCCTAGTAGGTCACACATCCTTAGATTGATCCAGGGTGAGCACACTTAACTGTGAAGTTCCAATAGATTTTGACACTCTCATGGCTTTTAAAGGCCTTGTACAATGAATGTTTATAATCTTATAAATAACACCAAACTTACATCTACCAAGCGATGTGGGACCTTTGACCATCCATCCAAACGTCTCACTCAGACTCCATCTTCCGGACGCGATCTCACAGTTGACACCACAGCCTGGCTGGGGTGTCACAGTATTATACAAGACTTAAATGAAGTACTATACTAGGATTCGAAAGCATTGTATTACTTATTATTTAATATTTACCATTAACCCAAGCTTACGGTTTCATGTTCTATTTCACTCCCCGTTGGGGGTTCTTTTCACCCTTCATTCATGGTACTACTTCGTTGTCTGTCACCCAAGAGTACTTAGCCTTGCAAGGTGGTCCTTGCTAATTCACATGGGATTCCATGTGTCCCATGCTACTTGGGCCAGAGCATAAGCTAGTGATACTTTCGGCTACTGGACTTTTGCCATCTAATTGGTTATTCCGAGATTACGAGTATAATAGGAGCATCTGTCGACAAAAGGATCACCTTAATATGATCATCTCATGGCTATTGAGAACGAATCAAATTAGATGATTTTATTTCTCAATCTTTCTGACTTGCTCCTACGGAACTAAGGAAGAAAAGATTGAGAAAATCAGTCATTCACAACCCACTGATGAAGGATTCCTCGAAAAGTTAACAATTAGTAATCCTTTTTAGAAATAAAATGATTTCCTTCTTATCCATACGCGAGGAAGGTAATCAAATCAAAAAAGAAAGAAGATGAGTTCTTCTTTCTTTTATCACTTAAGAGCCGTGTGAGATGAAAGTCTCATGGATGGTTTTAAATGAGAGAAAGAAGTGAGCAATCCTCTTTTCGACTTTGACTCTCCCACTCCAATCGTTGCCTTTCTTTCTGTTACTTTGAAAGTAGCTGCTTTAGCTTTAGCCTCTCGAATTTTTGATATTTCCTTTTATTTCTCATCAAACGAACGACATCTTCTTCTGTAAATCTTAGCTATTCTTAGCATGATATTGGAAAATCTCATTGCTATTACTCAAACAATTAGTATGAAACGTGTGCTTGCATATTCGTCCGTAGGTCAAATCGGGTATATAATAGTTATATGTTCTGCAATACTCCCTGTGAATACTCCGCCGATATGAAAAGTTCTTAATGTTAATTGAGTGTTGGGTTCTCCAATAGATTGAACTGCAATAATACCTACAGCTTCTCTCAATTCGACTAGGACACCATTAGTAGGATTACGGCCATAAGATAATCGACAGATCCATGATGTACTCCTACAAGTAAAGAGAGTTCGAATAGATATTGGTTCTGCTTGAAAGGTGAAATCGATCAATAATTAACATAACCAAGAAATAAAACTCTAATCATGCTTTTCTTATCATATCTAACAACAGCAAGTCAAGCCCCTCAAGGGTCGGTAAATAACTTTGTTTAATTCAATACGAAGGATAAAGCGAAGAACGATAACCGAACAATTGAAATTCTAAGTGCCAGAGCCTTCCTCCTCAAAGAAAAACTTAAGAACTTGCAATAGAAAATGCTATTCCTTACACCCTCAAAACTCTGATTTAGTAAAATGTAGAAGACAAATAGACAAAAAGTGTATCCTTTGTTTTTGGAAATATTTCACCAATGTTTCATAAGCATCCAAAAATTTGACTTAGTTATTTTGTTTTACATGTGGCGTCACCTATCTTATGAATTGATTTTAATGACATCACCAGCCTCTCTAGGGAGATAATAGGCACATAATCTATCTCACTACACACCACTGCCTCTTGCCACGCATAAGCAGTTGTACATGCAGCCAGAGGAAGAAGGGAACAAAAAGCCCTAAAGGCTTTCACATCACATGTGTGAGATATCATTTGGAGGGAGAGAGATTAAATGCAAATGGGGAAAACAAGAATTGAGAGGGATTTTTGTCATAAAATAATAAATTATTATTCTATTTTAATATTTCAACTATTCTTATCTTTCTTATAAATAAATTTAATTAGTCCTATTTAATGATTCTTATCATGTTCTTTAGGGCACACATTAACAAAAGAATAAGTCTACTCACATTAAACCATACACCACGCTTACGTGACATGTCATTTTAAGTATAAAGCGTAAAATCGGGTCTCATAAATTCTAGTACGTGTTGAAATTAATAGATGTCACATAGGCATAATATATAAGTTGATGTGCAACATAATGTGTTAGTAGCATTGCTCTTAACAAAATCTTAAAATTAGTACATCACCTAGTCGACCTCTACCAAGAGTATGAAATAATTACTCTCTCCGGCACAACTTTCGATAAACATTGATTGAGAATTGCCCTGAAACTAAAGTTATCAATTCCGTCTTGTACCAGTTGGTACCGACCGGTATGTCCTGTACCACCATTGTAACGGTACAAGACCACCGGAGTACCGTTCTGGACACTGTTTCAACATGTTCTAGGTTGTTCTAGTCAATACCGACTGATACCGTACCGTACTAGTTCATATTTAAAAAAAATAAAAATTTAATTAATATTTTTTTAGATAATTAAATATAAACTGAGGCTAAAATCATATATTTTTTTATTTTTGGTGATTTATTTTTAAATTGTGATATTTTATTTTATATGATTTTTTGTTAATAAATATTATTTAAAATATTTATATTAATTTTAGCGATAAATCCAAAAACAGTGTGTTTGTATACATCGATACCGATATGTACTATATCAATAGAAAAATTGATATATTTGCTAGAGGTGTAACTGGTCTAGTTTAGTGAAATTCATGAGACCGAGCCAGTTGTTCGGTTTAAAATTTTTGTAAATCGAAACCGGATTGATTGCACTGGTCCAATTTCAATCAGTTTGAACCAATTTTGATCCGGTTTCAGTCCGGTTTGGACTTTTTAATTTTTTGGGTAATATTTTGGGCTAACTAAAAAAAAAATGAAAAATTAACTATTTTGGGTGAAAATTCTTGCAATAAAATAAATAATATTCTAAAAAATTGAATAGTTCGAACTTATTCTTATTTTTTATTCTCCGACTAGTGCTTTTTCATTTTCATTCATTCTCTGTAAATGGTGATTTTTTCATTTTCAGTACATGATAATGATCCTAAATCCTAATAGATTAAATGACTAATGAATTAATGGGTTATAAATTATAACATATAAACCTAAAAAATATAACATATTTATATTATATCCCCATCCAGTACAGTCCGGTTTGAACCAATTTTGTATTCTTCCAAACCAAAACCTTACCAAAAAATTGATTTTTCCAAACCTCTAAATTGAAACCAGATTGGATCGAATTTTTCAATCTTCAAACCGTCGGTCCGGTTCATTTTTTCACTCCAGTATGATTTCTCAATTTTTATTTTCAATCCTAATGTTTACCGGTACGAGATTAATAACTTTACTTAAAATCATGGGAAATTTCGAAAGCAAAAATCCACATTAATTAACCAATTAATATAAGTAAACATCAAAGAGTGAGAGAGCGCGGGCACACCGCCGTGCCTTCTTTAGGCCTTTTTGTTTTTCTCTTTCCGCTAGAAAACAGTTTGATAAAAAAGGTTGTGGGTTTGAGTGGAGCATTTGGTTGGAGTGGTCTCGTTTGTGTTGTGTGTCGAGGCTTTTGGGTGCTTTTTGTCTGGTCTCTAATAAGATAACAAGGATTTGTTTGCTACTACTTGCTTATGTTGTTTATATATTTAGTTTATAATAATTTAATTAAGGCAAATACTAAAAAGTGTCTCCAAAGCACAAGTTAAGCTTCACTTTAATGATTATTTTTTTATAATATTTCATTAAGAAAAAAGATATGAGTGATTTAGCTATTTATAATATTTTAAGTATATTATCTTTTATGATCTCATGTGCCTAAATTTAAAAAAAAAAAGAAATATGGGTAATTTTATCATTATAAAAAATACCACACACATTTAAATCTACTAGGTTTAAAAAAATAATGTTTGTGAATTACCATGAATATAAGTTACCAAAATCTATTTATTTATTACGGTTTATCTTGTGCCCCTAGAACCATTAAATGTAACCCCAAAGGGTTGGTGTAGTGGTTAAGGCTTGAGACTTAGATGTATGCTCTCTCCTAGGTCTTAGGTTCGAAATCTCTTACGTTCTATTAGCTAATTTGGGCACACTCCATACAGGACAAATTGGACTGGCTTTAATTAGAGCCCCTGTAAGCGGACGGTGAGATTGGTCTCTCGAGTACTAGTCGGCATTAGGTTGGAGTAATTTCAAAATCGACCGGGTACCTTGGCTATAAAAAAAAAAAAAAAAGAGTTAGCAGAATCGTTTAATTAAAATGTCAAAATAGATGATAATACAAAGGCAAAATAAATCCAAGTCTTAAGACAGAATAAGTAAATTCGATGGTGTTACAAAACAGTCCATAAGTCTTGTGATAATGACATATTTTTACCAATCATGGGTGGGGTACTGGGGCTTTCTTCTAATTTAGTTATTTCTCGACTTGTTAAATATTTTATTTTATTTTCACTTCTAATGTCAATGCTCCAATTTAACCAAATTTATTTTTTTCAACACAATTATCATTTAAGTTTTTAGAGGGGTATTACAATCTCAAAATGATTTTTTCGAAAACAGTTTACACACTCAAGTAATCTGTTTCATTTATTTTGAATTATGAGAAATCTTCTTAAAATTTGTTTCGAGACTAAAGACTTTCTTGTTATTTAATATCAAAATTAATGAACAAGATCATTCCAAAATCATCACATAAATAATTTTTCATTATAGAAAAAGTGTGGCATACGTGAATAAAAGATTAAAAGAAATACTCCCAATCAAAGTTATCGATCTCGTACCATCGAGCGTATTGATTTTGTTATTAGTACAGATGTATTAGTACCGCTGTATACTAGCATACCATTTCGAATTTATCTCTAAAACTAATATACATATTTTAAAGAAAATCATATTAACATAAAAATAAAACATCACAATTTAAAAATAAATCAACATGCAAAAAAAAAAAAAAATTAGTTTCAATTTATGTCTAGTTACCTAAAAAATATTAATTAAAATTTTATTTTTTATAAATATGGACAAGTACAGTACGGTACCGGCCGATATTGTAACGCCCCACGTTTTTGTGGCACGTTATAATAAAAGACATTTAATAAAGCAGCGGAATAAATTTTTCTATTTAAAAATAAAGGGCCCAATTCTCAAATATTATTAATTGCCGGCAAAACAACCGACTAAAATTTAGCTCATTAAATAGTTTTGAAAATCAATAATTCGAGTAACAAATTATCATTAATTAAAAACAACTAAAAGGACATCCTAGGTCAACCCATTGGACTGTTATTAGTACAGCCATGGTTCTGGTACATTCATCTCGTCCTCCTCAGTCTCTTGAACTTCCAATTTATGCTCCACATCAACCTGTTCCTCAAAAACTGGTGTGAAATACCAGGGGCCAAGAAGTAGCTCCAAATGAGTGATTAACACTCAGTAGGAAAATTTAACCTTACCCCTAATTTACAAATAAACATACATGATAATAATTCTATACAGCATGCAAATAACAATAAACAAACGTGAAATATGCAATATCGTGCATAAAATGAATATGCAATGTCGTGCATAAAGCTTTCCGCATTGAGTATCTTTTTATTATTATTATCTCTTCCGGGGTCTCGCAATCCCCCATATCAAAAGTACGACCTCAGGGTCTCGCAATCCCCCTTCATCGGTATCGAAGCATCGGAGTCTCGCAATCCTCCTTAGCCAAATTACAACCTCAGGGCCTCGCAATTCCCTTCATCGGTATCACAGCATCGAGGTCTCGCAATCCCTCTCAGCCAAATTTAAAACCTCAGGGCCTCGCAATTCCCTTCATCGGTATATTATGATTATCACTCATTATCGCAACAATGAGATCATCTAACCCTGCCGTTCAATTAATCTTCCAATTTCCATGCATGCGTGCATGCACAATGATCATCCGTCATGCTCAACATGCAACAATAAAATATCATCATGCGATTTTAATTAAACATACATCAAACATAAATTAAAATCATTAAAATCATGCGATATCATCAACACCGATCAAATCTAAGTCACATACAACGTTCGTGGGCCCTAGCATACAAATCGGTCTCAACAAATAATAGTTCTTTAATTTATCAACTAAATTAAATTGAATCACGAATCATCACGTATAATAGATTCTCAACTTGATTTATTCACGCAATCGAATACACATAATAAATATTCAATTCATATCCCCTACACAATCTTCTAATAAACTAAATCTACTTGTAAATCACATATATATGTAGGGTTCAGTATGAAATTCCTACCTCAATCCGACGAACAAAGCACTATCGAAAACTCACGAAATCAACCACTGCACTGGGATCCGAATATCGCATCACTATCAAATACAAATCAAAATTATACTTTAAATATAATAAATATATAAAAGCAATATGTTGCTAATAAAAAAATAATAGTTTACGTAACTGCTCAAATATTATATATATATAAACAGTGTACTATATATAATAATAAAATAGTATAAGTAATAGTTTAAAAGTGTTTACTAATAAATGATATAATAATAAGTAATGTAAACAAAATGTGTGTATATATACATATATATATATATATATAAAGTAGTATACTGTTTGCTAATAATTAATAAAGTAAATAAGTATTTTAAACATAATATGAATAAATAATGTAACTCTAAACACAAACAATTAATAGAAATAAGTTTTTAATTGATAGAACTAAAAGACTTAAAAAAATAAAATAAAACAAAAACAACAAGAAAGAGCAAAAGAGAGGGAGAGAACAGAGAGAGGGGAAGACGAGAGAGAGAAAAGAGAGGAGAGAGAGAGAGAGAAAACAAAGAACAGAGGGAGACGAGAGAGAGAGTATGAGAGAGAAACAGAGAGAGAAGAGAAAAAAAAAGAAGAGAAAAAGAAAAGAAGAAAGAGAGAGGTGCGCACGCATACACGAACGCGAGATTTCAAGAAAATACCTTACAAATATTCAAGATGGACACAAAAACTCTGAAACAGTGAAAGTGAATATTTTATGAATCAAGGGCTATATAAATAGACAAAGGGGGATGAATCTGAATCTAATTCGGATTCAAATTAATAAAGATATAGTTTGAGTAGGATTTGAATACTATGGATAGGGTTTGAATGGGATCCAAATATTATAATAATTATCGGTTAGGATAATAGGGTTTGAATAAGATTCAAATATTATAATAATTATCGGTTAGGATAATAATTAATAAAAATACTTAATAATCATAAAAATATAATATTTAATACTAAAAAAAAGTAAATCAGATAACTCTCCCTAAAGATTCAACGAACCTAGACAGAGCGAAAATAAAAAGATATACACAAGTAAAAATTCAAGATAATCAATCAGAAAAAATTATTTATTAATCTAAATAAAACATAAATAATACATATATAAAAAAATAAATCCCAAAAATCCGGGTCGTTACAAACTATCCCCCTTAAACAAATTTCGTCCTCGAAATTCGAAAAGTAAACCTCACTCGGTGAACAAAATTTAAAAATCTTTATCCAATTCAAAAAAATATAGTTTTTTTTTCAATAAATTGAATTTAATTTAGATGACTACGTACTCGAACACATACTTAACTATCTAAGTCACGCGTTAAACAACTAAACTACCCAAACCCACAGTCTCTAGGTTCTCAACCTAGGGCTCTGATACCATTTGTAACGCCCCAGGTTTTTGTGGCACGTTATAATAAAAGACATTTAATAAAGCAGCGGAATAAATTTTTCTATTTAAAAATAAAGGGCCCAATTCTCAAATATTATTAATTGCCGGCAAAACAACCGACTAAAATTTAGCTCATTAAATAGTTTTGAAAATCAATAATTCGAGTAACAAATTATCATTAATTAAAAACAACTAAAAGGACATCTTAGGTCAACCCATTGGACTGTTATTAGTACAGCCATGGTTCTGGTACATTCATCTCGTCCTCCTCAGTTTCTTGAACTTCCAATTTATGCTCCACATCAACCTGTTTCTCAAAACCTGGTGTGAAATACCAGGGGCCAAGAAGTAGCTCCAAATGAGTGATTAACACTCAGTAGGAAAATTTAACCTTACCCCTAATTTACAAATAAACATACATGATAATAATTCTATACAACATGCAAATAACAATAAAAAAACGTGAAATATGCAATATCGTGCATAAAATGAATATGCAATGTCGTGCATAAAGCTTTCCGCATTGAGTATCTTTTTATTATTATTATCTCTTCTGGGGTCTCGCAATCCCCCATATCAAAAGTACAACCTCAGGGTCTCGCAATCCCCTTCATCGGTATCGAAGCATCGGAGTCTCGCAATCCTCCTTAGCCAAATTACAACCTCAGGGCCTCGCAATTCCCTTCATCGGTATCACAGCATCGAGGTCTCGCAATCCCTCTCCGCCAAATTTAAAACCTCAGGGCCTCGCAATTCCCTTCATCGGTATATTATGATTATCACTCATTATCGCAACAATGAGATCATCTAACCCTGCCGTTCAATTAATCTTCCAATTTCCATGCATGCGTGCATGCACAATGATCATCCGTCATGCTCAACATGCAACAATAAAATATCATCATGCGATTTTAATTAAACATACATCAAACATAAATTAAAATCATTAAAATCATGCGATATCATCAACACCGATCAAATCTAAGTCACATACAACGTTCGTGGGCCCTAGCATACAAATCGGTCTCAACAAATAATAGTTCTTTAATTTATTAACAAAATTAAATTGAATCACGAATCGTCACGTATAATAGATTCTCAACTTGATTTATTCACGCAATCGAATACACATAATAAATATTCAATTCATATCCCCTACACAATCTTCTAATAAACTAAATCTACTCGTAAATCACATATATATATAGGGTTCGGTATGAAATTTCTATCTCAATCCGACGAACAAAGCACTATCGAAAACTCACGAAATCAACCACTGCACTGGGATCCGAATATCGCATCACTATCAAATACAAATCAAAATTATACTTTAAATATAATAAATATATAAAAGCAATATGTTGCTAATAAAAAAAATAATAGTTTACGTAACTACTCAAATATTATATATATATATATATATAACAGTGTACTATATATAATAATAAAATAGTATAAGTAATAGTTTAAAAGTGTTTACAAATGATATAATAATAAGTAATGTAAACAAAATGTGTGTATATATACATATATATATATATATATATAAAGTAGTATACTGTTTGCTAATAATTAATAAAGTAAATAAGTATTTTAAACATAATATGAATAAATAATGTAACTCTAAACACAAACAATTAATAGAAATAAATTTTTAATTGATAGAACTAAAAGACTTAAAAAAAATAAAATAAAACAAAAACAACAAGAAACAGAGAGAGGGAGAGAACAGAGAGAGAGGAAGACGAGAGAGAGAAAAGAGAGGAGAGAGAGAGAAAACAAAGAACAGAGGGAGACGAGAGAGAGTATGAGAGAGAAACAGAGAGAGAAGAGAAAAAAAAAGAAGAGAAAAAGAAAAGAAGAGAAAAAGAGGTGCGCACGTATACACGAACGCGAGATTTCAAGAAAATACCTTACAAATATTCAAGATGGACACAAAAACTCTGAAACAGTGAAAGTGAATATTTTATGAATCAAGGGCTATATAAATAGACAAAGGGGGATGAATCGGAATCTAATTCGGATTCAAATTAATAAAGATATAGTTTGAGTAGGATTTGAATACTATGGATAGGGTTTGAATGGGATCCAAATATTATAATAATTATCGGTTAGGATAATAGGGTTTGAATGAGATTCAAATATTATAATAATTATTGGTTAGGATAATAATTAATAAAAATACTTAATAATCATAAAAATATAATATTTAATACAAAAAAAAGTAAATCAGATAACTCTCCCTAAAGATTCAACGAACCTAGACAGAGCGAAAATAAAAAGATATACACAAGTAAAAATTCAAGATAATCAATCAGAAAAAATTATTTATTAATCTAAATAAAACATAAATAATACATATATAAATAAATAAATCCCAAAAATCCGGGTCGTTACAGATATTATCTATAATAGTGACCAAAACGATAATTAATTGGTACTATTACGAGGACCGTACGAAACGTATCGATTAATATGGGACGGGATTGACAACTTTTCTCCCAATTCGTGCATGTTAAAAGACACGTGGTCTTGCCTCTTTTTCTCCTTTTAGAATTTTGGCGTCTGTACTGTGGCACCAGATTTTTCATCCAAGGACGTTTCCGTCTTTTCGATATTTATCCCAGGGCGTAGGGTTTTTCTATTCGGTGATCCGGTCCACCGAGCAAAGCAAGTCGGTCCCTTATTAACAACACACCCTCACAGCCTCACTAGACACACACCCCTCCCTCTTTCTCTCTCTCTCGTACACATTTTCTTACTCTGATCCATACTCTGTGGTGTAGCCTACTGAATCACTGCCATATCTGGGATTTAGGTTTTATTTGTCATATTCCTTTCTCCAATGCAATCGTATATCTTCTCTGTTTCATCTCTATCGCTCTCTTTCTCTCTCGGCAATCTCGCTCTGTTTCTCTCTTCCTCTCTATGGGCAGTCGATTAGGGTTTTCAGACTCGTTGCTAGATTACTTCTAGTCTCCAAAAATCACCCCAAGAAATGAATGAGATCAAGAAATTTTGCGCTGATTGCAAAACTAGGAAGACCCCCCTTTGGAGGAGTGGTCCAGCTGGGCCCAAGGTTAATCTCGAATACCCAGTTGTGGGTTTTCAGTTTCTGAACTTTGCAGCAGTTAATTTTTCATTTATTGATATATGTATTTCTTGTTCTTGTTACAGTCGCTGTGTAATGCATGTGGGATAAGACATAGGAAGAAGAGGAGTGCGATTGTGGGTTTGAACAAAAGGCTAAAGAAGAAGAAAGAGAAATCAGGCACCAGATCAAGAGCCACAACTACAACTACAACCCCAACCACTTGTTCGACCACCACCGCCCCCAAGAATCCTATTGGCGGCGGCAATGGGGCTGATTTGTGTGTGGATTTGAGGGTGCAATTGGTGACTTTGGGGAAGGAAGCGATAATGTTAAAGAGGCAGAAGTCTCCAAGACAAAAGAAACTGGGAGAGGAAGAACAAGCAGCTCTTTCGTTGATGGCTTTGTCTCGTGGTTCTGTATACGTTTGAACAAGACCCTAAATCAACTTTTTTTTGGGTTAGTAGTCTTTTTTTTGGAGGGGAAAAGGTGAAAAATGGACTTGGGGCACACGCGCAAAAGTTATATTATTTTGACGCGTAGAAAACACTGTCCAATCAGTGTATATCATTTTGATGCGCATCCTGCATAATTCTCTATTTGGCTTGTAGTTAGTATTTATTTAAAAATTTTGTCTTTATTTATTTTTTTGTATTTGTTGTTTAAATCTTAATATTTTATAATTTATTGGTCCGTCTTGATGAAAGGAATCTAACGAGTATAAAATTGTGTCCAAAAGTTAAAAAAAACTCACTAAAGACGACGAATAAGTACAAAAAATTCTGTTTTTTTATTTATTTTTGTCTTTTCTGAACTTTTTTCAAATGTAGCCGATGATTGATAATTTTTCTGAAAACTCTTGTCGAGATGAACCAATAAATCAAAAAAAATTGATGAAAAACAAAAAATTGCAAAAAAATTTCAAATAAGGACGAAAAAAATTTCAATAAATAAACACATAAAAATCACAGTCCAGGACCATTGCATAGCAGGTTTTTTATTTCCGGATGATGGCAATATCTTTTGGAGGATTTATAGAAGTTGATGATGGGAGGGGGTCTTTGTCTTTTGGGTGATAGGCATATGGGGAAATGGAAGTAAATAATATTGTACATACTATGAATGATGAATAGATATATTTATATTTGCATATGTAATGGGTCAAAATTTGTTTGTTTAAGCTTGTTGAATACTGCTGACAAAGAAGTAGGTTTCATTTTCATTCTGAAATTTTGGGAATCTAAATTAAAATAAAAGAAAATGTAGACAGAATCTTGCTGTAACGATGGAAGAAGGGATTAGAAGACCTAAACGATGCTTAATGATGTCATGTGGATACCTCTTGTGATGATAGAGACATTACTCAGTGTATCAAAGCCCAAAAGACCACATGGTACTTAATTAAAACTAATGAAAAATAAAGATTCTGACTTAAATTCTTTGCAGTTGCTTCTCTATTCTTAGTTTTTAGTATTTTTTGTTCCTGGTTTTTCTTTTTCACCAGTTCATCTTCGAATCTTAAAGTGGGGATGAAAACTTGTAGTGAAAAAACAGTTTAGGTGAAGGATAAATAAGAGTTAAATTTTTTTGATTATTGTATACTGAAAAATAGTATGTAATAATTGAAAATCTAAATATTTTAATTCGGTTTAGGCTATTATAGTGCGTGTCACTTGAATAGTTAGTTCAATAATTATAAACTGACAAAAAAATCTTGAGCATCCTAGTGAGGTGATGATTATGAAGAATAAACACTTAAAAGAATTAGACAGAAGAAGAAAAAGAGTTACTTTAAGTTTTGGTGTGTTGGAGTAAGGAGCCAAGAGTTCTCTTTATACACAATTAGAGAGAGTCGTCAAACTAATGAATAAGAATTCAATATCTTAGGGGGAAAAAGTAGAATTGAGCAGTGCCTAATCCAACTCAAATTAAACAAATGAGTCGTTGCAACCAATCTAGTAAACTTGAACTCACACTAGTCTAATGATAATTAAAGATGTTTTTACAAACCTAACAGTTCAGGTTAACACGATGATGATAAATGAGCATGATGGCTAGTGTGACATGTTTTTATTGGATTTCCATATGCTTATATTACATCGAGTTGAACAATGATTGAGTTGGACTTTGCGGTCAGGATCTTATTTTCCATATACTTAGCGCACACACAACTCTAGGTTGTTTTCATTATGCTTCTGCTCTTATTGTTTAAAATAATTATGAATAACAACATTGAAAATCTCTAAACTCGTTTATTTCAAAGGCTTTAGTGAGTTAATCTTATTGGCTGGATGCAGACTCATGCATTATGAGGATGTATCGTACATTCACATTCAATTCATTTTCCCCCACCTGTATAGTTTGTCATGAATTTGCCACATCTTCATTTCTCTCATCAAAACGCATATATATATGTAATCACATTTTATGTTTATGTTGTAATCATTCGTAATTTTTGTAATATAGCCTTGCTATTCAACATTTTATTCAAAGGTTGTAGTCGAGGATTGATATCCGTCCATATGTTATAGTTGGGGATCGGTTATCCCAAGTTCACATTATTTCATCATTAATCAATTATATTATGTTCGATTCAATAGACACCAGTATATTAAAGAGCAACCACAATATAATAATCTATGTAACATCACTCACGTGATCATTTGGTCATGATCTCCTACCTTATTCCATTACCTTGCTATTCTCATTCCCCCTACCACCCAGGAACACAGTCCCAGGAACACAGTCGAACTTATGTATCATCATGATCATACTTCTTTTTTTTTTTTTTTAAATTTAAAGACCTATATAGACAAATTCATGGCTTACATCATAAAATATGCATTTTTCTTTTCCTTTCCATGCATTTCAAAAATTAATGTATTTTTTTTTAACTCGAGGAATAAACTATTTCATTTATGTCATTCAAAGTAACAGCGTTTGTTATTTTCCCAAAATAATTTAACATATAATTTCCCTCATTCGAAGAGGTTGACCCATTTCATATAAATAGTAAATTTGATGTCAAATATGCATACAATCCGCGTTTATGCAGTTATAAATATTAATATATACGTCAATATTATCTTATGCATATCAAACATATGCTATCTTTAATTTTATTCTCAAGAGAACAAATCAAATCCACATTAGTTTCATAGTTTGGTGCCAATCAATATGCATCATGATCATAGTATAAAATAATACTGATTTCGAACTGAAACTAATCAACAGCAAATTCTGACTCGAAAATTGAAGCTATTTTAGCAGATCAAGAGGGCAAAAGAAACCATTTCCAAAAACTGCTCGTACATTATCAACAATTGGACATTTTTCCTGACCTTGCAAATCAAAAGTGTGATGCAAGATATACATTGATTACAAAACTCAGGCTAATTGATAAAATTATCGAGAGAGAAAGAAACTCTGTATATTATTGTGTATTAAATCAATGTACAAAAGCTCCTATATACAGGAGAGATAGAGATAGAGATAGAGATAGAGATAGAGATAGAGGTAGAGGTAGAGATAGAGATCAGAATACATAATCCTAATCCTAAACTAACTAGGATACATAAGAATCAATTCTTAGAATCTCTCATAGATTCTCGAGAATCATCCTTAACACTCCCCCTCAAGTTGGAGAGTGAATATTGTTGATACCAGATTTTGGCCCCACCACTTAATTATTATGAAAAATGTCATCGAAATGGGTTTAAAAGAATTTGTGCACAAAAAGACTATTTTGCCTTTGCACAGTTTGGAGTTCGGGAGCACTGTTCATGAGACCACTTCATGAAGTCATGAGACCCTCATACTATTGATCAGTACGACGACACGAGTTCAGTGACAGTGATTGGGGTGAAATCGAACAACGCCGACGATTTTTGATTGCTCAAAACGGGGTCTCGGAGGCACAATTTATGAGCTGATATGTTCAGACATCGAGAGGCAAATGTTATTGATCAGCACAGAAATACGAGTCCATCGGCTGTATCCGTGGTCAGATCTGAGTTCGGTAGCTCAAGAAATGGCATTTTAAAGAAGGGTGGTGGTGTACCGGTGATTATTTGGGAGTTAGGTTTGCGAGCCGACATGCCCATAAATCAAATGTTAGACTCAAAATGATCCTCTCGACGATACGAGTCCATTGGCTGTATCTGTGGTCAAATCCGAGTTCGTTTGGACGTTCGAAGATAAGAAATAGCGAGCGAAGGCATTTTATAAAGCAGGGGCATTTTTGTAAATACGAAAAAGAGGCTGACTCAGCAGCGCGCGTCAGCAGGTACACGCACCACACGCGCGCGTGGTGTGCACGCGCCCGAGCCGTGCACGACACGTGGGCCGTGCACGGCATTTTGATGGGATCTGCTGCAGGCGTGCCCAATCTTCGTGATGACGTGTCTGCTTCCTATTGGCTGAAGTATACTGTCTCTCTCTCTCCAACCGCGTGGCCCTCTGTCTATCTGCCACGTGTCCGTAGCATCCCGTCTCACCCACACCAAAACCCCTCCCTCTCCCGCGTCTCTCTCTCACTTTTCTCTCTCCTCCCACGTGTCCCACTCCGATTGGGACACGTGTCACGCATCCCACTCCGATTGGGACACGTGTCACGCATCTCTCTCTCTTCTCTCACACCTGGCTCTCTCTCTCCTCTCTCTCTCTCTCTTCTCTCTCTCTCTTTCTCTCTCCTCTCTCCCGCATTAGCTTTCTCTCTCTCCTCTCTCTTTCACCGCCTTTTCTCTCTTAACTGCCTCACTTTCTCTATAAAAACAGTGCCTCGCCTTTATTTTTGGGAGGAATTTTGGGGACGGAATTTTGGAGAGAAGTTTTTGGGCGACAAAACCCAGAGAGGAAAAAGCTGGAAAGGAAAAACCAGAGGGGAAGGAAACTAGAGAAATAGACAGAAAACGATTTTTTTTAGAAAACCTTCAGACAGAGGAAAATTTCCAGAGAGGGATATACGAGCGAGAATCATCCGTTGTCAAATATTTTTCGACTCTGTAGTCGTGAAATGTTTAAACACCCGGAATAAATTAGAGTTAGGGTTTTTAGATAGGACTTTTGGCCCAAAAACAAGAGGAAGTTCTGCCCAATCATTTTCAGATTTAGAAAGAACCGAACGTGCTATTATATTAGCATAGCTCGAGATAACAGGGCTTTCAAACCCAGTGTTATGTCGGGTTATGGTTTTACTTAGCCGTTCGCGTGTTTTTCTTATTTTCATGTAACCAGTTGACTCAAATATCAATACAGAGGTATAATTGCAACAATTTATTTTATTTCAATATCTGTCATTTTTTTATTTAATTTCTGCTCTGTACATTTAATTTCTTTTTCTTTTTTTATTTAATGTAAATACTACGCTTAAAAGCTGATGTTCGCATCTCTAGTCCGCGGTTCTGGAATTTCTAGTCCTTTTCCTGAAATTCTCAGTCCGCACTTCTAGAATGACAGAACATTTTTATTTATCTTTTCTGCTTTCTTTTATGTAAATATCAATTGGGCATCCGCATCTCTAGTCCGCAGTTCTAGAAATTTCTAGTCTGCACTTCTAGAATGTCAGGATTTAGCCCGCTAAATCACAAGAGTCGGTGTTGGCCTATGCCAATGTACTTTTTGTGATTTAGCCTGTTTTAATCACGAAAGTCGGTGTTGGCTCTGCCAATGTACTTTCCGTGATTTAAACAAAAATCAACGCCCCCGACATATCGCTCGATTGCGTCGGCCCCTGTCGGGACTAACTTCTAATTTTTCCCTTTTCCCAGATCCCGTAACTTTTTCTTTTTTTTATCCCTTTCCCGTTTTCCCGTAACAGTTACTGCAATTTTCTTTTTTATTTTTATTTCACGCAAAATCAATAAAGGAAAAAAAATTCGTTACTTCATAGCTAAGTTATATGAATAGTGTTGTTAGTTCACGCTAACACACTATCCATATCACTTAGTTAAAAATCCCGATAATCTCGGAATTCCATAAACACGCGGGTGACATAGGTAGCCCATATTAGTGTTTTTGGGACGAAAATTTAACGGGCATTGCACGTTATCTTTTCACGACAGAATATCGTGATTGAAGTGACATTTATTAAAATCTACAATTTGGACCGTCAGTGATTGTGTAGCTGTCGGGATGAAAAATTGTAGATAAATAAAACCAAAAAAAGAGAGTTAACATGACAATCCTTTAAATGGAATCGGGTCATTGTTAAACTTGAAAATTCCTGCTAGGGATTTAAGGTACCTGGCACTCAGGGAATAGAAACATGACGTGTAGATACCAGTTTGCGTATCATGTTTCGGTCAAAGTTTAACATATATCCGTTGGAACCTTTTTGCCACCAAAAGCTAAAATTGCGTAAGCCGGGGTCCTGTCCCCGCACTTGTTTTCACTTTTTTGATCCAATTATACAACAATCACTTGATATTTATTAAATTTAGCCAAGGATAATAGAATAAAATTATTTGGGAAAATAAAGTACCGAAAGGGCGATGTTGGGTGCCTAACACCTTCCCAACTCGTAACAGTAAATCTCCGAACCCATCTCTATTTTCAAGACCAGTTTTCTTTTAAAGGAGTCATTTTTTTTATAAACAGAATCGTATTTCTGAGTTAAAATTAAATTCTAAGGACATCTTCTTTGAAAATGGCCTTAGAGGGTGACTTGACACACCTAAATTTCATGTCAAGTGGCGACTCTGAGTTTTTAAATAAGTCCCAGCTGTTAAACAATTTTCATTAAAACGTCGCATTAAAAGTCAAGAAATTATTCAGCCCCGTTCAAACAATTCACATATTCGCGAGGGGGGCCGGGAAATTTCCGGGCGCGACAAATATCATGAAGTCCCAACTTGCCACTTAAAAATTGAAATTGTTCTTTTCCCAAAGGTTTGGTAAAGATATCTGCAAGTTGAGATCTTTACTGAACATAGGATGGTGCAATTACTCCGGCTTGTAATTTTTCCCGAATAATGTGGCAATCAATCTCTATATGTTTTGTGCGTTCGTGAAAAACAGGATTTTTAACAATGTGTAGAGCTGCCTGGTTGTCACAAAACAAAGACGCCGGCTGTCTTTGTGGAACTTTGAGATCTTGCAAAATATGTCGTATCCATGTAATTTCCAAACATGTCGCAGCCATAGCTCGATATTCGGCTTCAGCAGAGGAACGAGCCACAGTGGTTTGCTTCTTTGATCTCCAAGATATTAAGGAATTTCTGAGAAATACACAGAATCCTGAAATTGAACATCGAGTTGTCTCACAACTCGCCCAATCTGAATCACAGTAAGCCTTTAATGTAGTATCATTGAAAGAAGGAAAAAATAATCCTTGACCAGGATTCCCTTTAATGAAACGTAAAACTCTTAAAGCAACCTCCCAATGTGGTTTCCGAGGGTTTTGCATAAATTGACTTAGGATTTGCACAGAGTACACCAAGTCTGGCCTTGTCACTGTTAGATAAATCAATCTCCCGACTAATCTTCTGTATTTGGTGGGGTCATGTAATGGGTCGCCCTCGTCAGGGTTCAGTTTCAAATATGCCTCCATAGGGAAAGAATTAGGACGGGATCCTAATAATCCCACGTCGTTCAAATTATCCAATGCATACTTTCTTTGGGAAATAAAAATACCATTTTGGGACCGAGAGACTTCAATGCCAAGGAAATATTTAGGATTGCCGAGATCTTTGATGTGAAATTGTTGCAAAAGAAAATTCTTGAGAGACTTGATTGCCTGTGCATTATTGCCAGTGACAATAATATCATTCACATAAATAAGAACTGCAGTAAATGTGCTGTCGTCAGACTTGGTAAATAGGGAATAATCGGCCTTTGATTGGGTGAAACCTGCCTTTTGAATAACACAAGAAAATTTGGCAAACCAGTTACGGGAAGCTTGCTTTAAACCATATAATGATTTATTGAGCCGACATACCAGATTCTCCCCCTGTCGGCGAAGGCCAAGGGGAACGTCCATATAAACAACCTCATCAAGATCGCCTTGCAAGAAGGCATTATGAACATCCATTTGATGGATGATCCAATTGCGGGATGCAGCCACTGCCAAGAGGCAACGCACAGTGGTAAGTTTGGCAGTGGGAGAGAAAGTCTCCAAATAATCAATGCCTTCAACTTGAGTATAGCCCTTAGCAACAAGGCGGGCCTTGTAACGTTCAATAGAACCATCAAAATTGTATTTGATCTTGTAGACCCATTTGCAGCCAATGGGTTTGTGATCGGCAGGGAGGGAAACAAGGGACCAAGTATTATTGCGAGCGAGGGCATCGAGTTCATCTTGCATTGCAGCCCTCCACTTCGGGTCAAGAATTGCCTGATCATAGTTAGTGGGCTCACGGAGACTAGAAATAGATGCAAGAAAAGAATAATGGGAGGGAGAAAGGCGTGAATAAGATAAAGAATTAGAGAGAGGATGCCTTGTACCTCGGGGCGGACATGACGTTGGAGACGATGATGGTGGGGAGGCAGTTTTGGCAAAATGCATTTGATAGTCGGCATGCCATGTAGGTGGGGCACGAGGTCGGATTGAGTGACGAGGAGCAATGGGTGATGTTGAAGTAGGAGTGGAAGTGGGTAATGAGGCAGGTGATAGGTCG
Organism: Arctostaphylos glauca; assembly: GCA_019985065.2. Taxonomy (NCBI): domain Eukaryota; kingdom Viridiplantae; phylum Streptophyta; class Magnoliopsida; order Ericales; family Ericaceae; genus Arctostaphylos; species Arctostaphylos glauca. Next base: position 10,885,732 of record JAHSPW020000005.1, read on the forward strand.
GACAGAGTGATTGGGGTAGGAAGGTCCGGAGAAATAGGAGGGGTAGTAGGGTTGGATGGGGCCGGGATATCTTGAGCAAGAGGGTCAATAGTATGGGGTAAAGACGGGGTGTAGGTAAGATCGGGTGCAGGTATAGGGACAAAAGTAGGAGAAGAGTTCTGTTTATAGGGAAAGATATGCCCATGAAAACGTACATCCCGGCTAACAAAAATTGTGTGTGATTCTAAGTCTAACAATTTATAACCCTTTTGTCCTGTAGGATAGCCCAAAAGAACAGAACACTTAGCTCGAGGAGCAAATTTAGAAGTATGTGTGACAACAGTGGCATAACATAAGCACCCAAAAACACGAAGATGGTCATAAGTTGGTGGACGACCATACAAGCGCTCGAAAGGAGAAATGTGAGAAAGTAGTTGATTAGGCAATCGATTGATTAAATAAACAGCTGTGGACACACATTCACCCCAAAAACGAATGGGCATATTTGACTGAAAAAGGAGAGCACGAGCAACTTGTAATATATGACGATGCTTGCGCTCGACAACTCCATTTTGTTGTGGAGTGAAAACGCAAGAACTCTGAAATTCAACACCGTTAATTATAAAAAATGAACGTAGAGAAAGAAACTCGCTACCATTGTCACTGCGAAAGAATTTAATTTGTGAGTTAAACTGGGTGTGAACAAAAGTGGAAAACGATTTAAGCAATGTAGCAGCATCGGATTTATGGGACATAAGAAATAACCACGTGCAACGAGTAAAGTCATCCACAATAGTTAAAAAATAACGAGCACCAGAATGTGTTTGATGTTTATGTGGACCCCAAATATCACAATGGATTAATTGAAAAGGTAAAGTAGAAGAAATTGAACTTAACGGAAATGGTAATCTAGTCTGTTTGGCCAAAGGACAAACATTACAAAAATTGTCAAAAGGGGTATGAATAGACTTATTAGACTTAGAAATAAGACGTAGACAGGCAGGAGATGGATGGCCAAGACGATGGTGCCAGGTAGCATCGGGATGGAAAGTATGGCAAACAGTTGGTGAGGTGTGAACTGAGGACATGTAATAGAGGCCGCCACTTTACTTACCCCAGCCAATCATCTTCCCCGTAGCCAAGTCCTGCAAAACACAAAAATTCGAGAACAAAATCACACAACAATTGGAGGATTTTGTAACTTTACTGGCAGACAAAAGATTTAATCGAAAAGAAGGCACATGAAGAACATCTTTTAAAGCAATATCTTTATTAAAGAGGAGTGTCCCAGTAGAGTTGATGGGTACGAGAGAACCAGTGGGTAATTTGACAAAAGGTGCTTGAGGAGGATGAGAATGAATAAATAAAGAAGAATCAGAAGCAATATAGTCCGTGGCACCACTATCTAAAATCCAACAATTCGAGGAAGCGGAATTAGTAGAGGGATGCTCACACAAACCTGCGACATTTGCATAAACATCATTATTACCCTTGGATAAGTGTGGCACATTTGCCATGGCAGTAGTCAATTGTTGATATTGCCCAGCGGAAAGTCCTGAGAGAGATTGAGTAGAACCATCGGCAGATGCGGCATGTGCTGCACTAGAATTGGATCGGGCACCATGTTGCTGATTTTGGTGTCCGGGACGGTTGCTTTTTGGTTTAAAATTGGGATCATGACGTGGGTGCCCAGGGGGAAACCCATGCAGTTTATAACAGGTGTCAATTGTATGTGTGTCCTTTTTACAATATCTGCAAAATAATCTTTCATTATTGGAAGGAAAAGAAGATGGGTTACCAGAAAACTTGTTTGAATTAGAGCCTTTTGGAAATCGCACAGCCGCTGCAACTGAGAAGTTTTCAGTGAGAGAATTATTCCCAATTTCTCGTTGTTTTTCATCTTGGTCACCATGTTGTAGGCTTCCCGAATATCTGGTACCGGTTTTAGAAGTAGTATTTGGCTTCGAATGGAATTGTAAGTATCGTTGAGTCCCATGAGAAACTGCATGAGACGATTCTCATTATGATGTGCAGTTCTCTTACTGCCTTCACCACATTGACAACAATCGCACGTGGATAAAGGGCGGTAAGAGTCCAACTCATCCCAAAAACCACACAACTTTGTGTAGTAACTCGCAACTGACATGGTTCCCTGAACATGTGAACCAATGGAACGTTTGATTTGAAATATTCGAGGTAGATTACCTTGAGCGAAACGGGCTTGAAAATCTTCCCAAACGTGTTGGGCAGTGGGAGCGAAGAGCACACTTGGAACGAGATCCGGTGAAACTGAGTGAGAGAACCATGAAATCAACATATGGTTGGCTCTTTCCCATAAGTCGAACTCATCTGGATTTTTAGACTTGGAAGGCTTTTTGAATTTTCCTGTAACAAACCCTAACTTGTTCTTAACGGAAAGAGCAATTTCAACGGATCTGCTCCATGTAACCCAATTTTCGCCATCCAATAATTGTGAGCAAAGTTTGGTGGCGGAATGATCAGAGTGGTGGAAATAATATCGGCTTGATGGGTCAAGCCCTTCTTTGAGGTTGGGATTGGAAGCAGAAGCATCATCGACATCTCCCATGGTAGGTTGATAGAGAAGGTTGAATGCTTCAGAAAAATCAAAAAGAAATTCCAGTTCGAAAGTAAAAACAGAGGGTGGATTTATTTTGTTTAGTATTGACAAGGGAAAGAAATTGGTGGTATAATATGATGGTGATATGGCGGTGGAAGAAAAAAGTGGGTTTGAAATATGAAGGAGATATTGATGTATGGGTAATGGTGGTGACCAACTGATTGAATGTGTGAATAGATCGTGAGGAATTTTGAGGCGGCTGGAAAACTAAGGTTTACACCCCTAGCTCTGATACCATGATAAAATTATTGAGAGAGAAAGAAACTCTGTATATTATTGTGTATTAAATCAATGTACAAAAGCTCATATATATAGGAGAGATAGAGATAGAGATAGAGATAGAGACAGAGATAGAGATAGAGATAGAGGTAGAGATTAGGATATATAATCCTAATCCTAAACTAACTAGGATACATATCCTAAACTAACTAGGATACATAAGAATCAATTCCTAGAATCTCTCCTAGATTCTCGAGAATTATCCTTAACACTAATAAGCAGATAAAATGTGATTCCAAATGTTGAAGCCGATATTGCTGACAGAAAGTTCACTATCCAGAGGCAAGCCTACATTTTTAACTTTTAATTTTCTCAAAATATTTAGCAGGGCGAGCCTAGGATATTTTTTTTTCCTATATCATAATAGATGTTATTTTTTTCCTTGCAGGGGTGACCGTCCTACTAGCATCCACTGGCTCCATCCCTATTGCTGATCAAGATTGCGATGCAAACAATTTCCACAAAAACAAAACGAAAAACATCTATAAAAAAACAGACGTTCGCCCAAATACTGCAAACAACTAATAGAGATGATGAAGCAGCTGATATCTCCAGAAATCATAGGTGGCGATCATTGTCAAGGAATTTGAAATTGATGATGAATTCCACTCTGAAGCCGTGGATGAACTGGAAAAAGCAGAGAGAAATCAATTTTTGCACTGTTCCATAAGATATCTTGTATCGTTTGTTGAAACCATGCTTCTATAAACGACGTTGCCTTTAGAACTCTTTCAAAATGACGTCCACTTTTATAAAAAAGCTCGCTTTTATCATCCTTCAAAATTACGTCGCTTGGTTAGTAACAGGGCTTCTATGATCCTTCAACAACGCTCTCTATTGCCTAGGTTGACCGCAGCAGAGCTCCGAGAACCCCAAACCCCTCTCCTCTTTCTCTCTCACACACACACCCTACCTAGCCGCAAAGGGACCAACAACTCGTGCCATTACTATGACTCCTTTCAGTCGACAAGCTTACGGTGTTAACACTTGCTGAGAAAGGCAAGGTCTTTGCTAATCTCTCCTTGTTTAAACTACATGTATGTGAGGTATTGATACATGTTCCTCTTTTTCGCTATTTACTAGTTATTTTGAAATGAAAGTTCAAAATGATTAAATAAATTTGGAACTTTTAAGAGACAACAAAAAAATATTAACAATAATTTCTCTTGATTGCTTTGGTTTTCAGAGTATGAATTGAAAAACAGTTCTGAGAAATTAAGTCAAAAGTTATTGAAATTGAACTGCTCAATTCGTTTTCTTTAAACTTTTTCAGTCATTTTCTTTTAAATTTACCATTTTCTTAGTTACAAAGCTCATTCGCATTTAAATTGTGGCCGACAAATAAGAGATATTATATGAACGCGAGAGGCATCAAGGAGATGGAGCACGGTTAAAGCATAATCCTCTAGATTTTTTGAAAGTAATTAAGGAAGACTAAACCTAAATGGGAAAAACTTTAATATTAAGGTATAAACGAAATGAAAATGTACTTAAATTATGCTAATAGTCATTCAAAAACTTTTGTTAGAAAGGAAGAAACGTGCATGTAATTAAGAGGTACCAATGCAATGAAATGCTAGTTATTGTCTTTCCTCTTTCCTGTGAATATGAAGGAAAGATTTGAAATTTAGGCTGTGTTTGTAGAGCAAAGAAAAGGGAAAAAAGGATGAATAGTTATATTTTTGGTCCAATTGTTGGATATATATAGCGTGAGAGAATCTTCACTAAATCTAGCCAAAATAAATAAGTAAGAACTTTAATATACTTAATTTATTTCTTTTCCCTTTTCATCTTTGTTTTTTCCATTCAAGTTTCCTTATCATTCCGTAGTTTCAACTTTCGAGCGCTTATAGAAACATATAATAACTCTTCCTTCATCTATCGTTTCAAGCTTTCAAGAATTAAAATAAAAATTTATTTCTTTTCCCTTTTCATCTAGATTTCATTTTCATATTTCCTTCTTGCAATTTAGTAACCTTATAAGCTTCATGCTTTTATTGGAAATCCAACAAGGATTTAATTAAGATATCACTGAATACAGTTCAATTAGTCAACCAATATTTGGATTCTGGTTAACATGGAAAAGATTTTCGTTTAAGAGGTCATCATGTTTGTGGTTGAGGTTGGTTGTCCTATGGCTATATATACCACCAAAAACCAATGCAGATGCTGATCACGTGTGTAAAGCAAAGTGTCCAAGAGCCTTTTTTTTTAATTTTTTTTATAGGGATTTGGTCTAACTCACCCTTATGATTTCATCGGCCAAGAATGGCGACAGAGACGAAGCAGAAGACGATGCCGACAGCCATAGCAAAGACCATTGTGTTATTCACTATTGTTTCAGTGATTTACCAAAGGTTTGTGAATTTTGATTTAACCTCTTTAATTATCTCCTAGCCCATTAATCGACATGTGCATAAATAATTGGACAGAATTAGTTTAAAATGAGTGCGTGTATATATTTACATATATGCCTACTCTAAGTTTCTACTTTCTATGGTGTTTGGGCGTAGTTTTCATGGGTCACTCGATCTTATAGTTTTTTCATCTCAATTTTGTTAATCCTGTATAGTAAGACAAACAAAAATTGCATTTCTAACCTTTAATTTCAACTCATGTCATATCTTCGGTATGTCACGAATTACTAACATAAATAAAAGTTAGAAACATTACTACACCCAAATGGCTTGTTTTTACAACCCATAACAAATGGATTTGTGCTTTAAAATTTAGTAGGGTAACTTCTTGAAGTGCTTTAGAAAACTTTAGATAACTTTTCAAAATTGGTAGGGGCAATTGCCCCTATTCGGCTTTAGAAGTATTATCATTTACAAATGAAACTTGTTCAAATCTTGAAAATATTCTAATATTTAATATGTTAGTAGAAAAAAAAAAAAAAAACTCATCGATATGCTCTTCGTCATTACATCTCCTTTTCCATAATAACATTTCAGACTTCTGTTTTCGTTTATAGTATTGTTCTCTACTTTCACTTTTATATAAGCAACTATGATTCTCAACAAGATCATTGTATGATGAAGGGACAAGACAAGTCTTATAGTAAGATGTGTCCTGGAAACATGCAATAATGTTTTCCCTTTCCAGATGCAAGAACTTGGATTTTGGTTTTTCATATTCATACATGTTTGTTGATTCCACTTTCGCAAACCTGCATTGGCACTAGCTCTGTAACCAAAAACATCTATACTATGAAACTAATGGTGCTCTTTCAAATTCATAATTGCCATTAATACAATGCCAAAGACCTCTCTTTAACTCGTGTTAGTATTTCTTTGTGTCTTGCTATGTATGTGTATGCATTGATACGTGTGTATTTACCTAGCCCAACATGTATGGCAATTATATGGATTAAATTCAATTTCAGGTTCACCACCACTGGCGTTGAAGTGTACGCATTGTCTAAAACAAGGCTCTCGTTAGTTCAGGTAAGTACATGTTCCCTACATTTTTTATTTTTTTTTTGGAGTTACAATTGCTAACGTCCCTCCTATGATTCTGTTAGTAATCTATTATAATCAACGGGTATCTGTAATCTTAACGTGGGAAGATTAGTAAGTATTTAATAACTTAGAGCTCGAAATATAAATTGAGATAAGGACGGGAGTGCAATTATAATTCTTTAGTGGTGTGAATTATAATTTGTGAAATAAGAAATATAGTCTTAGTAGGATTAGGGTTTCTTATTTTACACAAGGAGCCCAGAATTATTTCTCCTGAGGTCCCTGCCCTAGCCCTATAAATATACTGCTTCGTTCTCTAGGTCAGACACACATTACGTTATTGAGAGACTCGAATACGTGGGTCTGAGAGAGAACAAGACGATCTCGTTTGATCCCACAATTGGCACGAGAATCGAGGTATAAGGGAATACGGCAGAAGATCTTTAGGCTTACAGCAGACGGCTGTAACAAGTTCTACCAGCGATCGTTGTTCTGTAGGAGTCGAGGTAAAACCCTAATTCCGCCTTGTAGGGTTTTTCGATCTGTTAACGTTTAATCTGTACGCATATTGCTGGGTTCTGGGAATGGATTCGTTACAGTGGTATCAGAGCAGGCTGTAATCATGCGTATAGATTAAACAGACCATGTTGTCCGGAGTCTGTAGAGGGTCGATCGTATGAACTGTGCTAACTTTTGTTTTGCAGAGTTCTAGAATATGCTAACCCTTATTTTGCAGGAAATCTTATCCCACTATTATGGTCACGCATGAATGTTTGTGTGATTGGATCCCACGTTTAATTTTAACGTGGTTACTGCTTTTATCTTAGGGTACCACGAGTATTTTTCGTGGTTGTAATATAAGAGTAGTTTGTGAACTCCGGTATGTGGGAGGCATAAGTTTTGAATGTAATCTCTATTTTTCCAGTTGTATCGCTTACAGTGTTGTAAGATTACAAATCATGCAGTATATTTTGTATAATCTAGATTATGTGAACTCTGTAATGGAGGCATAGGATTTTTGTATAAAATCACAGTTTCTGCATGGGAGAAACACAGTTTTTGAAGGCGCGGATGCAATTTTTGATGAAGAAATGGCGTCTGGCGGGCAAGACCCCCTTCGACCCCCTGTGCCTGCATCAAACTTTTACTTGGTGGGCAAGACGTAGCTGCGAACTTGGCTGTTTTTTTGGAAACAGAATCTGACCATAATAGTTGGGATTCATATTTATCATGTTTCTTTATTTATGTTTATATTTGTTTCCATAAGTGTTTGCATGTGTGATAGTTTACCATTTTAGGACAACATGGTAATAATTGGCTTTTGACCTAGATCACTATTTTTTGTAAACACATATATTTTGATAATCCTCACAAAATTTTAAATAACTAAGTGGGAGAAGGAGTTTATTTTGAATAAATCCTACGGTTTCCATTACTAGTTTGTAGGTGATATAATTAATTTTGTGTGATGGTTTTAGAACTTTCCTCCCTATCGGACAAAATTGATTATGGCATCATCGGTACAAACTTCCTTGAGTGATAGTTTTAAGATAATTGTTGTGTGGGCCACTTCTCCATCTGAGGTGGTTCATAACGGAACAATGGGTCTAAAAGCTAGGAAATGGTGTACACTTAGCTATAAATAAAAGTATCCCCTCTATCTGGGTCACTGCTATTATTTATAGAACCAAAGCTATATTGGCTATTTAATTTTACCTGGCACGGTTTGGTGTCTAGATGGTAGAAATTAAAAAGTTGTGCCTATCTACACGAATGATGGAGAGTAGAGGACCTTCCATCGAGGCATGCTTTTCACGGTGTGTAGGGTTGCCAATGTTTTTCTTTTCAACATGTGGTTGAGGGAACCAATATTGAATTGAAATTCAAATTTTTTATTGTCCATCATAATTCTTGTTATTATGTGATTCTCAGATTCAAAAATGGCATCTTTCAATCCACTTGCTGTTATTCTCAAAGAAAACAAACTTACTGGCGAAAATTATATTGACTGGAAAAGAAACTTAGACATTGTCTTAACTGCTGAGGGGCACAAGTTTGTGCTAAGTCAAGAGTGCCCTCCGCAACTCTCTGAAAATGCCACTGAAGAGGAAGCAAAGCCTTTTAAGCAGTGGAAGAAGGCTGATGAGATGGCGCGGTGTTATATTCTGGCATCTATGTCGAATATATTGCAACATCAGCATCAGTCTATGGAAACTGTGTACGATATGATACTGAACCTCAGAGAAATGTTTGGGGAACAGAATCGTGCAGCAAGGCTAGTTGCTTTTAATGAATTGATGAATATCACCCATGTTGAAGGGACCCCAATTAGAGATCATGTTCTAAAGATGATGGCTCTTTTGAATGAACTAGAGATGTTAGGAGCTGAAATTGATGGGGAAACCCAGGTCGATTTTGTCTTAACTCACTGAAATCTGAGAGTTTTAAGCAATTCCGCGTAAATTATTCTATGAACAAAATACATTTATCTTTGTCGGAATTGCTTAAGGAACTCCATGCTACTGAGGGTCTTTTGGGTGTGAAGAAATCATCTGTGTTAGTGACTGAGAAGGCTTCTAGTTCTAAGCCGAAAGGCAAGAAGAAGCAGAACAAGTCTCATAAGAAGGTTGTGGGGGCAGTTATAGCGCCTCGCGATGGAGTGAAAAAGCCTAAGGGCAAGTGTTTTCAATGCAACCAGAAAGGCCACTGGAAGAAGAATTGTCCAGTTTTTCTCAATAAAGTGAACAAAGGAGGTAAATCTTTTTCGCTAATAGTTGAATCATGTTTAGCGGTGTTATCTACCAGTACCTGGTGTGTAGATACAGGTGCCACTAATCATGTTTGCAATTCATTGCAGGGGTTCCAGGAAACCAGGAAACTAAGTGATGGGGAGATTTGCTTACATATGGGAAATGCTACCACAGTAGCAACAGTTGCAGTAGGAAACGTTTTTCTTAATTTTAGTAATGATAGGAGTTTAATTTTAAGAGATTGTCTTTATGTTCCCAGTATTAGAAGAAACTTGGTTTCAGTTTCTAAATCATTTAAGGATGGATATTCAGTTTATTTTAGTAACTCTGTAGTTATTAAGTTAAATAAACATTGTGTCTGTTCTGGTTCATTGGTGGATGATCTCTATATTATTAATCCTATGTTTCCTACAGTGCAACTGAATGAATTGAATAACACTAATAATTTGCCTTGTAAGAGAAAGGAGCCTTCAAAGTTGAACCAAACGTATCTTTGGCACTTACGTCTTGGCCATATTAATCTGAATAAGATTTCTAGACTGGTTAGAGATGGACCTTTAGGTTCATTGCAAGTAGAGGAACTTCCAATCTGTGAATCATGTTTAGAAGGTAAGATGACCAAGAGGCCATTTTTAGCTAAGGGATATAGAGCCAAAGAACCGTTGGAATTGGTTCATTCTGATGTGTGTGGTCCTATGAATGTCCAAACTAGAGGTGGTTTTGGGTATTTCATTACTTTTATTGATGATTACTCAAGTTATGGATACATTTATTTGATGCGCCGTAAGTCCGAATGCTTTGAGAAATTCAAGGAGTATAAGGCAGAAACGGAGAAGCGTCTAGGTAAATGTCTCAAGACACTACGATCTGATCGTGGTGGCGAATACCTCTTGGGAGAATTGAAGGATTACTTATCGGCTGAAGGGATTGTATCCCAGTTGTCAGCACCAGGTATGCCACAACAAAATGGTGTAGCAGAAAGAAGGAATAGGACTCTTATGGATATGGTGAGGTCAATGATGAGTTATTCTGATTTACCAATTTCGTTTTGGGGACATGCACTAGAAACGGCTGCATATATTCTTAACTTGGTGCCATCTAAGTCAGTACCGTCTACACCCACAGAATTGTGGACTGGGCGTCAACCCAGTCTACACCTCAAGAGACATTTATTGATGCACCTATTGACACACCTGAACCTCGTCGTAGTGGGAGGGTTATTGTACGACCCGCTCGGTATACGTTATTGGGAGAATATTATGATATGATCCCTGACGAGCAAAATGCTGAACCCTATAACTACAATGAGGCATTACAAGGTAAAGATGCAGAACTTTGGCAAAAGGCTATGCAGTCAGAGATGGAGTCCATGTACTCAAATCAAGTTTGGGATCTTGTAGAACCACTCGATGGGATTAAACCTATCGGATGCAAGTGGATCTACAAAAAGAAGAGAGGAGTGGACGGGAAGGTGCATACCTTCAAAGCTAGGCTTGTTGCGAAAGGGTATACTCAAAAAGAAGGGATCGATTATGAGGAGACTTTTTCGCCAGTAGCCATGCTTAAATCCATTCGGATTCTCTTATCCATTGCAGCTCATCTTGATTATGAGATTTGGCAAATGGATGTCAAGACTGTGTTCCTTAATGAAAATCTGGAAGAGTGTATCTATATGGTGCAACCAGATGGTTTCATATCGTACAGAGAGGTGATGTTACTGTGACTAAGATTGCATCGGCAAACAACTTGGCAGATCCATTTACGAAGAGCTTACAAGCCAAGATTTTTGATAATCACGTAGAAGGAATGGGAGTCAGATGTGTGGCCACATGGATGTGAGTCTCAGTGGGAGTTTGTTAGAGAACTATGTGAAACGTTATGATTTTATGTAATGGATTAATATTATTAATCAGTTTTATCCATTTTGATGAGAATCTTCTATGGGCAATAGTTGCATGATATTATTTTATGTTGTGCATGTGTGTCTTTTATTCTACATAGTAGATGATCCAGTGTGTAGAGTGCAACTTACACACAGAAGATTGGATCATCGGTTCTTGTGGAATATAAGTTATGGTTCACAGTCTTAAATGGAATTTGACACACCATTAGTAGGACTGTAGCATAATGTTTTAGTGGGTCTATCTTGATCACGGGGAATGGTATTAATTTTAATACTACTTCCAACTCATTGTGCTAGTACACTTTGTGTGTATTGAACGGGACCATTTTTGAGGTAATTATCTTTATACTGACTTTATAAGATGATTAAAACCTCATGGTTATTATGAATACTTGTGCTCTTAATTCAAAGATAATTAATAGATATTATACATATAATGTTGTTGACTTTGACTCATTTAAAAGTGAGATCCTCTTTGGGGTCAATATTCTTGATGAATTGGGTCACGATATTATATGCAAGACATGTATCGATATTAATTATTAATGGAATCCACATCCCAGTAGGGAATGATGATAACCCCTTGAGTAAGCTTATAAGTTTCGATGATGTCAAACCCTACAGGTGGATATTTGTATCCGACATATCGAATAAGTTAAACAGATAGTCTCAAGGCATTTAAAGATGTTGATTAAGTGGGAGATTGTTAGTAATCTATTATAATCAACGGGTATCTGTAATCTTAACGTGGGGAGATTAGTAAGTATTTAATAACTTGGAGCTCGAAATATAAATTGAGATAAGGACGGGAGTGCAATTATAATTCTTTAGTGGTGTGAATTATAATTTGTGAAATAAGAAATATAGTCTTAATAGGATTAGGGTTTCTTATTTTACACAAGGAGCCCAGAATTAATTCTCCTGAGGTCCCTGCCCTAGCCCTATAAATATACTACTTCGTTCTCTAGGTCAGACACACATTACGTTATTGAGAGACTCGAATACGTGGGTCTGAGAGAGAACAATACGATCTCGTTTGATCCCACAATCGGCACGAGAATCGAGGTATAAGGGAATACGGCAGAAGATCTTTAGGCTTACAGCAGACGGCTGTAACAAGTTCTACCAGCGATCGTTGTTCTGTAGGAGTCGAGGTAAAACCCTAATTCCGCCTTGTAGGGTTTTTCGATCTGTTAACGTTTAATCTGTACGCATATTGCTGGGTTCTGGGAATGGATTCGTTACAGATTCTATACTACCGTGTTGCAGTGGATTAAATTTGTTGTTGTATCTCCTTCTTATAACTGCATGAAGAACAATCGTCATATCTACTTTTGGTCCGAAGCTAACCTTTACGTATAAGCAGAGTGCCCTCAATTGGGGACTAGAGCATTGTTCAGTGTTTGCTCAGATATAAAACCCATCCGACATGTATTGGACACGAAAAGTAAGCCCCCCGCCGAATTTCCCCTTTTCAATGATGGTTGGGATATGACATTGATACACTAGGATACTTTGGGATACGACATAGTCTAAATCAAAAAATTAATTTTAAGAGACTCTAATTGAGCTCAAGCCATGAATAACACCTTCTTTGGAAAAATAAATAAGCATGTGTATTTACCTCTGGAATGAAGAAACACCTTAGCGTTTGTGCCCCTTGAAAAGAGAGACGAGGAGGAAAAGAGAACTTGAAGTAGCAGCTCTCTGTAACAATTGAATACTGGGACGAAGAAGAAGATCAAACGAGTCAAGGATCGAAGTGAAGGAAAATGAAGCAAAAGAAGATCAAGTTGGAAAAGGTCTTTGTTTTGTAGGATGCTTTATTGGCATGTGCTAAATGCACTCTTTTGGTTTTATTTTCCATGCATAAAAGTTACGTATTTGCAAGCGTATTGTTTTTGTATCCACATCCTATCTGTTTAGGTTTTACCCCTTTAGCCATATTTGTATTGACTTATAGCCGCATCAGGCTATGAAGCAGGAACACTTTTGCAGAGGTCATGTAACACACACACCAATAGGGCACCAACACTCACTGGAAATGTGTCAGACATATAGACCAACATGCTCTTGTTTTCTTTTTTAACTTTTTTTGGTTTAGACACCATAGAATGCACCAGGGACAAAAAGGACACTCATAGAAAAATCATCTTTCATAGACATAGAATCGATTCTTCCCCTCTCTCCTATGTAATAGGGTAATTTAGTCATTCGTCTTGTTGGTCTAACTTCGTTACCCTACCCAAGTCAATAGCCTAGTATCTAGACCTCTGCCACCCAGATATTGATATTGAGTCAAGCTGTTTAACAAATATACCAAGAATGGAAAGTGCACTATCTATTATTTAAGTAAAAGAAAAGACACAAATACCCAATATTATACCATGCGCATTTTTTTTTCATGTTGCTACCAAAGTTGTGAATCCCGTCCCGTACCAGCTGGTCGGTACGTCCCGTACTGCCCTCGTAATGGTACCGGACCACCGAAGTATCGTTCCGAGTTGTTCCGGCATGTTCTGGCCGGTACCGTACCGGTCTGTATTTAAAAATTAATTAATATTTTTTTGGATAATTAGGCATAATTTGAGGCTAAAATCATCTTTTTTATGTTTGGTGATTTAGAATGTGATACTTTATTTTTATGTTTAGTATGTTTTTTGATAAAATATATTATTTAAAATATGTATATTAATTTTAGCGATAAATCTGAAATGGTACGCCGGTACACACCGGTACTGATACATACCGTACCAGTAACAAAATCGGTACGCTCGCGGGTACGAGATTGATAACTTTGGTTGCTACACTTTGATTGTACCAGTAACTTTGGTTGCTACACTTGTATATTAATACGGTTTCCTTTGCACATGACATTTAAGATTATGCTACTAAAAATACCTTTTACGTCATAAGTCTAAACATGATAACGAATCTTTTAGGAGCATCAAGCATGCATAAATAACTGTGTTTCATACATTGTTTAAGTGGGAATGACTTTGATGCTAGGTGACTCAATGTAGGTATTGATAACTTTTATAAGTTCGTGTGATATATGCTTTTGATGGTTATCCAATGTGGTAAAACCCATGTTTTTGCACCAAATAATAATAACTAGCCTTGTGGATATCGCATGTGGGCATGATTTGAATCCAAAATTTCCCTTCGTGTCCTTTGGAATATCAGGATTCTGTGTATTATATTGGCGAGATTGATGGAGAAAATTAATATTGACAAGGATTCCATTAAAGTTTATTAATGATACAAACTATATCAACGTAGGTGATTCACAGTGTTGATGTAACGAAGTGGTGTCTAGCTAGAGACTTTTGGGCAATGATTGTTGCACATAACGCGGAAGCGACCAACAATGAATACTGAATAGTACTAGGTTATAGTGCAAGTAACTACGATGAGAAGTTTAGGAAGAAAAGAAGGTTGCAGATAAACTACTCAATGTTTCCTGCCAACCAACACTCAAAGAGGTGAGCATTGGAGACTATCTATGTTGATCAAAGTAGGTGGTTCGCGTATACTAGTTACAAAACATATGATGATTCCATTATGTTAGAGGTCATCAACAGTGAGTGCCTCTATCATAGACGGAGATGGAAAGAAAAAAATTTTGTGCATGATCAAACCGTCTTTTTGGATGAGTACTTTGCTTCTAGACATGGCTCTCCACTTTGCACTTCTTGCTCTTTGATGGCATTCTTTAAGGGTGCTGACTCTTTCTTCAAGCAGGGCTCCTGAAATGGGAGCTGATCGACTCGAGGGTCTTCAAGATTTAGCTCTACTCATGCTTTTTTCCTCCCTGCATCTGGTCGATCGAAGTGCTGATCCCAGTATGTTAGAGGTGAGCGACAATGAATGATTCCAACAATATGAAGGAGGTATCTGGCAACCATGAAAGTATAAATGATGATGCTCATCTGTAGAGATGAAAATAAGATCAGTAAGAGATTTCTTGCAAAAAGAAGGTTGCAAATTGGCTACTCAATTCTTTCTCTCATCATTGATGGAGGCGGCCATAGGTGATCAATATTGTGTTGAATAAAGTAGGTGGTCCAAATATATCAAAAATGATATCCTTGGTAAGTCTCATTATGCTAGTGGTGATCGGCTATTAATGAAACTGGAAGATGGGTAGGAATTGCTTAGAAGAAAAAGAATTGGATAGAAAGTGGTTACAAATGAGTTTTATATGTTTAAACTTGATATAATATACTAAAGGGCTTATACTCATTTTAAATCCCTAAGAAGAGACTTTTACGTATCTTCCGATAATTAATGATTTCATATGTTGTCAATCATAATATATGACTTTACTTGTAGGTATGTTGTTATTACAACTATGGTGTTGTACCATTGCTGTTTAGGTTTCAAACTTCCAACATGTGAGACTTGTAGAAACTTCAAACTTCTTTTGTACAAATCTAATAGAAAGCAAAGATCTATGTCACTAAACAAATGTGTCATGATTTAACTGAGAAGAAAAATGAAATATTAAGCACATATAACTCTTTTGAACCTACCGATTAAAAACCAAAAGACATACAATATAGGCTTGTAATTGATGCCTCAAAACTTGTAGGTCTAAACGTTCACATCTTTTAAAGTGGCTCAGAGTGTGCTTCTTTTAGATGGAAGTGTTGAATGGCGGTCCACGCAATAAGCGCTACCACACAATCCTCTGAGAATGTGATGTGGTTGGCAATGGGCAAGTAACCCATTGAAAGCAACTAGGAATTTATCATGTTAGCCTTTGAATTGTGCTTTTCAATAGGCGGTAATTTTTGAAGGGATGCGAGGATCAAGCCACCTTTCAATGATAGGATATCTCTTAGTAGGGGTGTAAGACTAAACCGAAAAACCGGACCAAACCGGTAAACCGGACCAAACCGTCGGTCCGGTCCGGTTTTGGGAGCAGACCGGTCCGGTTCGGTCCGGTTTGATTTTTTTTGAATTGTTTCGGTTCGGTTTTCGGTTTTTGAGACCAGACCGAACCGGACCGGACCGGTTTTAACCCTAAGTCATTTTATACTTAATAGTTTTAAGGGTTTAAGTTCTTTATGTCTCACTCCCTCTGATTTTGTATTTTTTTATTGAGTTTGTATACTTATTTTAGTGATTTCTGAGTTCTGGTCTTCATATACTAAGTTATAGTTTTGAGTTATTTGTTTACTGATTTCGCATTTGATTTGTGAGTTCATATACTAAGTTATTTTTTTGATTTCTGAGACATTTTTTATATTTTTTGATGATTTTGGCCCAAGACCACCCAAACCGGAGCCAAAACCGGCCGAGCCAAACCGGACCAAACCGAACACCATCGGTCCGGTTTTCGGTTTACGTTTTTCTCAAACCGGTCAATCGGTTTGGTCCGAGTTTATAGGGCAAACCGGACCAAACCGGACCGGTTACACCCCTATCTCTTAGGCACATTTTTTGGCATGAAGAATGAGAAGTCATTGACAAGCATTCCCGCTCGCCGTGCGGAAATGAGAAGTCATTGACAAGCACGCTCGGCGTGCGGGGTTGCCAATGCATTGTAGAGGCACCTTAACTTGCCACATTGGTGACAAGCATTCCAAAGGAACAACATCACCTCTTAGCAAGGAAGAATTCCCTAGATACGTGCTTTGGCATCGAGAAGGGAAAGTTTTGTTTACAAAAGCGTAATCTTTTTCCCCAACATAGTCCGGAAAAGCTCCCATATATTGAACGTGAGGTGAAGTTACATTATCGTTGTGTTGTTAGCACTAATATAACTGGCATATATGTTTTCCTTTTAGTCCAGCGTGTCAC
The DNA here is from genome assembly GCA_019985065.2 of Arctostaphylos glauca. NCBI lineage: Eukaryota > Viridiplantae > Streptophyta > Magnoliopsida > Ericales > Ericaceae > Arctostaphylos > Arctostaphylos glauca. The sequence goes on from JAHSPW020000005.1 coordinate 10,902,550, forward strand.
TACAACAGCCTGTGACAAGTGACATTGCAAGCGAAAAGCATTCTCTAATTGCTCTCTCATTGAGAAATCCTGCCTATTGGTGATCGACAAAGAATCCATTGACAAGTTGACTATCCCCAATAGTGGTTATTTCAATACATGCATATGCCCTGCACCTCTATTGAGTGTTGCCTGATTCAGGCTTGCACACCCTTTGATATGCAATTTCGAGGTGGAACATGGGTAGCATAGCTGTAGTGGCAATCTAATGCTTTGTTTTTTTAGTAACATCCCCGCCCTTGCCCCAGCAAAATCACATTAGGTAGATATAAAGTATTAGTGAGCTTTTTTACACTCAATATGAATGCTAATATTCGTTACATTTTTTGATACTAAACTTATCTTCTTTCAGTAATTGAAGATTGCACATGTCCTATGTGAAGTTAAACATTTTGTTACTATAGTTGCGTGGTTTTGTGTTAAAACTTGCGAAATGTAAGACTACTACAATTTTGTCATTTCTTGAACAAATCCATCATAGATTAGTGCTAATACTTATCTTAAATTAATTGATGGAAAAGTAATAGAAAACCAAAAAAACATACAATACAAGCATCACTTCTTCTTCTTTTTTTCTTTTTTTTTTTGGCTTTTTTTGGAAACTTGTGGCTCGTATATTGGTGCTTCAAATCTTGTCGATCCAACTTCTTGATGTTCTTGTAAGGCCTAAAGAGAGTTTTGCGGGACCATAGTTTTTGAAGGAAGTGAATCTTGGTCGTTCCATAAGCTTTGCAGTCGTAAGGTTGTTTGTTACCCTTAAACATGGACATTTCGACGGAGGAAGCTAGTTGTTTGAACACCGACACTTCTCTAGTGCATCTAAAATCGTGTTTGATTTGTCTTAATTTAATTGCCTTAATTTAATGGTTGAATTCACAAATAAAACACTTTATCGAAGCTTCACTGAACACTTTGACGACACTTCGTCAACCCTCCGAATATGTCCTAGTTGTTGAATATATACTTGGTGATGAACTAATGGGCGTACGCTTTCTTGCGAATACTACTTATACACCCTTAGTATTTCTCAAACATTTGTATTTGTATGCTGATATTCTGCAATTAGTTTGCATTCTTTAGATTGCAACTGCTGTGTAAATGACATCTTGATGTTTGTGGTACAAATTATGGCCTTTTAATTTACTTAGTGCTATTGTTTTCTATTCGTCATAAAGTTTCAATAATTATATCATATATGGGAGTATACATGCATGAAACCATGAAATATTCCTAGTGTTTCCCAGCATGGTATTCCTGCATTTTGTGAAAAGACATGCCAGAAAGTCTCTGTCATGTCCTTGCTGCGTTTGCCCTTCCAATTGCATAATTACCCACTATGGATATGTTGCCCTTACGACTGTTACCACCTTTGTATTGTGCATGGATTGGGTGATTGATGTCCTCATAAAGAGGAAGAGAACAGATGATGAAGCCCAAGACATGCAAGACATTCTTCTGCAAGTGATCATCAAGTATACACAAGAATTAGACACAGAAGCTTCTAATGAAGGTATTTTCATCCGATTTACCAACATTATATAGTATCATCTCCTAGAACAAGTAATTAATATGTTTCCAAGCTTGGAAATATCTGTTTTGGGTGTTTTTGATTTTGTGTTGCAATAAAGTTTGCTAGTTCCTTATGAAATATGATGATAAAGAAATTACAAGGTTCGCAATAGCTTTGTACCATTTGTCCTGCTCTCTTACTTTATCATACCCCTTATTCTCCACCGAATGCAAAAAGGGAAAATAAGAAAGAACAATCAAATAAAGAAGTTTAACAGTCCTCAAATTATGTTTAGTTGCCAGATTTGCGAGTTATAAGGGTATGCGATGGTTTTCAATCTTAATTTCTAGTTGGAAGATATTTTCAGTTTAGAGATCGTTACAAATCTTATTTGGCATTCTCAAAAGGTGTTAAATAGTTAGAGTGAAATATTCACTACAACAAAACAGATCTTTCTCGGTGTTTCATTCCCCGCGCTTTTAAAAAATCCCAAGAATATATAATTAAAGCAAAAAAGCAAAAGAGAAAATTTAAGGATCAAATTTGGGTCATATTGCTTAAACTGCTGGTAGCTAGGTTATATCGCTTAAACTCCCCTCTTCCCCGTGTTGGAGATAAAGAAGACAATTTGAGAAAGAGAGAAAAAGAACAATTTTTTTTTGGTGCTGCAATTCGCAGCTTTTCCATTGCCTTCATCATCTTATTTATAGGAAAATAAAACACATGCTAAAAACAAACAAACAACCCACTATCCCATGATTTGGAAAATGTGGGGCACTTCCTAACTACATGGGGCACTTCCTAACTACATGGAGCACTTCCTACCTACATGCTACCAACACTACCATGCTTTTAGGAACTAAAAAACAAACAACCAAAACTAACTCCTACAATATTGGGCACATGCTTAACCAACAATCACCCCCTAAGCTTGTGTCTTCACTTGATCTCGACCATGCCAATCTTGTCACGAAGCTCCAGGAACTTGACTCGACCAAGCGCCTTGGTCAGAATGTCCGCCAGCTGATTGTTAGTAGCCATGTACTCCACTGCTATTTTGCCATCCTCAATGCATTCACGGATGAAATGATATCTGGTCTCGATATGTTTGCTTCTATCGTGGAACACCGGGTTCTTGCAAAGAGCGATCGCGGACTTGTTGTCAATGTTGAGTGTGACTGCCTTGGGCTCCTTGCCGATGAGATCGCTGAGCAACCGAGACAACCACACGCCTTGACATGCTGCAGTAGTAGCCGCAATATACTCTGCCTCGCAGGACGAAAGAGCCACCACTTTCTGCTTCTGACTCTGCCATGTGATCGGGGCAAGGCCGAAGAAGAACAACACCCCCGTTGTGCTCTTCCGGTCTTCTGGATCACCGGCCATATCACTATCACTGAACCCGGTTAAGGTAGCCTGGTTTTCCTTCTTCTTTCTCCCATAAAAACATCCAAGCGAACGTGTCCCTGCAATGTAACGGAGGATGTGCTTCACCGCTGCAAAATGCTCCTCATGCGGTTCCTGCATAAATCTGCTCACATAGCCAACAGAGTACGCCAAGTCGGGGCGAGTATGCACCAAATACCGAAGGCAACCAACAATACTCCGGTACTCGGTGGCATCAACGAGCGGAGTTGTACTGGACTTGGGCAACTTGAGACGCGCCTCCATGGGGACATGGCACGGATTGCACTCTTTCATGCCACTTCGGTCCAGTAACTTTTCTGCATACGCCGCTTGCTTGATACCGATACCGTCCAACCCCTGAAACACTTCAATGCCGAGATAGTATGACAAGAGCCCCAGATCACTCATACAGAACAAATTCTTCATCTCCTGCTTGAACGTGTCGATGGCACCCTTATCTGCTCCTGTGATAACAAGGTCGTCAACGTAGTCCATACAAAGCCTTCCGGAGCCGCAGTACCTTGTGCTCCTGCCCGGCAACAACAAAACCAGGAGGCTGCGCTACATAGACCTCCTCATTCAGTTCACCGTTGAGAAAAGCAGATTTAACATCCATGTGATGCATAGCCCACCCCTCGTGAGCCGCCATTGCAATCAAGAGTCGCACGGATTCAAGACGAGCCACAGGCGCAAACACTTCCTCAAAATCGATGCCCTGCTTCTGAACATACCCCTTTGCAACTAAGCGAGCCTTGTGTTTGACAATCGCACCACGTTCATCTCGCTTCACCTTGAAAACCCACTTGAGACCAATTGGGCGATGTCCCGCCGGTGGATCCACCATCTCCCATGTATTGTTCTTGATGATGGAGTCCATCTCTTCCAACATCGCCTTGCGCCACCACTCTTCTTGCTCCGCTTCCGCGAAACTTGATGGTTCTTCTGCCGAAGTGAGAAGTAGCTCCTCGAGATCCTTCGGTTCCATTGGCTCTGTTGAATTATAGATATCACTAAGGCTTCGATATCTCTGTGGTTGAGCCGGATCAATGGTTGCGTCGAGGTGATCGTTTGGTGACCAGTGCGCTACCGGAGCACCCCCCAAGCCATGCTCAACCGAAGCCGGAGTCAGTGGTAGTTGAGCCGGACTCATGGTTTCGGTTGAACCATGTTTGGGTGAACCTGGAGTCGGTATCTGCTGCTGTTGTGCCGGACTCATGGATTCGGTTGCTACTGCTTCCGGTCCGCTTCCTGCGGCCTCTGCCTCCGCTCCGGTACTCCACACAGCTCCAACTCCTCCTTCTTCATGGAACTCCGCTGATCCCCACACATCTGCGCCATCATCCCACTGCCATGGTACATTTTCTTCAAATTTCACATCACGACTTACAATTACTTTACCCCGGCGAGGATCGAGCAGACGATGTGCCTTGCACCCATCCTCCACGCCGAGATACACCAACTGCTGACTCCGGTCGTCGAGCTTCTTCAGGTGTGGAGTTGTCACCTTCGCATGAGCCAAACAACCGAATACTCGCAGGTGTCCCAAGTGTGGCTTCTTCCCTGTCCAAGCTTCAAATGGAGTTCTCTCCCCCATTGCCTTCGTTGGCAAACGGTTCAAAAGATAAACCGCATGCCTAACTGCTTCTCCCCAGAGCTCGCCCGGAACCTGCATGCTTTTCAACATGGATCGTGCCATCCCAACCACGGTCCTGTTTTTGCGCTCGACAACGCCGTTTTGCTGTGGCGTGTAGGGCGCTGTGAGTTGTCGCCGTATACCCGCTTCCTCGCACACTCCAGTAAATGCTTTATTTAGGAACTCCCCGCCGCGATCGGACCGCAGCGTTTTGATACGTTGTCCACGACAATTTTCAACTAAGGCCTTGAACTTCACAAATTCCGCACATGCTTCGTCCTTATTCTTCAAAAAACACACATGTATCCATCTCGAATAATCATCAACGAATAACATAAAGTACTTATTACCTCCACTTGTCGATGGGGTAATTGGCCCACAAAGGTCGACATGAACCAGCTCTAGACACTCCTTTGCCCGGTGCGGCGTCTTTTGCGGGAATGCTCCCCGCGTTTGTTTTCCCACCAAGCATCCGTGGCATAATTGGTTCGGATGCGTGATTAATGGTACTCCTGCCACCATGTTCTTGTCAACGAGAAATTTCAAAGCCTTGAAGTTGACATGACCGAGACGACCATGCCATAGCCATGCCGGATCCTCCATCTTTGTGAGCAAGCAAACCGGACTCGCCCTTGTCAACTCAATATGGTACAGCCTGTTTGAAGACCGAGGCACCTTCATGAGCAACTGCCCCGTCGATTTCTCCAACACCTCCAGCTTGCCTCCGTCCAGCACCACACGGTAGCCGACCTCAGTCATTTGTCCAAGGCTTATGAGATTGCTACACAGCCTTGGAATATAGTAGACATCTTTGAGAGCCCACTGATCTCCATTCTTACACTCAAACAAAATTGAGCCCTTTCCCATAATCTGCACAGTAGACCCATCACCGAATCTCACCTTACCGGTGATTGCTTCATCCAGCTCCTGGAAATTCTCCCGGTCGCCGGACATGTGGTTGCTAGCCCCGTTATCAAGATACCATGTGCTCCCGGTGGTTATGTCTTTTCCCGTTAGGTACAATTCGGGAAAAACATTGTCCTCCACCAGTAACAAGATCTCCGGCTGCTTCTCTTCCACCTGCTCGAGCGGCGTCAGCTCCTCCGACACCGCGAGCAAAAGTGCTTGCTCCATCGTATCCGTGCGGGCATGGTGTGCCTCTTCTACCTTCCTCGGCTCCTTGCACTGGTTGGCGAAATGGCCGAAATTACGGCAATTAAAACACTGAATATTGCTGTAATCCCGTGAGCCACCACCTGTCACTTCCTTCCCCGTTGAGTTCCCACGCCCACCGGAGCGCCCACCGCGCCCTCGGCCTGTGCCACGGCCACGGCCACGGCCTCTTCCGCGGGAACTTGCCTCCGGTATCTTTCCCTTGCCGGAGCTTTCGCCACCCATCTTCTTCTGCCATGCCTCCCACTCCGCCTGAGTGTAGAGAAGTTGTCCATCTCCGGTCGTGCCCGCTGTGGGGCGTCGCGTTCGCTCTTCGAATGCCTTGAGTCGGCCCACTGCCTCCTCAAATACAAGAGTGGAGAGGTCGTAGAATTGTTCGATTCCAGCGATAACAGTGATGAAGCGCTCAGGGACTGAATCGAACAATTTCTTCACGAGCGCGGCATCGTTGAGTAAACCGCCGAGACTACTATACCGGACAGCCATGGCCGACAGTCTCCCGGCGTATTGATCAACCGAGTCATCCTCCTTCATGCGCATACCGTCGAATTCACTCTTCAACGTTTGTAACCGCGCATCTCTAACGCGATCGGCGCCGACGAACCTCGTCTTGAGGCAGTCCCAAATCTCCTTCGCCGTGTTCTTGTTCGCCACCTGCATAAGAAGATCTTCTGGCAGACACTGGATTAGATGCGATTTCGCCTTCTTATCCTTCTTGACATTGACGGCCTCCCCGGCCGCCGGCTCGATCGCCTCCCAGACCTCCTGGTCCTCCATCATTGCCTTGACTCGAATCTTCCAGCAAGTGTAATTCGACGTGGTAAGCTGCGGATACACATATCGAAGTGTATCCCGCTCGCCGCCGCCGACTCGAGAACCTTCTCCTCGGTGACAATGGACATGGTGTTGAACCGGGGATATTTGGGCATACAATAACCGCTCTGATACCAATTGTTGGAGATAAAGAAGACAATTTGAGAAAGAGAGAACAAGAACAATTTTTTTTTGGTGCTGCAATTCGCAGCTTTTCCATTGCCTTCATCATCTTATTTATAGGAAAATAAAACACATGCTAAAAACAAACAAACAACCCACTATCCCATGATTTGGAAAATGTGGGGCACTTCCTAACTACATGGGGCACTTCCTAACTACATGGAGCACTTCCTACCTACATGCTACCAACACTACCATGCTTTTAGGAACTAAAAAACAAACAACCAAAACTAACTCCTACAATATTGGGCACATGCTTAACCAACACCCCGTAATCATTAGCCATTGCTGACCCTCGCAGCTCGTCGCTCCCTAGCTATCGTACCTCACCGTTGTTGCCCCACGGTGGTCAAGTATTACCTAATCTAGTGTACTATGGAGGGTGCAAGTGGGTTGCCATAGGTTAGTGGCTCCCCTCTTCCTTGAGATCTCTTTCAGATATGTGGTATTCATTTCCTCTGTGCAGTTCATATGTCCTTCAATTGGCATTCTATTATGGCTAAAAGGGTAAATAATCCACGATGTTAGCAAAATGTGACCCTTGGACATCTCAACTAGGAGCATCTCCAATGGTGAATGCAGTTCATATGTTCTTCAGTTTGAAAAATTTATGTTTGTTCATTTTCTATACTTGACACAGTTATTGGAAAATGAAATCCCAATCCATGTCCTTTTGAAGGGCTGGTTATGCATCAGCTGTTCTATCCTTGGGATGAAGTCCTGGTAATGTTTTAGTTGATGGAATGAAGTTATAAGGTTGGTGCTTTGTGTGGTTTTGTGGATCTACACTAACAAAGAAAACTACTATTTCTGACCAATAAAACTATAAACTATGTACATGTTTCTCTCTACTGGCTTGAGTATTGGAAAAAGGCCCTGAATGCCAGAAGGTTTGGGCAAGTAACTGGAGTTCAGATAGGAGTAAAAAGATTTCATCAACAGCAGGATAGTTCAATTAATTGAAGTTCAAATACTCGTAAAAAGATTTCATAAACAACAGGATAGTCATAGTTATTGACCTCGCGAACGATATCAAGCCTATAATCATATAAGGATTCATGTCCTTTTTCCATAGGAAATCAGCATGCTCCTTTGGATTTAGAATAGGTAGCTCGGTATAAGATATTAAGGGTGCAATTGATAGGTATTAGGAGTTTGTTTTGTTATGGTCTGCTACTCATGTCTTTTTTTGGAATGCTAACTTTTATTTTTCTGCAGCCAAGATCGTCTTCTCCAATGTGGCTAAGCCTCTAGCGAAGTAAGCTTCAATAATCATGAAAAAACTTATAGGTTTTAGCATAGCTTTCTACTTTTGTTTTCTAGTAAACGTGGGCATATATAGGATTCTGATTAAGCTGATTATAATCAATTGTTATGATCAGATGCATCTACCTCGAGGATCTGATGCACTATCTGAGATAGGATGAGTCTATGAAGACATTGTGTTTCTCACAAGGAGCAAATGAAGGCAAGGGAATCAACAAGGGAGCTCCCAAAAACTTTGTGGTAATTAAAATGTTATGATCCTTTGTTCAGGATTTGTGGGATCATTTCTTTAGAATTTGTGATTGATAAATATGGGATTGATGACAGTTTTCTTGTTTCTTCCTAGGTTAATGCTTTCAGAGAACGAAGGGCGCTTTCGTTGTCCCTCGACGATACAAAATCTACTGTGAACAAACTCCACCCAAATGTTGTACATGGTTGTGGGATCGAATATTTATTGATTTCTTGTACCCGAAAACTATGCATATGCCAATTATGCTATGTTGTATTTGGGAAGATGATTTCTATTAATAGAATTTTAAAGACTCGTCATAAAATCACATATTGTTGCTGTTTTGTAGGCTTCTTTCATCCGGTGTCCAATATTTGTCGACTATTCTAGCTCAGAATAAAGTTTTAGAGTATGTTCTAAGTTCATGGTGTTGCTGCAGTGTTCAACATTGGCATCTAGGATTTAAAGGAACCATCACCTTTGGCTTCTATGGATCAATTGAGAATGATGGCAACTTGGTTGCATTTGCCGATGGATTTTATGTCGCACACTTTCCTGATGACTTCAGCTATGGTCCTAGTTGCTGTCATATTGCATCCAGTTATGCTACAAGATGCTTCTAGCGAAAGGATTATTTTCCTTTTCTTTTTTGTTTTCTTTGTTCACGACTTTCTTTGGGGAGCAATAATGGATGATAGTGCTGTATACAAGGCACCCATTAATTAATCTCATCCTTGTAGCTGTGTATACTGTCTATCACTTCGCGCATTTCCCCCTCCTAATTTATATGATATGAACTACGTCGTTGTTCTATTCCACAACTAAAGAGGGCTCATTATGCTTGCTTCTCCTTTTATCATTCCTATTATCATCTTGTGCTAAAACAAGTGGAAAAATAGATTAGCGCATAGAAAAAATAAGCATGAAGAAAAGAATAGAAAAACTAGGCCATTAAGAACGTAGAAATGTACATTAAGAGGTATTAACACAATGAAGTGCCAACTATATTTACTTTCATATGCAATTGAAGCAATGAATTTGAAATTTATGTCATGCCTCTTATTGGGAAAAAGGGCAAAATACACACACACACACACACTTGTATCTATTCATGTGTTTGTTTCGATTCCTAAATCTATAGTCTTAGTATTGAAAATAAAGTTTTTGACAACAGGTAAAAACATGTCAAAGGTACGTTTCTAGGCTTGGTTCTTGGCAGAAGAATTGTGGTCTAGCTTGAATTCTTGTTATGATGCTGATTGGATTGAATTTGGTGACTATCAGTTTATTGACGAGGAAGATGATCAGGTGTTTCAATATAGTGTGACTTAGAAAACTGAGACTATGATGATGCTAATAAGGATACGCAGGAAAAGTGATACCAATGTTAGTAGTGATGGTTAGGATGATGTGTCTAATAGGAAAAGTACTAACCAAACAGAAAATAGTGTTGATGGATGGAAGATAATCTGGTGATGGGGAGGGGGCATTATCAGGTGATGAGATAGATATTAAACAATTAGTGCTAGATACTGATGGTTATTTTATTTGGCCAGACCAAGAGGTATCGAGTCACAGTACAAGTGCGTTTTGATTGAATTCGGCATCATCCGGATCAAAGGACAATCGAAGAAGTGAATCATCACATTATCATGATGGGACTTTTCGGCCTAGTTCGCTCTAGCTATGGGACTGACCGAAGGCTTTACGAGACATGCATGCTGTGCAACCAACTCGTTTATAGACGCATGACCAAGATTTGAGTTAGACTGAATGGAGAGTGGTCGGCATTGCTACAGTAATGAATTCGAGATAAAAATTTTAGTTTCTATTTTGGAATTGTAGCACTTTTCGTAGCAAAAATCCCCCAACCCCTTCCTTCCATTACTAGTATTACTCGTACTTTTCAACGAACTTTGCTATGGACACTAATCATGTGTACAAATCATTTATAAATAGTTAGGTGGTACTCTCTCGTAAGGAGGGAGAGAGAGAGAGAAGACAAGTAAGTGGGTCCAAGAAAGAGTGAGGGATTAACACCTAACTATTTGTAAATGACTTGTAGATATTGTTAGTCCATAGTATTTTTCCTTTCCAACTACCCGAATGTTTATGTGGAAGAACAATGTTAGTAACACTCCATAGTATACTTCCTTTTATACAGCATACTTAGGTGTCAAACAACCATAGAGAATTGGAGTCTTCCCACTTATTTGAACACTCCATAATTGTTTACCATATAAAATGAGATAAATTATGGAGTATCATCAGCATTGTTTTTATTTTTAGAATGAGGCTGAGAAACTTTTAAACACAACCTTCCTTCCATCACCAATGTGTTCTGGAAACATAGCCGATATTTAACATGATATTTTCAACATGTTTCGAAAAATTGAGCATTTCAATTATTTAAATTTGCTCGAAAAAGATCTACAAATGCACGAACAGAACCTTAATAACCGCAGAGAGGATTATGTTCCAAATTGACACGAATTAACTAGACCGGAGTCATCTCGCTAATGGAGTTATGTGTCCCCCGCGCTAGTCACAAAAAATTCTTACTCTAAAATTTAAGGACCAAATAAACATCGACACAATCTCATATTAACTTTCGTGCAACTCAACTAATTTTAATGCCCAACTGTTTAAAATTAGGACCAAAAAAATATTTAGAGGAGAAAATGAAAACAAAATCGTACAAGACCACCGGTTAAAAGATTGCACAATTTGGTCCGTCCACTTCCGTTTGGAGTTTTTGGAAAACAAGTTTTTTGGTTCGATTTTTGATTTGGGATATAAAAATGCAATCTAAACCAGTTGGGAGCTAAAATTCTAATGTCTCCTCTAGTTGCTTTCATCCCAATCTTCTCCTTAGTGTTGTGATTTATATGTTCTTTTTCGATACATCTTTTGATAAAGGATTTGTGAAGAATTTGTGGAGTTCAAAAGAAAAGGAATGCACGGAAAATACACTCTGAATATGTGGAACATTTTCTTCCCCCCACATCCTTAAACTTTTTTGCAGTTGGAATTTCGAAATTCATTTCAAGGCTAAACAATTTAGTATTTTTTCATGAATTTTGTTACTTTTTCACTTCTTTTTTGGAGTTGCCTCAAAATATCATCCAAAAAGCTCAAACCAAACCACAATAGGGCCAAATCAATTGAAATTGGATCGGTTTCGATTTACAAATTTTTCAAACCGGAAAAATAATCCGATTCCGTGGATTCCACCAAAATGGACTGAACCAGTTACACTCCTAGAAACATTGATAAAAAAAAGTTTATTCTCAAACTGTCAATCAGAAGTGACTAATTCAAAAGGGATTTTGTTTTGTAAAATGGATTGCTTTGGTGGTTGCTGGGTCTGTTTTAGCAAAGAAAATAGGATGTTCATATCAAAGAAAATGTCGGAAAACCCTAAAAGGGAAAAATTCACCACATTCACTCCAAATGAAGAGATAGGACCTTATGTAAACAAAAAGATTCCAGTCAATCTGAGCTGCTAAAGTGAAATGCATTCCATTTTATTACTACTTACTAGAAAGAATCTTGTACAAAGTGTGCACAGAAAGATGAGTCTTTGAAATTACAAAATCATCTGGCTAATCAAAAGAATCAGATTACCAAGTCCTTCTGCTTTAGCTCTATACCCTCAACTCAGTTACTATAAACGCTCTCTATACATTTACAATTACAGTGGTCACAAAGTAATACACCTTCTTCCCCGCTCCCCATTACAAAAAAGTCGTAAGGAACAAAAAGGTTACAATAACAACAGTTTGATAAAAGAGAGCGTGCTAAATCGCCCGGTCTTCAAAAATGACTGGTGCAGCATGTGTCAACAATTTGAGGGGTAGTCTCGCAACAAGAAGACTTTTTATGTCGAAATTTATAGATAAATGTGTTTGCTTATCTAAACAATATTGTCTTGAGAATTAGGAGGATCAACATGATGAAGCACATGATGATGAGAACTGTAGCACAAGTCACAATCCCTCCCTTTTTCTGTGTTCTCTCGGCCTGTAATACATATGAGGGTAAGATGGAGAAGCTGTATGCTGTCTGAATCATGGATTTGTCGAGGGATTCATAATGGGAAAAGTTGACACTAGGAAACTTATAAAGCCAAATTTAGCTTTCACTCCAATAGTAATTACTTTAGCTTTTCACTTACTTTGTCCTTCACCTTCGTGGATCTCTCCACAGATCCATGACCTAAACAAAGCCTAAGAGAAAAACAAGAGCAAGAATACCTTCTGCAGCTGCTTAAATCCCTCCTCGACTGATGCTGCAACATTCTGGATATTATAGTCTATCCTATCAACAATAGTACCCTGTTTGGAAAAATAATTTCAGTTTGCCATCTTTGAGAAAATGCCTAACCTAACAGAAAGGAAGCATAACTTTGAAGACATTTTTCAATGGTTATTCATCACGGAACGCAACGAAGCCCATAACAAGGCTTCAGAAACGAACCTGCTAGCTATTAAACCACTATTTCAATCCTAATAGAATAGGGTACCTAGATGATGAGAGAGCAGAAGGCCCTCGCCCCCTTCTGTCCTAACCTGGTCAATGACGAGCACTGATAGATCCTTCATAATCTGGGCAAGCTCGTTTACTGATTCCACAACCTACCAAAATCCAAACAAAAATGAAAAGAAGCCAAACTCATTTGTCAACTAAAAACTGAAGCATCAGGTCATGATGACAATTAACAAATTGATGCAAGAGCTTTCACGTACCTGGTGGATCTCTCTCTCCCTTTCTGCTGTGAATGCCTCACTTTTTCTTAGTTTGGCCATTTGATGCTCACTAAAAACCTAGTTGGTAATTGCAAGCCCAAGTTAGAGCTGCTGGGAAAATTTGCAAAATAAATGCACGCACACACACACATGTATATCGAAGTATCTAGTACATGAAGTCCCTCTTCCAGTCCACTCCGAGACTCGAAAAAAAAAAAAAAAAGAAGAAACAAATACATGCACAGAGACAAAGAACTCAAGTTTGTAGTCTCACTTTATCTCAAGAATTGAATCAGCAATTACAGCCCTGTCAGTATAATCTATCCTCAAGCCCAAAAATTACGACAACATATAAAAATGCGAAAGTGGAATATTCACAAGTAGAGCAAACCCTCAAGTGGTCTTTAGAAACTCTTTGATGTAGAGCTGCAAACAAGGAAGGTTGAACCCAAACAGCCAGATAGGGTTGTGCTAAAATAACCTCAACATGAATCAACTTTGTGCTGGCAAGAACCTGGTCTACTTTTGTATATATGTGATATGTATCGGGAATTGAGTTAAAAATTTCTGCAGAACTGCTAATTATGGATTTTACCATGGGTACAAATGGTGAATACAAATGGTGGTGTACAAATGTGAGAGGGGGTGGGCCCCCATCTCCCCTCCCATCCCCTCCTCCTCTCTCCTCTCCTCTCACATTTGTACATCATTTGTACCCGTTATTTGTACCCATAGCAAAATTCTAAATTACACTGTCTTGTCTCAGCCACAACATTTACTCAGACAGCCAAATTGCAGCTTAACCAGCTAAGTGGTTTTGAATCTAGTGTTCCTGTCATTACTAGCAGCCATGCAGCGTCTCCTTGCAGCCACAAACAACCTCGGACATCTATCCAAATTATGTTCCAAGTCCAATCACTTTCACGGCATGTCTACCACCATTAGTCACATGACTCACATTAAATTCTCTCCCGTGCATAGCACTGTGTGAGAAAGAGAGAGAAAGTAAACTCGTGTGTGTCACCGTCTCGGCATAGTACATATACAGAGCAAAAGTAATTATTTGTCATCAGTAGTATCAACTGTTTGCAATTTTTCTGTAGATCTTCTATTAAAGATTCTAACAAACATCAATGGCACCAAATGAAGGCAACTGGAGGTCACAAGTTAATTCTCCTTCATATTAAATGAGAACCATGAAATATTCACCTTAATATATGAACCCTAAATCAAAAATCAGCCAAAGAATTACAGACGGGAAGTGAGAAGCTTACTATGTCATCCAAGTCATCGTCGTCTTCTCTTCTGAAACTATTTCCATTTAAGCTCATTTCTAAGTCAACACCATCTGGACCCTACATCACAAAGGAATATAAGAAAATTCATTTCTAGAACTAGTAATAAGCTACGGGAAGACAAAAAAAAGGGATAGAAACCACAACAGTTGATACTGATTAGCTGCCTGATGCTAAAATAACATAAGAAAAGCAAAAAGTACAGTTCAGCAGTGAAGTAAACCATGCATGAGATAGCAGAGCTCGGACAGAAATGAATCACATAATTTTGTCAAGTGAGAAGCTAAATTCAGGTCTTAAGCCTAAAAGTTTTCTCGTTCGAAAGTAGAACTGGAAAAATCTGCAGAGAGAGACCTCTTGCTGCAGCTGGAGGCGTTTCAAATAAGTTGATTGCTTCTTGCGAAGCTCCATCGAAAGGCTCTGAAGATCAGTGGCGAGAGAGTGCTGCAAACACAAAAAGGTCAAAGCAGCTTGTCAGAATAATCCATTCTTTTTTAAGATACAAGCTAATAGAACTTCATAGTAAATGTCATCATGCAGGATTCCAGCTAAGGAAGGCAGCATATGAGTTAACTTCTGCAATACAAAACTTTTGGCTAGTTAAAATACTCTCCCTGAGTGGAAGCATGAGTCCCAGAAAGAGGAAAGACGGCTTTGCCTAATTCCTCACTACCACAAGGAGAAAGAAGAAATGAGCAATTGGATGCCTATAAACCTTCAAAGCATATACATGCCAATCAGCATCACATTGGCCCAATGGAGCAACCATGGAAAAGGAATGGGGAACCTAGTGGTAGATGGGGTAACAGTTGACCATTTACGTTGAGGACAAGAAATCAGAGCCCATATACCTTTGTGAGACGAAAAAAAGAATTCCATGAGAAACAAATTAGTTGAGCCTGCAAATTTACTACTTTCCGGTAAATGGAGGGGGTGATTGGGGTTTCTAAGAACTATCCAATCGAAAAGAAGACAATAGTCGATGAAGCTAACGAACCATCATAGCAACATTAAATGACAAACCATCATACCTGCACATTTTTCCTAATATTGGAATCCTCAGAAGGCCCACCTGCAGATAGCCTCTGCAATCTCTTTTCTGATTTTTTTAAGAGATCAGTTATCTCTTGAGTAAGAGCCTCAATCCTACGTTGATCTTCTTTACCATCTCCAAATGAGGGCATTAAAGCCTTGGCATGAGCTTTGGCTAGCTCACCCATTTTTGTCCGCACACGTTGCACATTTGCTGCTATTTCTTCAGACACATCCACCCAAGCTGGAGGTAGACCTACTGTAAGTGTACCTCTACTGCAGCAAAGAGCAAATATTTCACTTCAACAAAGAAGTAAATAGATCCTTATACAGAAAGTTCCATCGGAAGCGAATTAAATGGTAAAGTCAAAAGAACGTGTGGTTCCCTGAGGGTACACGCCGGTGACCTACTGGCCTCCTCTCCAACAATTTGGCTTTGCATTAAGCCTTTAATATTTCTTAAGTGAATAAAATCTCAACATTAGAGATAAATATACATACACACAGTACACAGACACACACATAGAGAGAGAGAGAAGGGGGGGCGGATCATCAGATTGTAGAAAACTAAGAAGAAGTACAGACGAAAAGTAAATATAACCTGCATATTTCTGGTCATGCTAAAAGTGCATCTAAATATCCCACTCAAGTGAAGTCATTCCAGTTCAAGTACTCTTAGCCTAAAAAGCACGGACACTTCTAACAAGATGGTGTGTAGGATCGGACGCAAACACTCATCGCATATTTTTGTGTTGTTACTACCTTAATAAATGTTAAAAATTGTTGTGTTTTCTTATGCAGTTATCATGCATATATGAAACCTGTTAATAATTTCTTGTGCATCTGTGGACCACCTCTGCACTATTATAAAAGCAATACTTTACAAACGACACTGGTCGTATGAACAAATGCCAACTATCTCAAATTTCACATTTCAGTTTCCGGGGTTCTATCTATCACATTCTCAATGGAGCTTAGCAAAATGTTACAAGCCACTCAATTGTCTTAGATCAAGTCTAGTTGCTTATACGGATAGAATAATTTATTTTTGATCAACCAGTAGAACAATTCATTATCTCCTTTTTCAAGAATGCTCATAGTTATCAAAAGCGCGTTTAGGCGCATGGCGCACTAAGGCGCAAGGGGTGGGCCTCGTCCAGGGCCAGGCCAGGCGAGCCTTTTCATAGAGACACAACTAAAGCGCGCCTTGTTGAAAGAGGGAAAAAAATTAAATTTAGGGTATTATATGTTACCAAAACCTATTTTCCACATATCGATTCCACCGATGCTTCCATTTATCCCTCTCTCACCATGCGATCACCTTCACCAGGTAGGTATGTCTTCTTTCTTCTTCAATCTCTCTCTCTATCTCTGTCTGTCTCTCCCTACATGTCTCTCTCCCTCTCCCCCTCTCTCTCTTCCCCTCCCACCCACACCACCTCACAACCCCCCCCCCCCCCCCCCCGGCGCCCCCCGCATGCTCTATATCTTACTCTAGTACAAATGGCAGCCACCAAAAATTAAATCCGTTGATAATGTGAAGATGAGGATGTGGATTTACTTGGTGTTAATTCTGAAGATGATTATTACTCCTTTATAGAATTTGACGCTTTAGTTCTTATCCATGCAAGTGTTATCGACTATTTGAAATTTTTTGGATGTTTTTATGGGCCTTTTAAGTGGTACAATCTCTCAAATTCATTGCCTTGGTGTTCACCATTTGATGTATTGATACGTGCTATATTTATTATTTTTTACTCATCTAGGTACACATCTCTTCAATAAAGCATGTGCATCGCCTTGCGCCTTGTGCCTCGCGTCTAGGCTCCGAGAGACCTTTGTGCCTCATTGCGCCTCACACCTTAAATAACTATCGGACTACTTCACCTTCGGACCTGAAATTTCAATCATGGAAGTTCTATTTCTAGGTGACATCCATCAATCATGAAACTTCACTATACTCTCATAAAAACATCCGTCCCTCCAGTCCCCCGAGAGGAAATCAATAAAGAAAAATGTGCACTCTAATTAATCTTCCTTTAGTGGCAAAGCTTTCATCCTTTAGAGAATGTCATTTACCTATCCTTTCCTTTTCAACATAAAATTGGAACTTAGCTGTGTAAGTTGCAGGTGGACCAATGTAAAGCTTTAGCTTCATTGATGGCCAGTAGGTCAATGAAATAAAATGAAAGTCTATTTCCTTTTTGAGAGGACAAATATTCACATTTAAATTATCTGTTAGACATACTAATACCCTACCCCATTCTTCTAGAAATCTTGGTTGAAACTTTTTTTCCAAGGTATCATTATGATAAATAAATGGGACTTGGCCGGAAATACTTCTCATTAAATAATACTTATGATGTCAAATATAAATATAATTAAAACTATTTGAATTTTAGAAAAATATATTAATACACTGAAATTGACTCAACAACTCTAAAAAGTCCTCTTCCAAAAGATGAAATCTCTTCCATTGCATCAGGTAAGTTAAAGATTGAGCACTTTGTAAAGAAAGGTATATGAACCCTAATCAGTTCATGGATAGTCCACAAGAAACTCTTCTATATTTTATCCAAAATGAAGAAGGAAGGAAGGGAAAAAATAGAAGTTATTAATTTGAAATCGAATTAAGAAAGATTTCATTGCAATCAATAAAGTAATGATAAATATCAAATAATAAATCAAAGGAGCTAGAAATAGAATTCAACATAGTTGCTCAGTCTCTAGGAATTCCTAACCGTTATTAAAGAAAGAAGCCTACTTGAAGAAGCCTACCAAGAGGACCAAGCCTACATCAAGCAAGTTGACTCACCTTATATTTTGTAAACAGTTGGTATTGTAGCCCAATTCTTCAGCGAACAAAGGCAAGTCAAATAAATCTCAAAGATAGTCAATAAATCGATAGACATCGACATAACTATTTATTAGTAGTATAGAAGTTGATTTAGATCATAAACCATATTTTATCTATCTAGGGGTTTAGAGATAGAGATATACCCCAGAACGCTATGATGCCCTAGAGAAACGTGCGGTTTCTGAACCCATTGAGATAACCCTAGAATTTCGCTATTTCAATTCTGCTAGTCCTTGGGAACAACATAGTGAATCAGGATAGGTCCAGTCTAGGGGACAAATCAATGGACATGATTTGCTTCATAAAAATAAGAATTCAATTCTATGAAATGAAAGAATTACACGGGAATTGTCTTGATCATCAGATATCATTGAGAAATAAATAGGAAGAAGTGTTATGGAATAATTTCCTGCAATACTTCCCAGTATGCAAATAATCAAGCTACAAGTCTCGATCTATACAAAACGCAATGATTGATTGTTTGGGTGGAAACTGACAGCATGGCTTGCTTAATTGGATATACATAATTGAAAGCTACAAGTTCCAACCAATTAGAATCCTAACTAAAGCTGAACTAAACTAAATGTCAAGATTTAACTTCAATGTGCATACATGGCCCACGATTCTGGCAATGCAATGGAGATGGGACTCTCATGTCGATCTAAATTAATCATCCTTTCTACAGAAGTAAATCTTTGCAAATCTTTTAGTTGGTACATGCATAACATTGAAAAAATGATTGAACAGGACAAACAGTTTAATTCACTTAGCCGTGCAAGCTAGTGATCCATTCACCCTGTTTGGGAGGGAAGTTGATTCATTCAATGGAGCGTTATTTGTTTGATCTAGTAAGGGGGGCTTTTGGTCATTTACCACTATCAACAATTGACAATTACACAATTCAAACAATTTTTAATTCACCACAAATAAAATACAAATACAAATACAAATACATATATACATATACATATACATATATACACACATACACACACACACACTAGGCGTTGATTCAAGAATAATGTGCAATTACTAAGGTTGCATCGAACATGAACAAACAAAGGAATACAAATCCCAAGACCAAGTTAGCGGGTAACAAACAATCAATTGAATTGGTCTTTGTCCTATAAAGAATAGAAGTCGGTAGTAGCTATTAAGATCCCATCTATCTGCTAAGTTAGCTACATCGGCCAAAGACTTAATCTTCTTTGCCTACCTTGGTACCATGAATAGAAAAGGGGGTGGACAACCACCTACTCTCATCTAAGGCAATCTAAAATCTAAGTCTTCATCAATTGGCATGCAAGGGGCCACCATCAACCTATCCTTTCCACTCACAAGTCAATCAAGCATGAAACAGCCCGATTTCGGACCTTAACTTCCCGATTGGAAGATTGATTCATCAACCATAGGCTCGGCGGGGGAGCTCCCATTGCATTCTTCAATATTTCATATAAGTCCATTTAAATCATAATTATTTATTGATTCTCTCCCTTTTTTTCTTGTTGAGAAAAGAACTGCTACCGATCCACTCAATATTTTGTTTGGATTATGGATTTCCAAAAGAAAAAAAACATAAGTGACAAGTCTGGCAGAAGTGAAAATGAAATAAGTTTTCTTTTATTGAACCTTTATATAAATGATACGTTTTTTAAGAGTAATTTATAAAACTAGTCGGCAACAAGTGGGCATACCCAAGCTGCCCGGATACCTCGGTTATCAAAAAAAAAAAAAGTCTGGCGGAAGTGAAAATGAAATAAGTTTTCTTTTATTGAACTTTTATATAAATGATACGTTTTTTAAGAGTAATTATAAAACTAGTGGACTTTAGAAAGGAATCATAAAATACTCTAAAATGCATCTCTGTCGTGCATTTTATTACTGCACCTCAGCTTGTGTGGCAACCTGTCCACGCACGACAAAGAACACATTTAATTCCTGCGCCTACACGCATCAACAAAATGCATGCATTAACATTCTAAACTGCACTCAGCTAATGAGTTGTCACGAAAATGCATGTTGTGAATGTGTTTAGGTTATGTATAAATCCCAAGACAGTCAGAATGTCTGGAAGTTCGCTCGCGTGGCCATCCGAACGAGAATTGCCTTGACAGAAGAATGGAGAGAGGAGAGAGTTCCTACGGGATTAGCATGGGACAAACAGTGGTGAAGGTGAAGGTTAAAACACATAAGTAGAACCTGAAAGGTTTGGCATTAGTAAACAGGTTGACGTGGGTGGTGGTACCCATTCGACAAAGTTTGCCTGTTTGGAAGATGAGCAGTTACCAGGGAAGAGAATGAGTGCTGGTATGGCAAAGGACTGGTCGGATCCTGACCAGCAGTGTTAATCCGTGTGAAGACCACCGGTTGATTCACGTTGGACTACGGCTTAGCCTTTCACAACCGAAGGGGTATGAGGTATGTCAAATCCCATGTATAAGTTTACTTAGGTGTCTCTACAGTTTTTATTGATGAAGATAGGTACGTTTATTGTTAGTTTTGCATGAAAGACGTCATGATTTGGCTCTAATAAGTTGCCCCAACTGAACTAAAAACGTAGCTCTGCTGCTGTCCACCATCAACTTTAACAGAACCGAAATCATAAGAAACTGGACAGCAATAAACTGAAACTGCATACCTGTGTGTGTTGTTTTTTGTGCGCGCGTGTGTCACAGAGAGAGGAGAGAGAGAGAGAGAGAGATGTACCTGGAGCCTCCGGGATCCTCCGTGCTGAGGGGAGCATAAGAGCGATTAGGATTAAGAAGCGAAGTGGTCGACAATTCAATCACAGGACCCCCGGAAGTCGACGATGACAGCGAAGAACCCGAAGGAACCCTAACGCTCTTCAACGCATCTCTGTACTTTCTGTAAAATATGGTCCGATTCCTCGTCGCCATTTAGATTAAAACTCAATATTCGAAAACCAATTACGGGACCTTAGAGTGTTGAAGAACTAACCCTCCTTAGATCAGAAAAACGATCCGGTAAAAGACCGGATGTTCCATAGATGATGGTGAGGTCCAAAGCGTTTTAGCAGCCGAATCTTCTTCTGTAAAAGAAAGCTAGTGTACTTGCAGAAGGAAGGGAGATGACGAAGAGAGCAGAAGAATGTAATCGTGTTATTGCCAATCGAATATTGGTGAGTAGGGGTGAACTCGGTTCGGTTCGGTTCGGTCGGTTTTTTCGGCCACAGCGGACCGAACCGATCGGTTCGGGGAGGATTCCGGTAAAACCGACCCCAACCGAAAAAATAATAAACCGAAGTCGGTTCGGGGCTTTTCGGTCCGGTCGGTTTTTTCGGTTTTTTTGGGTTGGGCTTGAATTTGGGCCTGTAATAATTTTGGGCCATAAAAAATCAGTAAAAATAAAATTTTAGCCATAAAAATACATTGTAACCCCTTAGACTTTTGGGGTTAGAATGGTTCGGTCCACAACAATACTAGCTTTCGGTTCGGTCAACACCGGTCCATTCAGTTCGGTTCGGTCTTCTACTTGGTTTCGGTTCGGTTCGGTTCGGTTCGGTCCGGCCGGAATATGAGAAAACCGACCCCGAACCGAAAACCGAATATTTTTTACAAGCAGAACCGAAACCGACCGAACGGAGTATTGGACCGACCGAGGACCGAAAATTCCGGTCGGTTTTTTCGGTTTTTTCGGTTCGTCGGTTTTTTGTTTCACCCCTATTGGTGAGTGAAAATTCAGGTGAAGTTTGGTGATCGGAGATATGTAAGAAATTGATTTGATCATCCAACTCCTTAACTTTGTTTTAGCGCCCGATTGCTTGAAGTCCATCAATAACTTGGAGCAGCCCGGCCCAAAACATAATGATTACGGTTCATATCAACCTCCCCGTGCGCATTAATTTTGTTACTAGTACAACATATATTAATATCTGTGTATATCGGCATACCGTTTCAAATTTATCGCTAAAATAAATATATATTTTTAAATAATAATTTTAACAAAAAATTCACAGTAAACATATAAAATCATGCCTCACATCTTAAGAATAAATAACCAAACATAAAATAAACAAATTTTAGTCTCAATCTATATCTAATTATCCTAAAAATTGTCTATTAAATTTTTTTTTTAAATATGGATCGGTACAGTACTGACCGCAACAAGTTGGTATGGTGACTGGGATGGTACACTAGTGGTCCAGTACCGCTACGAAGTCGGTATAAAATGTACCGGCCAATGGGGAAAGATCGCAAGCGGGGAGACTAACCTTGATAAAATCCACTTTATCCAACTTGCCTATATACTACATGTCCATTTTCCAGATCCCTTCCACAGTTGCAAAACAACTAGAGAAATTCCAAAGGGACTTCTTCTGGGGTGTTAAGGATAACAAGGGGAAAATACATTATATCCAATGGGGAGCTCTAAGAAGGAACAAGAAATTGGGGGGTCTAGGTATAAAGAACTTACTAATGCACAACAGATCCCTCCTTGCTAAATGGTGGTCGAGATTTAGCACAGAAAAGACAGCTCTATGGGTCAGAATATTGAGGAACAAATACAACATCCCCTCCTTATCTTGGCTGCCCACCCTACCCAACCACAACCGTGTCTCTACCATCTGAAAATCAATATGTTCAATTGGGATGAAAATGGATGAATTCTCGGCAATACTAAACCAGGGTTTCAAAATCCAAATCAAATCAGGAAACGACACTCTATTCTGGCAACATCATTGGATGGGGGATTTCACACTCAAGGAGCAGTATCCTAGATTGTTTCAAATCTCTACTCAACAAAACATGAAAATTTCAGACCTAATTAATCAAGAAGGTTGGGACCTCCAGTTCAGGAGGAGGTTATTTGTGTGGGAAAGGGAGGTTTGTACAGAATTACTGCAGCGAATTAATAACCATATCCCCAACAGCTCTTGCCCAGATTCCATGATATGGATATGGGATAAGGAAGCTGCTTTCTCGGTAGGATCAGTATATGGGAAATGGGAGGAATCAACATTTCCCCCAAACAGGGCATTGGGGAGAATCTGGAGAGGTCTCAATCCTCCAAAGGTTGAGCTTTTTGTCTGGCTAGCATCCCAGAATGCAATAGGAGCCAAGTTGGTTCTATTTAACAGGGGAATTTTGGGGGATGGAGAAGAATTTCTAAAGTGCAAATTCTGTAATTCGGAAGAAGAATCAGTTACTCACCTACTGATGCACTGCCAATTTTCTTGGAAGGTCTGGTGCAGCATCATTGATTGGTGGAAGATAGTATGGGTTTCCCCTCCAAATCTGCGGTCTCTTTTGGAAAGCAAGGCGGGTATCAAGATGAGCAAGACAGGTCAAAGCATGTGGATTTCGTCTGTATTTGCAACTCTTTGGTCCCTTTGGAACGCACGTAACCTCCTGATATTTCAAAATCAAAAGGTTAAGGAGGAAGATCTAGGCGAATTGATCAAATTTAGGGTTGCGATGTGGATAAAGGCGAAGATTCCTTCCATACCTTATTCAGTGGCAGATATGGTTCGATGTCTTCAGGGTGTGATAAACGTATGTGTATAGCTCTATATAGCATGTAATCGGTCGGTGGTTCTGGTGGTTTTCTAGTGGAGTTGGTGCCTTACCAGCTCCCTGTAAGGATACGACCTCTCTCTTGTGTATCCTTCTTCATCCTTGTAATAGTTCGGTTTCTAATATAATTTCTTATCAAAAAAAAATACAGTACTATAATACCTGTACAAGTTTCATTATCTAATTTAATAAAGTATTGCATGTGGTGTTCGAATGTATGGTGTGTGGTGTTGTGGTATGTGTTGGGTGTGTTGCATAGTACATGGGTGTGTCTACTAGTAGAAATTATATGGGTGGTATTTTAGTCATTTCTTTTAAAAAAATCTCAAATTACCTTTAATTTTAAAAACTACACAATTCAAACACTTAACTCCTAAAAAAACGATACTAAAATTTCTTTACCATATCACCAAGCAAAACGTGAAATCACAAGATCAAGTGTTCGAGAAAATATTTTCTATTACCCCAGAAATCTCTCCTCTAACTCGCTATAAAATATTTTATTTTTTTGCGATGGTAAATTTGTAGATCATGATAAATTTCTGCAACTTTAATATATTTTGTTCTTTTACTATGGTAAATTTGCAGTTAAATTTCTACAACTTTAAAATATCTTGTTCTCTTGCTATAGTAAATTTGCAGATCATAATAAATTTCTGCAACTCCAATATATTTTGTTCTTTTGCGATGGTAATTTACAAATCATGATAAATTTCTATAACTCTAAAATATCTTATTCTTTTACGATGATAAGTTTACAGATTATAATAAATTTCAGCAAAATTCGTTGTATAATGTTCGACCAATATCATCCTAAACAGATACCATAAATAGGACAACAATAAAACAAAATTCATTCACCGCAGGATTCGAACTATTTTCGATAAATATTATTTAAGCTTGACGATGAAATTTCTCCTCCTAACTCACAACAGATTCCGATAAAGAAGAACAGAAAATTAACAAGTCTATGTCATACGAAATGACGAATATAAGGAATTTAGATTTAAGAACATAAATAAGTGAAAAAGACATGATTTCATGCAAGGATAAAAACAAATCCAGTGATATTCTCAAAATTTTCATGAATCACTAAAATAAATTTTTGTGGAAGTAGCATATTATATAGATTTCGGTAAAAATAAATAAAAAAGATATAATTTTTTGAATCTTGATTTATAGCCAAAGTCACTAAAATAGATTTCGGACATATTAACAGATTTCCGTGAATTTCTTTAAAATTCCCGTGACTCGTTTCGATTTCGATAATATTTTTAAGATTTATTGAAAAGTATTTATCATATTTGATTTCACACTTCAATCCTAATTACTGTTATGATTTTAAATTTACAAAATCATAAATTATATGTTTTCACTTAAGAGATGATGAAAGGGTAAATTAACATTCAAAAGTAATGGCAAAAACATCAAACCATGTAAAAATGGGATGAAAATATAATTTCAAAAAGTGGATAGAATATAAACCTATGTTGTCTAGGGTAATAGGACTCTAATTTAAATTAGGAGTACTAATTATTTGGTCTTATCTATAAGTTATACCTAGTGTTTCGTCCCATTCACTTTTGAATGTCAAAGTTTTGGTTTTATTTTTTCAAAAATACCCAAATTACCCTAGTATATAAATTGTCACTCAACCCTTAAAATAAAGGATACGCTCATTGCTTTTAGATATCAATTTGGACACATCTAGTAATTGAGATCGCAAGATCAACATAAACAATTCAACATGATAAATTTGAAGGGATTATGATAAATTCGAAAAAAATAGCCTAAGTTTCCTGCATTTGAAGAGTTACATATTTTTTTATTCTTTTTCTAATGGTTGATTTGATAAGATCGATGATAAATTTACAACTTTTTTTTACATGTGATGATAATTTTACTATCCTCTACAACTGTAATAGTAAAATGGGATGAAATCATAAGTTCAAAAAATTGATGAGATAAAAATCCACGCTACTTAGACTTATAGGACTCTAATTTAAATTACTTTAAAAAATAAGTGTCCCTTATTTAAATTTTACCCCCTAAGATAAAATTACTCACAGTGCATGTGAGTCCATAAAATATTCGGTGTAATCAAATAATGTAAAGAGTTTCTAGCGCAATCCAAAATCAAAGGGGTAAAGTGAACGTTACCTATTTAAATTATCTAAATTATTTACTTCTTGTTTTCATTTAATTTATTTGTATATTTATTATGTTTTCATTAATTTTTTAAAATTTATTGATTTGTTTGAACGAAAAAAATTTAAAAACTTAATACAAAACAAAAAATTACAAAAATAATTCAAATAAAGAAAAAATAATAAGAAGAAAAATTCAGCATAATTACTCCCGTGTTATCTAGTATTATTATATAAGAAAAAGAGAAAATAACCAGTTCCTTCTATTCGAGAAATTCACTTGCGAAGCGCTCTCCATCTCGCACCTCAGCTCTCTCACTCTCTCTCTCTCTCTCTCTCGCCAAATCGAGCCTGCCCCTCCGTCATCTATCGCTCTTAGCGTCCATTGCTAGGGTTTCTCATTTCTCTCTTCTGAAATCGCAACCTTAGTCGGTCCCAGCTGATTCTTGTAAACCCTAAAAAACTAGGTGACGCTCGAAAACAGAGATTGAATTTTTATTAAAAGTCAACTTTTCAAGTAAATTAAGCCATGGACGCTGATTCGTGGAGTGCTCGTCTGTCTTCAGCCTCAAAGCATTTTCAATCAGCTCGGCAATCGCGATCTGGTAAGCTCCAAACGCCTCAATCTGTACTGTCTTTTAATATATGTATAAAGATGGAGATGAAGATGCGTACTGTTCATGAAAGTGCGACGGGGAAGGGAATTCTTAAATTAACATGGAATGCTATTGTGAAAAAGGATATATTTGGTTATTTAGCTCTTGACAGAGTAGAATGGCCGATTCGAGTTGATTGGGAGTTGGGACTCAAGGCCTCGTGTAGTTTGGTTTGATTCATGTTTTTATCTAGATATTTTTATATGCTTGCTGACCTTATTTTCGGTGTAGATATGTTCATGGGGTTTGAAGAAATTGATGGAGAAGATGATATAAGAGAGGAGTTTCCTTGCCCGTTCTGTTCGGAGTATTTTGATATTATTGGCTTGTGTTGTCATATCGATGATGAGCATCCAGTAGAGGCAAAGAATGGGGTATTACTCTCCTTTTTCTTTAATTTTCTATCGATGATCTGTCTTCACAGTTTACATGAGTTGAATGTGCTCGTTTTTATCATTTTGTGCTTACGGTTTGCCTTTTGAGTTTTCTTCCTTCCCCCCCCCCCCCCCCCCCACCAACCCAATTCAAGCTACCATGAAGGTGGCGTTTTTCCAAAGTTTATGGGTTTAAGCTCAACTTTTGAAATTTTTTTTTGCATTTCGTCAGTGCTTTATTCGCTTTCTTGGCCCATAATAACTCACAATGGAACTAGATATTGCTTTGCTGGTGATGAATGACGATGAACTGATGTAGAGACTTCAAATATTTCTTTGTTTTTGTTAAGAAATATATTTTCTGTGTATTCTTCTCCTAAGAGGAGGCACAATATATATATATAGAACAATGTACAGAGTGAATCCCTAATTTATTTCTAACTGAATCCCTAATTTATCTCTAACTGAATCCCTATTTTATCTCTAACTGAATCCCTAAATAGGCTCCTAATTATATGCCTACTATTTACATAGTCAACAAAGTAATTATAAATACAATCTAACACTCCCCCTCAAGTTGGTGCGAAGATATCGATCATGCCCAACTTGAACACGATAGGGAATAAACTCTTGCTACCCAGCCCTTTTGTGAAGATGTCGGCCAACTGGTCTCCAGACTTCACAAACGGTATACATATCACACCCGCGCTCAGCTTCTCCTTGATGAAGTGTCTGTCTATCTCTATGTGCTTTGTTCAATCATGCTGAACGAGATTGTGAGCAATATTAATGGCAGCTTTATTATCGCAATAGAGTTTCATCGGGCCACTATCCGAAAGACCCAAATCACGTAACAGGGTTTGAATCCACAAGAGCTCGCAAACCCCATAAGCCATAGCCCTATACTTAGCTTCTGCGCTAGATCTGGCAACCACTGATTGCTTCTTACTTCGCCAAGTAATCAAATTTCCTCCAAGGAAGGTACAGTAGCCAGAGGTGGACCGCCTGTGATCCACAGATCCAGCCCAGTCAGCATCAGTAAATGCCTCCAACCGAAAGTGACCATGATTAGAGAACAAAATCCTTTTCGTGGAGCTGATTTGAGATACCTCAAAATACGATAAACTGCATCCAGGTGTGGAGTACGAGGATCATGCATAAACTGACTAACAACACCAACTGCATAAGAAACATCTGGTCGGGTATGAGCTAAATATATCAGTCGACCCACAAGTCGCTGATACCTCTCCTTATCAGTACGCTCCCCCATATCTCCACTCAGGTGATGGTTTGCCTCAATAGGTGAGTCTGCAGGTTTACAGCCCAACATACCTGTTTCTTCCAACAGATCAAGTATGTACTTTCGTTGAGAGATAAAGATGCCTCTATCTGATCTTGCTACCTCCATTCCAAGGAAGTATTTCATTGATCCTAAATTCTTAATCTCGAATTCTTGTGCTAACCGAGACTTAAGGTTATGGATCTCTTCCTCATCATTGCCTGTCATTATTATATCATCAACATAAACAATAAGGACAACAATCTTACCAGCACTCCTCTTGGTGAATAGAGTATGGTCGGCATGGCTCTGCTTGTACCCAAAACCCAGCATAGCCTTTGAAAACCTGCCAAACCACGCTCTAGGTAACTGCTTCAGCCCGTAAAGTGCCTTCTTCAACCTACACACCTTTCCCTCACTAGCAGGGGAAGAAAAACCCGGTGGTATGGCCATATACACTTCCTCCTCCAGATCACCATAGAGAAATGCATTCTTTATATCAAACTGTAGAAGAGGCCAATTCATGTTGGCAGCACAAGACAAGAGAGCCCGCACAGAATTCATTTTTGCTACCGGAGCAAAAGTCTTCTCATAGTCAATACCATAGGTTTGAGTAAATCCCCTGGCAACCAGTCTGGCTTTGTATCTCTCAACTGTACCATCAGCATTGTGCTTTATAGTAAACACCCATTTACATCCCACCGGTTCCTTTCCTCCAGGAAGTGATGCTAGATCCCAAGTACCATTCTTCCTCAAAGCTGTCATCTCCTCTACCATAGCTCATTTCCACTCAGGTATAACAAAAGCATCCTGCCAATTCTGTGGAATAGATATAGAAGAAAGAGACGAAACAAAAGCACGATATGAAAAAGATAAACGATCATAGGAAACAAACTGGGATATTGGATGTAGAGTACATGACCTCTTTTCTTTCCTAAGAGCAATTGGGCGATTGTCAATAATAGGAGGTTCAATAAGAGAAGAGTCACTACTAGAAGAGTCAGCAGAGAGAAAAGATTCATTACCGGATGAGTCAGCTGGGAAGTTTGGAACTGGAGTTGGAGGCTGTGAATGACAAGGTGGTACAAAACATGTGGGCCTTTCTTTACCCCGTCTAGCAAAGGTCTTTAGGTCAGTTCTTTGCAGCCGTTGTCTCCGTTCCTCAATATCACCCCCAATGTTATGCGTTTCTGAGTCAGCAGATATTTGTTCCTTTCCCGATTGATCTCCCAGTTCCCCCTCACCATGAGTGTAAAACAAGGGTTGCTCCCCCTCACCAGTATAAAAGGAAGCCATCTCTTCCTCCTGACCAGTCTCCCCCTGAAGAGATGGAGAGTAAAAAGACTGTCTCCCAAAAAGTGACATCCATAGAAACGAAGGACTTCCGAGAATGAGGATCATAACACTTATAGCCCTTTTGGGTAGGGGAGTACCCAATGAAAATGCACTTATGGGCTTTATGACCTAACTTACCCCCAGAGGGATGTGGGGCATGGACAAAACACACACATCCAAACACTCGGAGGGGAAGTGTTGTGACCCGATACCTGCGAGGAAGACACTCTATAGGAGTTTTGAAGGTAAGGACACTAGAAGGCATACGGTTGATAAGATAAGTTGCTGTCAAAATCGCTTCTCCCCACAAATATTTTGGAACATTCATGGTGAACAAAAGAGAGCGAGCAACTTCAACAAGATGACGATTTTTGCGTTCAGCAACTCCATTTTGTTGTGGAGTGTCAACACAAGTCGTCTGAAAAAGAACACCATGCTCATCTAGAAATGCCCTAAAACGCCCGTCTATATACTCAGTACCATTATCACTACGGAGAATTTTAACATTTGCATCAAACTGAGTACGCACCATGGCATGAAATGAGCGAAAACAAGAAAAAACCTCATTTTTTGACTTAAGTAAATACACCCAAGTAACACGAGAATAACAGTCAATAAAAGTGACAAACCATCTATCACCTTTAAGAGAAGTAATAGGTGAAGGTCCCCAGACATCAGTATGAATAACCATAAACGGAGAATCACTCCGCTTATTAATGGGTGCATAAAAAGAACGTTTATGTTTACCAAGCTCACAGGCTTCACAAAAAAACTGACTCTGAGAACAATACTTTATTAAACTAGGAAACAACTTCGCTAAAATCCAAAATGAGGGATGACCCAATTTTCGATGCCAATGATGTAACATAGAAAGAGCTGGACTCATATCTGCCTGCAGAGCTGAAACACATGACATGGGCTGCTGAGGGGGACAAGGTGCAGATTCCAGGTAATAGAGGCCATCATGTGCTCTACCACTGCCAATCACCTTCCCCGTATCCAGTTCCTGAAAGACACAATGAGTGGGAAAAAATGTCACTAAGCAATTGGCAGAACGAGTAAGACTACTAACAGACAAAAGGTTAGTAGCAAAGTTGGGAATATGTAGGACTGAAGAAAGAGATATTGAGGAAGAATAGTTGACAGAACCTTTCCCTGAAATAGCAGAGAACGATCCATCCGCTATTCGGACCTTATCCTTACCTGAACAAGTAGTATAAGAATCAAATACAGAGGAACAACCTGTCATGTGGTCTGAAGCACCAGAATCTATAATCCAAGGAATGGCAGAAGAAGCAGTAAATGCCTTAGCTGGAATACCTGTGTGAGCAAAATTGGAAGAGGATGGAGCGGCGGTAGAAGTAGGAGCTATAGTAGATGGAGAATCAGCCCGAGTCAGAAGGTGCCTGAGAGCTTGCATTTCCCCCTGAGAAAATCCACCAGGCTGATCAGAAAACACCTGAGACTCAGTATGAGGCAAAGTAGCAACTGCAGACTCAGAAACATGGGCCTGAGGTTGAAACGGAGAACGCTTATGGCCTCCCCCTTTCCCGCGAGAAGGAGGTTTTCCATGTAACTTCCAACAGAACTCCCGAGTATGATTGGTGTTGTTGCAATAATCACACCGAACTGACCCATTGCTAGTACCAGACTGTGTCTTACCACTCGGTGCCGAAGAGATAGGGCCGCTGCTAGTACCAAATTGACCCTTAGGAGTGGCAATCAAAGCTGAACGATCAGGGGCAGGAGTATGCAACATAGCAGCCTTCCTACTCTCCTCCTGCTGTACCATGGCATATGCTTCACCCAGAGAAGGAAATGGAACACGACCCAACACCAGCATACGAATTGGATCATAAGCATCGCCATTAAGACCAGCAAGAAAATCATAAACACGCTCCTTTTCAATTCTCTTCAGCCAGTTAGCAGCATCAACATCACACACAGGCTGGAACCCTTGATAAAGATCAAATTCTCGCCAGGCTGCATTCAAATCAGCAAAATAAGCAGCAACAG
This sequence comes from Arctostaphylos glauca, assembly GCA_019985065.2. Classification (NCBI taxonomy): domain Eukaryota; kingdom Viridiplantae; phylum Streptophyta; class Magnoliopsida; order Ericales; family Ericaceae; genus Arctostaphylos; species Arctostaphylos glauca. The sequence continues at coordinate 10,934,079 of JAHSPW020000005.1, forward strand.
ACCGATTTTGTTGGTCCAATGACCGGAGTCTCTTCCTCAAGTCAAAACACTGAGCATCATTACCCTGCTGAGAATAAGTTTGGGCTGCAGTTGTCCAAACTTTATGTGGAGTATCAAAAAGCAAGAAGGTATGACGAATATCAGATTTCATAGAATTAAACAACCAAGTCATAACCAAAGATTTTCTAGATTTAAATCTCCGCAACTCAGCAGGTTCAATGGGCTGAATAACAGCGCCCTCAATAAACTCAGACAATCCTTGTGCTTCAATAGCCAAAGTAAAAGTGCGAGCCCAAACCATATAATTGGTACCATCCAACTTAACATGACAAATATCAAGTGGGGCACCCCCAAGAGTTGTAATACGACTGGTCCCATTCTTGTCCTCAACTTGAATATTCTTTTCCTCTTTCTTTTCTGGACCCTCTGAATCCGACATAGTGCAACACAAAGAAATAGTAACTAAATAACAAACCCAGTAGATGAAATAAATACCAGGAGACCGTTCCTTGCAAAGAGGAATAAATACCAGGAGACTATTCCTCAGATCTGATCGCCAAGTTCAAACCCTAGAAACCAGAAGAGGAACGGCGGAGGCCACGGCCAGGACCTTCAGCGGCGATGAACCAGCCAAGTTCAAACCCTAGAAACCAGAAGAGGAACGGCGGAGGCTACGACCAGGACCTTCAGCGGCGATGAACCAGCACCGTTCTTCGGTCTTCTCGGCGCTGCAGCGGCCTTAGTCTTCTCCTGTATAGGGGTGGCGTATAGGACGGCGGAGACGGAAACAGAGGTCACGGCGCCGCTTCTGCGGCCGCGGCAGGAAGCGAGGCCGACGACTCTAGCGATGCTGTTGGGTCGGGCGTCCGGGCGTCGGGGGCCGTCGATGCTTGTGCGGGAGACGGCGGCGCGCCAGAAGGAAGAAAGGCGAGCCGACTGGGTTACTCGAAGAAGCCTCAACGACGGCGAGCCGACTGGAGTCAGCGTCAAAGGCGTGCTGTTCGATGGAAACCGGATGGAGATGATGATAATGACGTCGGCGTCGGAGAAGCCTCAACGACGGCGACGGAAAAAGAAGCCGACGATGTACGGCGGCAGCAGCGGAAGTATATGGCGGCAGGTACGTTACCGCTCTGATACCATGTCAAGAAATATATTTTCTGTGTATTCTTCTCCTAAGAGGAGGCACAATATATATAGAACAATGTACAGAGTGAATCCCTAATTTATCTCTAACTGAATCCCTAATTTATCTCTAACTGAATCCCTAAATAGGCTCCTAATTATATGCCTACTATTTACATAGTCAACAAAGTAATTATAAATACAATCTAACAGTTTTTATGATATGGATAACTACGATCATGCTTCCCTGGAATAAAGGGGAAAAGGGTCCTTAAAAGCTCATGTGCGATGGTTGCAGTCATTACAAAGTTGGAAGACTGTTGCGTTGACTTGAGGTGAAATTACACCTGCAAGAGGTGGAATAGCTTCAGATTCTTGATGAAATTGGTTCTGGCTCATCTCTCATCAGTACACATTATCACTCATACAGTATTATTAGAAGTTGTCTCGCTTGACTTGCTTTGTTGGTGATGTTGTGATGAGGCAATCACATGGGAACTTTTACTAGTGTTATGGTACATGATATGGGTTGTTGGAATTATGTTTCCCTTGTAAATAAAGGAAGTAAAATTCTAACCACCGCCATCCATTTTCGGGGCTAGTTGATTCGGCAGGTGAGTTGTTACACACTCCTTAGTAGATTTTCGACTTCCATGACCACTGTCCTACTGTCTTAATCGACCAACATCCTTTGTGGGTTCTAGGTTAGCGCGCAGTTGGGCACCGTAACCCGGCTTCCAGTTCATCCCACATCGCCAGTTCTGCTTACCAAAAATAGCCCACTTGGAGCTCTCGATTCCGTGGCATGGCTCAATAAAGTTGCCGTGCCATCCTACCTATTTAAAGTTTGAGAATAGGTCGCGTTTCGCCCCGATGCCTCTAATCATTGGCTTTACCCAATAGAACTCGCACACGGGCTCCAGCTATCCTGAGGGAAACATCGGAGGGAAGCAGCTACTAGACAGTTGGATTAGTCTTTCGCGGGCGGTGGATAATGTATAAAAAGTACCTCGATATCTGTAAATTCTGTATTGATATGCATGAATATGCATTGATATCCACAAAATGTGTATCAATGTTCATGTTTATTTGGCATTGTGTATATTATCTACCTTTTTTTCGGGGCGGTGATTACCATACCCATAAAGGAAGAGATGAAAGTGAACTCCTTGTAGTTCATGGTTCAGTTGTGGTATTAGTTGTGGGTTGAGAAGACTTTTAGTTGGTTTGATGTGAAATGACGGCTTCAGAGTCTTTATCAAGAGCTGATACAAAAGTAGTGGTTTTTGGCTAAATTTCAGAATATTAGTTTTCTATCGGTAATGAAAAGGTTTAGCTATCGCAGGTGTTTCTATTTCATTTCTTCTGCTGATTTTGGTTTTCAAGTTTTTTCCCCGAAAATAATAAGAGTAGTTCCTTTTTTGCAGGTGTGTCCAGTTTGTGCAGTGAGGGTTGGGGTTGACATGGTCGCACATATAATCTTGCAACATGGAAATATTTTTAAGATATCCTTTACCGGTTGTTTCCTGTTGGGTTTTTAGGGTTTTCTACCAAAACACTGCATGCTCTATGCTTTGAACTAAAGGGTTTGTTAGTTAAGGTTCATGGGAAAAAGTTTATACGCCTCAGCACTTGTCAAGGTTGACTTCTTTATTTGCAGAATGAATATCTTTGTTTTCCTTGTCCTTTTTCTCCCCGTAGCAGGCAGACCCTTTTCTTAATAATTTGGGCACTTTCGTAATAGTGAAAGTTTAAACATATTGAGGCCATGCCTTTATGTTTTGGATTCCTTGACAAGAAGTTACGTGCAACGGAAGAGGAAATCCCGTAGAGGTGGATCCCATTCAACACTATCTTTGTTGAGGAAGGAACTGAGAGAAGGAAATACACAGTCCCTTTTTGGAGGGTCCTCACGTATAGTTTCTTCAACCAATGTGGCATCAGATCCATTATTGTCTTCGTTTATCTTGCCTATGATTGATGATCTTGGGAGTTTGAAGCTGCATTCTTCAGCTGAAACAGTCTCGGACAATAAAAGAACACATGAGCATGTTTCAGAAAGGTTTGGACTGCATTCTTACCCATTTCCTTGCTACATATCTGATCTTTTGTAGTTGTTACTTTCTTCTAGAAATCTGGGTACCACGTGTCTGTTGATTCCTGAATCCTTACTTTCTGACAGTGGCAACAATCTTCTAATTCGCTATAACAATAGCAATCTCATATTTGGTTTGGACAATTGATATCTTGTAGTTCATCTGTTCTTCTTCCTTGATTGAATAATGTCTTTCTTGATTAGCTTTTGCCTAACTTTGTGCATTAAATAGTTGTAGCTTAAGCAGAGATGGTTGTTATAAAATGACTTGTGTCATTCTACCATAACTCATTTTCTTTTGCATTCTTCTTCCTTAGGTTCTGGTTACTATTTGATTGTCCTCTTCTTGTTTTTGGGCAAGGCTTTTAGGGAAATACGTTTTCTAAGTGTAAGTATCAAACAAACAATGAACAAAATAGGTGGCAGACTGCAATAAAGATGGTGACGTACGAACAAATTCAGATCTGGAGTAGCCTGGCTTGGCCAAGTCTTCGTGGGTCTGAGCTAGCTTTGAATAAATTTGGTATGACTTCCTGCCCGAGCGTTTGCAGAAAGGGGCAAACAGAAAAAGGGACATTATCATCACGGGTTGATTATACATAAACTGTGAGTAGAGGCATGAATTCAGGGCATAGCTACAATTTTGTTCTTAACTGTGGAGGATATTCGTGCCGGGATTGCAGCCCAGAGATGAGTTTTTCCCCTTTCAACAATCAACATAAGCTCATTATTGTAAAATCTTTTGGTGCCAACAAGCAGGGTTCCAACTGTTTGTGAAAGCTTTTGAAATTTTGCTGTTTTAGCTGGAGAGAGCATAATCCAGTTTTTGAGGGACCGACGGCTGATATGCTGCAAAGAATGCACATTTTAGGATGACTTCAACGTCCTGTGTTGAAGGGTATTCCTAGGAGTATGAGTCCTTAGGAATTCTTCTAGTTGACCCTTTACAAAGTTTTGTTTTCAAGTTTTTTGGCTGTTGGGAGTTATTATTGCCCATTTATGCATCTTGTGAAACACTGTTTGAAGGTTGTGACCCCCCTGAAGTAATGTTGGTAGACATTGTGTGGTACACTGTGTGCATCTAAGAAAACCTGAAAAGTCAAGGGGGCCATCAACTTCTTTTTTGTTTGCTTACCTGTATTGGCAATTTAACCATTTTAACACCAGTAATTAGGCTAACTGGATCCATGAGGTGATTGGGATTGGCTTTCGGCATGTCCACAAACTTTCTCCATATTTGCAAGTGGAGCTTAGATCTTTTGTCTATGCATGTGGTTGTGACATTCTTAGGAAAGGTGTAAATTCACAATGTCTGGACCTGTTACTCCAGATACTAGTTATTCCTGTAAATAGTCTAAAATGGACCCATTCTGTACTTCATTCGCGCTGGCATATCTTTTGCTCTTTTCTCATACAGGTCATAGAGAAGGGCACATGATCGTTTTATACTGTAAGTATGTGTGCATCTGAACGAAGCAACAGTTATTATTTTGCTTAATGGCAACCAAATTTGAGGAAGACGCAATATAAAGTGTTGAGATGGAAGGGCTGTCAGTTTCAGCTCTGCTTGTTGACATCTAAATGTCTAATGATTACAAGGTGTTTCCAAACATTAAAATGAAATTATGTTGCAAAACATGTGAATGAGTGGTCATTATTATCCCTTTTCTATTATAGTCTCTTGTCTATTTGGCCTTTAGCTTTGTATAATAACTTTATGTCAGATTGTTATTTAGCTTTGCCGATGCTGATATGGACTTGTGGTAACAGGGTGGTCCAATCTTCTCCTTTGTCGATCAAGGATCAGAAGGAGAAGGCGAGGAGATCCGAGTTTGTTCAAGGTATGGTACTGTCCACCATGTTCGATGACAACTCATAAGGTTCTATAGTAGCCGCTGTGGTTGTGTACTTCCGATACAGCCATGAACTGGGTGAGCAAATGCTTGTTTGTACTAGGGATACGTTGAAGTAATAAAAGCAAGTGAAATCAGATGATGTAGTAAATGTAATTTATGTTACCTGCGGAATATTTAGCAGTTAAACTAGGCAGAAACAAACTTGTGTACTATGTTCTATTCTTATTCCTTCTTCATTTAGAAGAGAAAAATGATGAAGAGACTTATTCCTCCATCTATATATGTATTGAGCTTTCTTTCATCTTTGAGCCTGTTATCATTTGTATGATGGCATTTGGGAAACTTTTTGATAAAACGTTGGGAATAATATCAAGAAATGACACAGCTCGAACGGAGGCTCTGAAGTGTATTGTGGAAGGAAGATTGAGATACAATTACAAAGAAAGGCAACAAAAAAATTCCACACCACTATTGTCATACACCCTCACTCTTATAAGCCTTCTTTGGTAAACAGAATTTCCCGCTCAAGTAACAGAAACCGAACTAAGCATAACAGAATTCAAAGGCAATTAATCAGCCTCAACAACTTGTCACTCTAATTCAAGTATATGCCTATACTACACAAAGTACAAGTATACTAAAGCTAAACCCACTTCGTTTATCAAAGATATGATCAAGCGTTACGAAGTCAAAGAAGCCTTTGAAAGAGAGGTAGAACAGTTGGAGTCTCATGTTCCATTAACCTCTGTAGATCTTATTGTGCTTCTGTTACCTATCTGGGAATGATTTTACAATTTCCTGTCTGTATTCTTTTGGGGTGGGATCTTGTGCCCAGCGTACATGCCACAATTGGGACGTGGGCTGCTTCTGAATGTATAAAGTTAAATTCTGTGGTTTTTGTTTATGCCTGTTGGTTCTGGAATTACCTCTGGATGAAAAGAGACACGCGATAGGGCATGAAATTCGGGAGCACTTAGCAGCCATGGTGTTGCATTTTGTATTTTGTGGTTTCTCATTTTGGGTATTTTGTCGCGAATTATAGCCATTAAAATCTTGATAAAGTTAGTTTGTGAGGGAGTATTTTAAAAAGCCCCTTGTATTGTTATATAGATTTTACAAGAAAAATAAACTGAAAAATTTATAATTGAATTATTTTTTTATACAAATGTATTAGCAAAAGTTCGTGATGTGTATGTGACAAATTAAGATATTTTTATTAATACAAATTTAATACCAAATGATATACAATTACATGAAAGAGATCTTGGAATAGAGAGAGTATATAATTCTATAGCATGACAGTACGAATTTATGTGTTTACTAACTATTTATGGCTTTTTTGATCTTAATATAAATTTTGTTAACGATTCACATCATTATTAATTATTTTGAGTTGAGGTTAAAAATATTATTTTGATCTAGAATACCCAACGTGGAATTGGAAAGAGTTATAAAAATTAAAAAAAAAAAAAAAAAAACAAAACAAAATATGAACCATGAGAATTTAAAGGTATACTACGAAATCCTTTTCAAAATATAATATATTCGTAATCCAACAACTTTACATAAATAAATACACATGTTACCTGTTGTAACTTGTAACGCCTTGAATTTCAGAGACGTTAATTTAAAATAATTTATCAAAAGTCAATTACATTTTCATTACTTAGTCAAAATATGGTTTGGTTACAATCATCTAACTTTAAAAAAATTATATTAAAGATTTAAAAATAAGAGTTCGAAATAAATCTAGGTGAACCACAAAGCTACGACGTCCTTCGCGAAAGTAACACCATTCGTGTTTAGATAAACGAGCTCAGCAATGTCATCTTCGATACCTGAGATGAAAGGCTAGGGGCAGAGAAATTGTACCATATGAGCGATTGACGCTTAGTAAATAAAAACTAGCATTAATCACAAATTTATATAATGGATCATATAATGCATGATCATGAAAATAGTATAGCAGTTAATCAAGTGTTATGAACAAAGTAATATAATCAGAGTGTGACATAATCAGATTAAATAGTAAGCGGAAGTATTAAACAAGTAAGTGCAGTAAATCATTGAAATGTCGACAATATTCTCTTAAATCAAATCCTATAACTTGTTTCTATGTTCTAACATACGTGTCCAACCAATATCCATAAGTGTCTGCCATTGTTTATAAGTATCCAAATCCAATCTAAAATTTAAAATTCGATTCGACACAACCGTTGCCCGCCATCAAAATTCTATTTTGAAAGTGGTGTCATGATTTTTCCAACTAATATGGTCTTCACCCCTACGCTGATCCCGTATTCGATGCTAGTGTACCAAAACATCGATTTATGTATCTCATACTCCCAACCGTTATACTTTTAGTATTATATCTCTCATATGGTGTGCCTTGACTTAGAAAATATCTAATTCATCCCCCTTTAACTACATTTTTTTTAGAAAATGCACGATACGGATTACGAACATAACCTGCTCACGACATAACTTGATTTAATACATGAGACATGACCAACTCAGCTCCAAGACATATCCCGGTGGTAACAGACATAATTCTGCTAAATTCATATCTCAACTAAAAATATCACAACACAATCTCTCCAAGGAGTAAGTCAAAACTCAGACCACAAAGTATAAGAGTTTCCTCAAAATCTTAATTTTGTTACAAGTCTCATTCATTTAAAATCGTTTCTCGCTATTCACACTCAAGCATCATCAGGACCCCAAGCGGAATTCAATAACTCATCATTCATACCGACGTGTCATCAAGACCCCAAACAGAAGATGTAATAACCCGTAAATATTTTTAATAAATAAATAAGTTCGAAAATTTTTTATACTCCACGTTTAAATTTATTTTATTTTTTATTGCGGTTGCGTACACGAAATGTTGCGAAATTATTTTTCTCTCTCTTCTCTCTCTCTTCTCTCTCTCTCTCCCGGGTTTGGGCTGGCTGGGCCGGGTCTGGGCTGACCTGGGCCGGGTTTTCTTGGGTTGGGCCTGGGCCGTGCCCGGCATTTGGGCCGTGCCCGGCTCCTGGGCCGTGCCCGGCCGGCTACCCGGTTTTCCGTCCGGTTTTGGCCGGTTTTGTTCCGGTTCGGTGGGTTTTTTGGCCGGTTTTTGGGTTTTCCGACCAGTTCCTGTCCGGTTCTGATTTTATATAAATTTAAACTAATATATTATATATATACATATATATATATGTGCGTATATCTATGTGTGTGCGCGCTGGAAAACGGAGAAGACAGAACTTCTTCCCCACGCTTCCTCTCTGACCACCCCACCTCCTCCCCGTCAAGTCGCCGTTCCCATCACTCCCGTCCCTCACCAGCTGCCCCTGCCACCAGCCACCCTATGACCATCATCACTTTCGCTCCCACCGTCGATGCTCCGGGAAATACTCCAAACCGTTGATCTAGTCCCCTCTCGTTCTCTATAAATAGGAGCTCCCCCCTTCACCACAACACACACCACCATCCAGCCAGGAAGAGGAAGAGAAGAAGAAAAAGAAAGAGCTTCGAAGAAAATCCGGCGAACCAAACCGGCGTTCGAAATCCAACAGAAACAACTCGAAGCTTCGAACCACTGTAAGATTCTTACTCTGGAGTGTCCGTTTTAATGTTCGGAGTATTACGAGGTCCTGTAGGAAGAAAATGGTGCCGAACGTGAGACGGCAGTCCGGCCGGATAATTTCAGACGAAGCTTCTGTTTTATTTTGTTAAAACAAAATTACATTTTTCCCCGTAGTTATTAGTTAATTCTTGAAGATAAGTTATTTTGTATAAATTACTATTTGCACCCCAAGTTTAAAATATACAGTATCATTAATTATAATATTACACATTAATCCTGTTATGTTATAAAATTACAGATTAGTCCCTATTATATTAAATTACAGTTTTATCCTTAAGATATTTAAATTACAAATTTACTCTAATTTATTTAAATTAAGTAAACTTATTTATTTTATCACTATGATATTATTTTAAAATTTTATTTGCACAACTATCTTATTATTATGCAATTTCTATTTAGTAGTTTGAATATTAGTCGAGCATGAAATTATCTTGATTATTACTATGGTTACTTGACTCAGGGTGTCCCGTGGATACCCGAACGTAAACACACTGATAATAATATACGTTTAGTTGTTGTGGATTATTCCCCGTGGGAATATTATGCGTGTCTTGTAGCCGTGATGCGACATGAGCCGAGCTTTGACTTTAACTAGAGGGTGTGATAGACCCAAGCTTTTGTATCACCCAAGCGCTGTAATTTAGCCGTGTCGTGCGTTTAGCCAAATTTCGCTTGAGCCGAAATTATATCTAGCCCTATCGTGCCTTTTCTAGTCTAACGATCTTCTAGTGTAAACTTTAAACTTATATTGTCCGGCACGATAGGAAAGGATATAATGTTAGGGAAAGCATCTTGATTGGGAACATGACGATCGGGAGCAGTGCGGTTGGGGCGCAGGGCGGTTGGGAAGCATCGGTTAGTTGGGCGGTCGGGATCGTTATCGTTTGGGAGCACCATTTGGACTTTATTGATTGAGAGAAGCCTATTCGAAATACATGACGATGTCATTGATGTTAGAAAGCCTATTCGAAATATATGACGATGTCATTGATGTTAGAAAAGCCTTTTCGAATTATATGACGTGGTCATACTTTAGAATATTTTGATTAAAGTCGAGTACTGTGAAAGATTTGAAATTGATATACTCTGTGCTAGTTATAAACTGCAATTCTATTCATTTGGTTAAATCTTGTATTTATTACTGTTCACACCTATTGTATGATACTACCAAACCTTGATTATTTCTACACGTTTACACATTGCATATTCTTGTAAAATGCTCTAAAACATTAAAAGGGAAACTTAAGGGTAGGAAACTTACTGAGTGTCAAAACTCATGGTGCAACTTCCTTCTGCCCCTGGTATTTCATAACCAGGTACTGACGACAATGGAGCCGGACCAGACTATACACCATATGACGACGTTTATCCTGCAGAAGACGTGATCGAGCCGTGGATCACTTAGACTAGTTTAGACTGCTCTGACTTTACTTTTAAAGTCTTTTTGAATGTAAACAGTCTCTTTTGAAATGTATTTTGACGTTCTCATGTATCAAACTCGTATTTCAATATAATGATGGTATTTTAGTTACTTTACTCTTTTTATTAACGTGTCCGAAATTCGGGGCGTTACAGAAGATATTATCCAAGTCCATAGGTTACATAAACTTTAACCATCTCGTGCCAAAATGTGTAAATTATTTTCAAAATATCCAACTTCTGTCCCAAGACTAGTGAAATTCCATGTTTAGTGTCAAACCTCAAATGTCATTATTACTAGACTCAAAATTTTCCTTCTTGACTTCATCTCAATTTCGTTTAAATGTCTAGACATATGAAAGCATAAAAATATGATGGAGATGCACGTCTTTAACGAATGAGTAAGATAATATGATAAAGTGAATGTAATAGGTATAATTTCATGATTCTAAATTCATAAAGAAACGCCTAACATGATAATCATCGAATAAGATATCAATTTACAATGATAGATGATACCTAAAGTCTCAACGAGATAATCTATGTTTGGCTAGGGGTGGGGTAGTCATAAGTAAGGATTGGGGTGGTGTGCTTACATTCTGAAAATTCTTGATGTCTGAAAATTTTTGTAAGTATAAAAAAAATTGAATTTTCAAAATTTCAATCTAAGGAATAAAAAGTTTCAGAAATGATTCCTTAATTTATTCTAAGAATGAGTTTTGGGCCAATCTATAGAAAGAAAAAGTGTAATTTTTTATTTTTGTAGTAAAATAGGGTTTTTTTTTTTTTTGGGGTGGGGGGGGGGGGGGGGGGGAGACATTTTAATACAGATAAAATTTTAATGTCAATGTTTCTAAATGAGAGGTACTTTCTTATTTTTATTAAATAAAATTAAAGTATGTATTTACTTAAATTTATTTATAGAAAATAAGTATACTGTCATAGAACAAGGTCTGACTCAACATACCTAAGTCAGAAACTGAGTGATAAAATGCACAATAGAGGAACCAGTTCTAGGTTCTCAGAGGCATCGATGCCAAGTCAATCCATATGCAACTACTGAGATATAAAGAGGTAAGGCACCAGAACACTCAAAACTAAGGCATCAGTGCTATGTCATATTATAGGCCAAACATAAAGTACTGCAAGGGGGAGACACCAGTTTATAAAAAATGAGACACCGATGCACCAAGATAAATACAAAACAACTAAAGTGCTGCAAAGGGAAGGCATCGGTACTACAAAAAATAAGGTACCGATGCAACGATCATCTTCTCCAAAATTTCAATTTTGGGTTTCGTTTTCTCAGATTTTCGTGGAGCTAAATACAAATTAATGGCATATATTTCAAGGCTAGGAAGAATTTCATTTACCTAAGTATTGAAAAGAATGGAGCTGGAATCGAATGACTGAGGCTAGAATTTGGATGAATTGAACCCCTAAATGGAGTCTCTCTCTCTCTCTCTCTCTCTCTCTCTCTCTCTCTCTCTCTACAATGGGCTTTCTATCAACAATGGTAGCTTTCAACACAACTCTTGAGCTCTGAAATTCGTGATGGAGGGAAAGAGCTATACATAGTAGAAGTAGGAGTATATGTAGAGGAGGTTGAGTGTGAAGTTTCTTGATTGTATGGATAACCATTGGTGAAAGAAAATTTCTGCAGATGTAGATGAGATTTAGGGAGGTTTTGAGGCAAAACCATGTATAGAAGGAGATTTTGAGTTGAGTAGAGGTCAAAGGAATGCAGGCCATTGGGCAAGAGGTTCTTCCTCTGCTATAGCCATGTGAATAAGATACACTAAGATATGGACACATGTTTTTAAGGGAGAGAATCGTGTGGGGAAAATGATGAAAAAAAGAAAAATGATTCCATATGACATGTCTCATGACTGATTTAATGAGCTTGCTAGATGTGTCAAAGAGTTGGGTTGCTCATGGTCATTATAGGGTGGGGCAAAACTAATTGGCCTTGGGCAAAGTCTCATACCAAAAAAGTCAAATTGGGCTCAAACTTAGATGGCCAGGCCAATGTTTGGATCAAAGTCCAATACACAAAAATCAAAATAAGTCCAATAAAATTATGTGCATATAAAATTTAAAATGTGTCTAACATGAACATGCATGATAATTTATCAAATTTTAAAATAAAATTAAAAAATTCTTTTATTGAATTAAAATTTTTAGGGTCATTACAATTGTATACTTGATCAACATCAAATTATGAGTCATAAATAAAGCTTTCGAGAAATTGTCTTAAACTTTTACATTTTTTTCTCTAATTTTTTGCTATCTTTTGACCATGTTGTTTGACCAATTTGAATCAAATGTTGTTTATAATATATTGTAAACCCTAAAAAAAATATCTCTTCTATTTTTCATTCAGCCTGTATTGCAACAAATATAAAATACATAAAAAATTCACTTGGATAAAATTCGAAAAGATGAAGAGCATAAGTACAACGAATTTGATTGTAAAGTTAGCTACCTCAAGAAAAAAAGTGTATTCTTAGTAGTGCATCGGGTACAAAACATGTAAGGCTATTGAAATAAAAATAATAATAATAAAAGGGAAAAGAGATTGATTTTGAACAAAAATTCAATCTGCATAAATCACGTGAATTGGTTATTATGAGTATTTTGTGACATTTAGATTAATTAGTTTTTAAGATCAAGCAAGATTTTATGAAATTTGAATTTAAATCTTAAATTATGTTTTTGGATATTCAAGTATGAATTTAAAAAGTTGTTAAATCAAAGGGCCACTTGGTTTCCTTTTCATTCTCTATTTGATTTTCAAAATTTAATATTTTAAATTCTATAAATTGAGTAAGTAATATTTTAAATTCTATAAATTAAGAAACATTACTTAAAAAGTTCATTGTCACGTGTTGTTCTTAGAATGACTCTCACGAAAAGTCGCTCTGCAATAGTATATAGTATAAATATATTAACATTGTACTAAATTTATATTGTGCATTATTATTTAAATATTTTTACAGATTCTTATTATAAGTTAAAATTATTAGTTATTATATAAAATCTGAATTTATGTTGTGTACTAGTTTTTGGGGTTTGGATTGTTTTATTAGATTGGATCATGGTTGAGTTTGGCCCAAATAAGACCTATTGGAACATTCTTATTAACCCAAATGGGAAAACCGAAAAAGCCGACCGATCCACTTAAAACAGTGTACAGATGTGGTATTTCTTGCTAGCAAAGGAGAAGAAGCTCAATACTGAAGAAAAGTACATTATCAGTAAAACATAAAGAGAGTAACAAAAATACCTCAACATCAGCTTAAAATTTACTATAGGTTGCAACACATACTGCGCTATGCTAAACGCTCAATCAACCTAGAACATGGAAAACTGCAGACTAAGTCAAGTATAGAGAGACAGATGACGATTAAAACAGTGTGTGCGTGCGCGCATGCACCTGTGGATTCATGGTTTCAGATTTAGAGCACCCCATTGCAGTGAGGCCCCTGCCCTCTATTACATGCCTACAAGTTCAACAGATGTCTATGTTCATTTACCACAAAGTGGTAACAGAAACATAACTTCAAAACTGAACAAACTAGTAGTGGTAAAATTGAGTAAAATATTCAAGTACCACCCAGTTTTTTTGTTGTTTTCTGTAAATAGAATATATGAAACCATTCTACATGTCACCACTGTATCATACAAGCGAGATTGATAAAATGCATTCACCAGTAACAGGTAGACTGTTCAAAGTCTGAAGCCACCAAGAAACACAAGGAATTCAACAACTCCCTAGAGACTTTGATGTTCTGCACCAGCGGATTGTCACATTAGAAGGCAAGACAGAATCAACAAGCAACAATTCTTCTCTACATACAACCCAAGGGCCAACTATTTACAGAGTGAGTGACAACAAAGCCTTTGATTTTCACTGTAAAAAGACAAGCAGATGTAGTCAGTGGAGAGAAAATGGTTAGCCATCTCACTCAATCACTCTACAAACAAGGAAGGCACTTGTTCTCTGTCACCACGAGTCACAAATAAATCCAAACAAGATTGAGCAGCAACCTTTGATATCTGTCCAGATGCCATCCCTTCGTCCTGATTAGACAGAACGAGCGTCACATGAAATGTAACGAGGGTCCCCTGGTGCTCAAGGTCACGAGCAGCTGAAATTGAGCTCCTTGCAATGTCGTTGAACGCATTGTAGTTTACGACGACGACATGTAGCAATTTCACATTTTAGTAACATGGAGATATTGTTACTATCCGAAATGTGTGCCATAATTCAAAGCACCTCAAGCATGAATAAGTGCATATTAGTCTCTGAAAGAAAGCATGCCGAATAGCAAAAGGTCCAAATGCTACTCTCAGATACTCTGAATAATTTTCTTCTGTCAGCCACGAGGGCAATGCAACAGGCATCCAAAATACCTGAGGTACAGACCCATTAGCGGCGATTCTTTTGCTAACAGAGGATGATCAGCACGTAAACCCAATGACTGTCATTCGGTCAGTTACAAGATTTGGACCTTGTGGATTGAAGAACCTAGGGCAGTTGGTCTACAGCCTCAAAATACCAATTACCTTCTTGTACTTCGTGCCCAAATCAACACAATAAGCATGCAGTGAAAAATTACAGAGGTTGGAAATCGACACAAGGGCAACATCACCACCTTGCTCACACTCACCACAAATCACACGTTCATATGGATCAAGATAGCTCCCAAGGCCTTGTTTGGTTCACTAGAATGAATCTAGAATGCGAAGGAAAGCTCAAACCTCAAGATAATGTCGTCATTCCGATGTTTGGTTCGCTAAATATGGCATAACTGTACAATTCAGATGGAATGATCATTCACTAGTTTATGTGAGTGGCAATTCCATTGGGAGGGACTGACCATTCCATTCCATTCCTTCTTAAAAACCAAACGAAACACTACCTGAGTTCTTCTTCAAACATTTGATAAACCTGCAGATGACAAAATCATTTCAATCAGTGGAGTGAAGAAAATTATTACAAACAAAGGGGGACAAATGGCCTAATTCGTGGCACTGCAGTCAAGGAACATTGCCATACAAACATACCTGACGATATTCCAGGACTTGCTCTACCACAGTCCTCAAACCAAACTGTGGATTGTTTTTTATCCTCCACCCAGCTCCATCCTGGTTCCTTCTCTGCTCCCCTATCTCTCATCAATATCCTTGTGCTTTGAACCTCCTCCCATTTCCCTGCGTCAGCATTCAAGTTTGATAAGAGCACATAACTTGAAGATTTATGCCGTTCGAGCTTGGAAAGCTTCTCAGCGGCAACACACCCGATCTCTAAATTTCCGTATACACGACAAGCGTTGAGTAAAGCTCCCCATATTCCTGCAGTGACCTCCATCTTCAGTTCCCTTACCATCTGAAAGGCTTCTTCCAATCTCCCCGCCCGCCCAAGCAAGTCAACCATGCAAGCATAGTGTTCAGTCAAAGGTTCAATAAAGTGCTCTTCAGTCATTGCCCTAAACAAATCCAAACCCTCATCTACTAGTCCAGAATGACTACATGCTGATAGAACCCCAACAAAAGTAACCTCATCAGGTTTAACCCCTTTGAGTGCCATCTCGTGAAATATTCTCACTGCCTTTTCCCCATATCCGTTTGAAGCATACCCAGAAATCAAGGAATTCCACGATATCACATCACCGCTATCAATATCCTTGAACACATATTCAGCGCTCAAGATCCTTCCGCACTTGGCATACATCGAGATCAAGGCATTACTGACTGAAAGGTCGTATGCATAGCCGCTTTTCAAAAGAGTTTGGTGAAGTTGGCTTCCAAATTGAAGAGCTGCAAGATTTGCGCAAGAACGTAGTCCAGAAACAAACGTTGACTGATCAGGTTTTTTACCATCCTGTAACATTAACAAAATGTTATTGAGTGCATTAGCAAATAAGCCATTTTGGGTAAAACCTGAAATCAGTGTATTCCAAGAAACTATATTCTTCTCCCCTATCTCCTCAAAAACCGCCAGTGCTTTGTCCATTTGGCCTATTTGAGCATAACCAAACATTATAATATTCCACGAAGCTATGTTCTTTTGCGGCATGTGATTTAATAAATTTAATGCTTCATCCACTCTCCCGCAGTGAGCATATCCTGCAATCATAGTGTTCCAACAAACAACATCTGGGGTGCTTATCCTTCCAAAAATCCTATTAGCCTCATCCATCCTCCCATCCCGTATATAGCCAGAGATCATTGCAGTTTGGGCTCCCACGTTTTTATATGGCATTTTGTTTAATACTTGTTCCGCTTCATGGAGCTTTCCAACTCGCACGTATCCGTTAATGATGGTAGTCCACGATACGACATTCTTCTCAGGCATTTGTGTGAACAGCCTTACAGCCTCATCAATTTGGCAGTGCTGAACATAAGCAGCTATCATTGCATTCCAAGAAACCACATTTTTATTCTCCATCTCATCAAAGAGTCTCCTAGCTTCCATGATTTGACCATTCCTAGAGAATCCACATAACATTGTGACCTTAGAAACAATGTTTGGGTAAGGAATTCTCTGAAAAAACTGCCAAGCCAAATCCAGATTACTAGCCTCCACAAACCCATCCACCATTAAATTCCACGACACCACATCCCTCTCATCCATTTCATTGAAAAATTTCACAGCCAGAGACATTTCTCCATTCTGGGTATATCCGGCGAGCATCGAATTCCATGAAACCAAACTTTTACCTTCCATTTGATCAAAAAGTTTCCTAGCATCACCAAACTGCCTGTTCTTCGCGTAACCCGCAATCATCGCATTCCAACAAGCTGGATTCCTCTTCTCCGGAAGCAAGTTAAACAACACTCTTGCCTTTTCGACTTCTCGATTACGTGTGTAACAAGTTATCATCAAAGTCCAAGTGAAGTCATCCTTCTGGCCCATAGTATCAAACAGCTCACGGGCTTTGTAAACTTGGTCATTGTGCAAGTACCCAGCAATCATAGTGTTCCAGGAAACTAAATTCTTGCGTGGCATTTTATCGAACAGGTTGCGTGCATCGTTGATTCTGCCGTTCTTGGCGTAAGCAGATATCATGGAGTTGTAGGTGACGGTGTTGCGGTCGGTCATTTGATTGAATATTTTTTTGGCTTCCTCGATCCGACCACATTTTCCTAACTGGGTTATCTTCAAATTTTGGTTGAAAGCGTTGCTGCTTCTTCCACTATCAGCAATTATTGATTTGAGTCTTTGTATCATGTCTTTTTTACTTATACAACTCCAGATTCCCTCCTTCGATCGCGTTTCGGGTGTGTCCACTGTCTTGGAGTTGGATCCTCTCCATTCGATATTTGTTGCAGTTAACTTGTAAAAACGGAGGATAATCCGTTGGCGGGGAAGCACAAAACGATGTTGGTGATAGTTGCAGAAATTGATATTAAATTAGGAGATATACGTATAGTTTTGATCATATATCTATATTTTTTATGTTACATATTATTTTGGTGGGAAGAACCTAAAATTATATGCCAAGGGATGTTGGAACAAATGACACTTAAACAAAGTTGAAGGGCGTTGAGTGGTCGGTATTACGTGACCACTTGTAGAGACAAGTAGAAATACAAAAAATGAATTGATGTGGGTGGCCCCGACTATGGCGCTTGGGGTCGATCCCTTCATTTATGTGTTGAAAGGGCCCCAACTAAAAGGAGTTGGAGACGACTGAGGATAATCTGGAATCATCTGTACCTAGTGAAGGTGCAAGTTGGGTAGAGGATCTTTGGGGAGTGACGAATAAAATTCTGGACAGTCTTAAACCGGATCAAGGAGCAATAAATGTTCCTTGAACTAGACATGTTACGCCACTTGCGTGGAGATCTAAGGAAGGTGAGGTCAAAATTGAAATGATGGGACAATGTAAGGTTATTCCTTTGCAAGATCAACAGTAACTTAGCCCGGTACATTACCTAAGTCTGACTTCATCAAAGAGTTAGTCAATCTCAACTAAAGGCCTTACGCTAGAGATAGTGGGTAAAATTTGGATTCTCGAAAAAGAGGATCCTAAAAATATTAAATGAAGATTAATGATGAACTTAAATATTTATTTTTGCTGTTTTACTTCTTCTAGTATTATGTACATGCAAATGTGGGTTTTGTCAGGTAATATTTTTTACTAAATATCATAACTTATAGAGTAATTTTTCTGGCTCTAGTGTTTCATGTCAGATGTAGAAGAGCAACCGAAAATGCAACCAGAATTGCAATCCAAAACAGGAGGACTCAGACTAAGACAGAATGAGCTTCTATCACACATGAATTCCTTATCCGTATTTGCTCTGTATCGGATATTTTAAATTACTATACCACATGTAAACTTGGTTCAGATATTTCGATACTCTCCGTCCTATTTTCATAGTCCATGATTCCGATTTGAGACGTCCCAAAATGAAAATTCACTTTCCAAAAATAACAATTGAAACTTGATTAAATTTTCTTGTTGCTCCTTTGCTTAAATAAAACTTGTATTGTATACATCATTCAAACTTTTTAAAAAAGACCCGTCAAAATTTTACCTCAAGAGCATATTTAAAAAGAAAAATATTTTTTGCAATAATTATTATGTTCCCCTAAAAAATTAGAATTTCAAAAAAGAACTATGAATTTGGGATGAAATGAGTAAATTATTTTAATTCACTTTCGTTTTAAATAAAAACATTGTATTTACTTTTAAATATTTGTTTAATTAACAAATTATTTTAAAAGAGTTTATGTCATCGAAAATCAAGGCTTTAAAACCTATCACTCAGACTAGACCAGATTCAAACAAAGTAAGAATAGAAAGAGAGAATTCCACCAAAAACACAGTTAGCGAAAAGTTTTATAAGCAGCAGCCTTGGTGTCATTTGACGTTGATTGCCTTTTAATATATGTATGGCACAGAGACCAGTATCAAAAATGTGCTTCGTTTGGAGGTGAAAATTAAAAAAAAAAAACTAGATTGCTCTTGATTCATATTTATAGTAAACCATAAAATTGTCACAAGTAGTCGGCTAGGAGAGAAGAAAGGGGTCAACATCAAACTGAATACCTTTTTCTTTAGGAAACAAAAACATTAAGTACGAAAAGACCCAGAAGTCCAAGCAAATACAAAAACCTATCGATGCGCTTGTAAAGGTTCGTAGAAAAATCATCATCTGAATACTTGAGAGAGACTTATAAACTAGCAACTGAAACAAATCTGTTGTTGTGAGTATAAAAGAAAAAGTGTAAAAAAACCGAGACAAAAGGCTAAGGCGAGTCTCGTACGTGCATGTATAAAAAAAATTCGGAATGATGTATAATTAAACCAACAAAAGCTATGGATTAGCACTTAATCCGGTTTGCTCATTTGCGGGCTAGGTACTGAGGATGCAACCACATTTTGGAGAATTTGACAAAAGGACAGTAGAGAGGGATGTTGTTGTTGAACTTGTTTCTTCGTTTCTTCTTCCAAGAAATACTTGATTTCTCTTCATAGAGGGCTTCTGAAGTGCTGCTGCTGCTGCTGCTGCTGCAGTTGCTGGGTCTTTCTGGCTTGTTTTCAGCTTCGCCGATGGTGCTGCTCTTCCTTATAAATAATGCAATGAAAAAGCCTTCTTTGTCTTCTACAGGATCAGTCCGAAGCAAATGTTCCGCTGTTACACGAGAGAAAAATTGAAAATTAGTACAAAAGAGTAACTAAAGGGTGGCTCAGGCTAAAAAACAAGCCGAACAAGCTACAATGAATTCTTCAAGTTTTGTTCGAAAACTTAACGAGCTTTCCAAATATGATCAAGTTTAGAGCTATCGATTCATCACAAATAGCTTGAATGTTTTACACATTATAAGATGAACAAGCCAAATAGTATCTTGTTCAAATTTGATTTGAAAGCTTACCATCATGCTTCAAAAAACTATTCAAACTTCCTTTGTCTACGTAACAAATAAATCGATCTCAAATGAGCAAACACAAGCTCAACCAAATGAACCTACAACATCTAACTTTACAATCACCATAACTTAGTTGTATAAACATACTAGAACGATAAACTCAAAAACTTCTTGACAAAGGTGACCAACAATAATCATTGAAGAAATTCAAAGATCTTTGTTCTCGAACGAGCAATCGAAAAGATTCTGGAGCACCCTTAGGATTAGGTATTATTCCTCCAAATGATCGTATTACCAAATACTTTCTGGTGAGCTATAAAATGATCAGATTGTCCCTCTTTCTTGGCTCTTCCTAAGGGGTTGTGTAACGAGTGCATTAAGCCCATTGGAAAGTCCATGGATTTTATCATCAACTTCATGAATTAATATCTAGATACAAGGCTTTCCTATTATAATAGGTTGTTCATAGGAATCCGCCATTCTTCCATCAAATATTCTACTTTGCCTTGGATACTCGGGTTCAAATACCCATGGATTCGTCTTCTTCGTTTCGAACAAAAAAATGGAAGAGTTGAAGAAATAAAATCCAAAAGAGATTCATGGCCAAGGGTAAAGATGTCTGAGTAACAGTTATTTTGGAATGCACCAAGTGTGTCCGAAACATTGTTCATAAGAGCATTTCCAGATATAATACTCAAAAGAATCGACACAAGACGCCTAAGCAATTGGAATTGATAAAATTATGTACCTTTTGTCACAAACATTATATTTGACCTGTTTATAAAAGAAACATGACATACATGATAAAGGGCACCGATGGAGAACAAGATAGTGGTAATCAACCAAAATACCGTACAGAAAAACAAAGTTTCAAAATATGATCATGAAGGCAATCAGCAATAGATAAGTAAGAAGATTAAAGATATTGACAAACGAGATGATATACATATCATAATGAATGTAGCAAAAATTATGCTATGGAGTTTTTCACAATATAGGTGGCCGTTGAAGTCTTGAAGGTGATCTCAAAGATAAACAATCTTTTTCTCTTTGTATCTTTATTGTTATTGGGCGACCAATGAAGATGACACAGGATATTAACGCCTTTGATAATAAGCTTTACACAATAATTAAAGACATTCTTAACAAGTCTCATACTCTAGAGCTCTGTAGCACAGACACTCCTCGGAGGTCTTCGTACCCGTGTCGGACACTCCGGACACATGGACACGTCGGGGACACACTTGAAAATCGCATTTGGCGTGTCCAATTAATTTAATTTATTTTTAAAGAGGGACACGCGGGGGACACGAATTGGAACACGATATAAGTAGATTTGATATTTTTTTTATTTTTTTGGAAAAATGTGTTATTAGAATTAAAACTACAATTACGGGTTTAAAATTCTAAAATACCCAAAAATGATTTATGTTTCATCTCTATATCCACAACAACCTCTATAAAGTAGTATGTTTCTTGCTCGAGATATATATTTTTTTTCTTCAATATATTTACTCAACTCGATCATAATACATTCATCAAGGATATCTCTTTGATTTATATTGATTATATTGTTATTTTGTTTGAGTAGTATTAATGTTAATTCATTAATTATTATATAGTATGTATGTACACATATGCTATATGTAAAAAAAATTACCATATCCATGCCGTGTCTGTATTCCCTTTTTTTTTTTTAGATCCCGTGTCACGTGTCCGTGTCCGTGTCCGTGTCCGTGTCCGTGTCCGTGTCCCAATCCGTGTCCGTATCCGCGTCCGTGATATAGAGCTCTAGAGATTTGTATAGATCAATCATAATTGACAGGAGAGGTTATCAGGAATATCATGTTTTTCGTGGTTTAATTTACTATTAGGGGCTTTTAATTGGACAATTCTCGGGGATCTTAGAAATTATATGCATTTAAGGCATATGAGGTGGATGGATACTCAAAATACTGGTTGATAGATAGAAATCCGTGCAAGTACCCATCATGGCACTAGCTCCTTCAAGCTATTTTTTAGCGTGCAAGGAGAAAATGAGGCAATAAAAAACGAAAAAGGAAAGGAAAGGAAATATATTTAGTGGATACGAATGTCTACACGTGTCAGTAGATGAAAATAAAGAGTAATAGAGGGCTTTTGTTTTATAATAGCTAGCGAGGGACATTGATATGGGAGCGGCGGAATGGCTGGGAATGGGCTCATGTGATGGTTTAGTGACTTTGGGGGTAAGAACTTAATTGGTAATGCATTATGTAGCAAATAGACAAAGGGTTCTCTCATACAGTGCCATAAGGATAACTTGTATAAGAAAGTGGCTGGGGTTTGTACATAAAAATGAGAGAGGTTATTTGAGAAGAAATCAGATAGGTGAGTCGTGAGAATAATAGCAGTGGCATGGTTTTAGCTAAGATCTACTCTCATGATCCAACCATGAATTCAAATCTGATCGCCGTCAATTTTGCTACGCCATTCATGACAGTGAAATTCACTACTCCAATGGCAATGATCAAGTCTTGCGATAACTATACGCTCCAAATTTTTAGAGTATATTTATATAGCACAATCACTGGACTCTATGGAATCTTTATTAAAATCATCACTCCTTACTGTTTTTCATTGAATATACTATTGTGGTTGAATGCCATGAAACTACTTGGTAATGAAACGAGTGGACTCTACCAAAACAGTCCACCCAGGCATTGTTTGTGTACTAAGAAGGATCGGATGCAAGGTCCAATATGATTAATTTAGTTATGTCGTTGACTACATTTATTCCATGAGTTTTTAGCATATTGTTCTATCATATTTTGGACTTTAGGGTTATATATGTTATAAGCACGGAGTGAATTTAGTGGCGGTCGAATTGTGTTGGAAATTCAAGGGTGTGAACCAGAAGGTCTAGCAAAAATTTTCAGCAACTATCCGTCTACGAAAATACCTAGTAGTTTTCTTCGTATGAGAAAGAGACAGACGCAGTAAAGTTCAACAGACAGTTGTAAGTTGTAAGGTCGGTGTTCTTTCTACTGAAGAGCCATTTTGCTCTAGGATACAGATGCCAAAGTAATCCTCCAAAACCCACGGTAAGACGCCAATTGTTTTTTAAGGAGATTGTGAATCAACAGAAGTCGGTTCAGTTCGAAAAATATTCCTATTTTATTTACAGTTTTTAATTTTTCGTTTCTGATTTATTACATATATGTTCTATAATTTTGATTTCAAAGATTAATGAAAAATTAATGTATATTTTTGTGAAATTATTGAGTATTGTTCGAATCTATCGCATAAATATTTCCTTATAAATTGAAGAAATAGAGAGTTGTTTAGAATGAATAAAATTTTGAGCCTTTTTTAAATATGTGGAATTTTGAGATTTTAGGACCCATCTTGAAATTTTTAGAGACTTCTTTATTTCTATTGATTAATGAAAACTCGAGTTGTCACATTATCTTTTGATCCTGTTTTTTACAATAAGCCATGACTCCCCTTTCTCTCTCCTAATCTTTCAAATCTATCTCCCTCCTACTCTTTTATCTCCCTTCATCTATCTCCTAAAATCTCAAGATAAATTTTAAAAAAAAAATACAAATTTTGGAATAATAAACCTATAAGAGGTTATACCAAAAGCATAATGTTGATACTAAGTCAATGGAAACAAGACAC
Source organism: Arctostaphylos glauca (assembly GCA_019985065.2). Classification (NCBI taxonomy): domain Eukaryota; kingdom Viridiplantae; phylum Streptophyta; class Magnoliopsida; order Ericales; family Ericaceae; genus Arctostaphylos; species Arctostaphylos glauca. The sequence continues at coordinate 10,957,757 of JAHSPW020000005.1, forward strand.
AAATTATCAAAATTTCAGGAAAATTATGAGCTAAACATTTATATACACAAATTATGGGGAAAAAAGCATGCAAATTTTCAAAATACATAAATTATGCAAAAGTTCATAATAAAAAAAATATGCAAATACACAACAATTATGAAAAGATAACACTAAAAAATGATTATGCAAAATTCCAACATACATAAATTATGAAAAATACATCATGCAAAATAGAGTATGCAAAATGTCACTATCCAAAAGTATAATATGCAACATGCCATTATACAGAATTATAATGAATTTCATTGAACAACAATTAAGATAAACCATACAAGAATTATATTTATCATAATAACTGATAAAATTACCACAATAAAACTACATAGAAAAACAAATTCCCATAAAAACAGGAATGCTATCTGTTTGAAAGAGACATAAATCATAAAATTATTGTCATGATGTCACATTGGAAATTACAAAATCTCTGAAAAAACAAGATTCTAATATCTATTCCTTGAACTTTCTCAGTCGTACGTCTCTCCTCGACTGCCCAGTGAGGGTCGGGGTCCACCATAGATTTGCAGAACATGGTGGGATACAAGAAAATAGGATCCCATGTCCTAGACTTTCGAGGAAACTAGGTGATAGGATGAAAGAGTTCTTGTGAAGTTGCATAGCATAGACCACGAATCAGGTATCATTGTTTCCATTTATTAGTAAAAGTTCAAATCCTAATCAATCTAAACCCCAGTCAAAACACCATATATGTTTCATAATGTATGCATTTATACATACATACATACATATATAGTGTGTATATGTACATGTATATGTATACACATATATAGTACTGTAGTGGGCTAAACCAGGATACAGTTTGGGCCTCCATCATTGGGCAACGCCAAATGGGAGAGCTACATGGGCGGGACCTTCGTGCAACCAGCCCATCTGTTAGGGGCCCACATTCAGCATTCTGATCAGGTCTACGAGAGACCCGATGTGCTCCTCATAAAAGCCAGGTGGCTCAGCTTGGCCATGTGGAAGCTAATCTGGACATCACTAGGCGTGTGCTCGACACATACTTACTTCGAGCCCTAGTGCAGTCCCACTATATAAGGTACAGATGAACCCTATAAAGGCTTTAAGCAAAAACTACTCTAGACACTTACAGTTAGAATCTTCTCCTTATAGGACCAACTTAAGCATAAACGACCCCACAAGTACATATAGTACATAGTGGATATATACAAAATACGCATATACATAAATATGTGTATATATAGATACATGTACTATTAGATGAAAATTCAAATATAACATTAATTAGGAGATGAAAACTTAAAGTCTAGATGAGTCATAAGATAATAACTTACGCGAAGCTTCCACTTATGACCCTGATTTAAACTACGCACAATTGACTTGTTTGAAGTAAATTTCTACTATTCTTGTACGTATATCAAAATCGTTAAAGACTAAATCTAAAAGCATATGATGATAGGCATTTAGCAAGGGCATAGCATGTGCCCAAGACTAGCAATCATATAAGCACGTATATTGTTTTAGAGAACAAAATGTCAGCATTTACAAGGTAAGTTCTACTTACATCCTTCAACAACAGGGAACCCACGACGTGGCCACAGGGGAAATGGAGTTGTCAGTTGAAAACCTAAAGACGAAGCAAGCGGTAGAACAGATTTAATGACATCTTCATTCTCAATCTGGTGTACGGAGCACGTACTGTAAACAACTCTTTCAACTGCTGGAACTGAAACAAAGATCAAATACACAAGATGTTTAGCATATGCACTCCACTTTTACTTCAAAGCAACCTAGAGAAGAGGTTGTATCCGCTAGACACCATCGCTTCAGTAATGCTAGTTTAGAAATGTCGGACACCAATCAGAATGGACATGTATCACCATGCACATGATGATTCAAATCACTTCGAAAAAAGTACAATTCAAAAATAGCTCTAAGTGCACATAACGTAGAGCAATTTTGGAGAGGAAATAAGTAAATTTGGCAGATCAGAATGACTTGAGGAAATAGTCAATGGCATACCGTATAGAGTCAGTCAATTTTTAATCTATTTTCTAACCTCAAGTATGGAGGGAATCATGTGAACTAAAAAGTAATATCAATGCGTAAGCATGAATAGTGAACCTGAACTAATTGATCTATGGCAGGCTACAAGTAAAAGAAATATGCATGGAGAAACAACAATGAAATTGTCAAGAAATTAGCACGGGGAAGTCAACGAAGAATACCTAAATGTAAAGCCCAACTAAACATATCAATACTCGAAGAGAACTTCGACAGAAATTTTACAGAAAAAAATTCCAACACCATGGCCCAGTGAAGAAATAGCAGAAGATCATATACTAAAATGTGCACCAAATGTCAAACTTACACGATAATGCATGTGCCAGAGCCTTTTTCTGGAAAGCTTGGAGCTTTCTCAACCGATCAATGCCAGCATCATCATTTCCTGTGTATTGATGGTTTGACAGAAGAGATCAAACAAACGTTAAAATGTGTTATTTTTCCTGTCAATTTTCTTGCCTGTCAAACAAACATTTTTCACAGATAGTTTAATGAGCTGCAGAAAGGATAACCGCAATGAGTATGCCAACGAAAAAGAAACTAAGAAGGAAGGACAGCAGATAGCATAAGAATACTTGCTACTCTCAGGAAGACAGAGATCCCATTCAAGTAAAAGTATTTCTTAACCTGGAAATTATATTGCAACATGTGATCATGAGACGAAAAAGAACTACTTAAATAGTTTTTTTTTTTTTTCAAAAGATAACAATATAAGAGCAAAGGCAACTTTCAACAATCATGGGAGAGGCTAAGGACAGGCATGCATGATGAGAATGAGAATCATGCATGATGAGAATGAGAATCTCAAGAAAAGATTGAGGATGAAGTGCACCTGTGCCATGTGAAGGGAGTAGATGATCCAATCTAACAGCAGCTGTCCCGGATCCAGAGCATGAAGGATCTAAGAGAATAGCACGAACCTACAAAATTAAAAATAAGATACTAACACAATCTGGTAATAACAATTGAAAACGTTGATTACAACAGTGAATCGCCAATCAGGAGCATCAAATCCTCTCCATCTCTGCTTTAGGAACTCAACAAAACTCGTGTTAACATGCTGTAATCCCGGGTACCATAACTTATGTAGGCCTCCAAAATCCATTTCTCTTAAGCTCATACGAAAAACAAAAAACATTCAGATAGAAAACCAAAGACAAAATGAAATGAATACTTCATTTTTATTTATTTCCTTGTTTTATTCTTTCATTTCCATCATCTACATTTTTGTTCTGCCTTTAGATCCACACCTCTCCTTCAGAAATTTGATATGCAGCTCTCTATTATAACTGCAGCACTAACGATTGACGAGGGTTCCCAAGCCAATGATCCACTATTCTTTCAGTTTCTCACCCGATTGTGGAGCTCACAACCATCCAACGTAGCTATATCACATTGATCACCTATTTTCCATTTTTAAGTCGTATACCGCAATCAAACCCGCCAATTTTGACTTCTAGGGCCACAGCTTCATACAACATTTCTTACATAGAACGAAACAGTCATAATAGTCCTGGGTTGAAACAATCATAGCCTAAGTTCATTATGGTGATTTCAAATTCCCCATCAGACAACATTAACACTCCCTTATCATGAAACACAGGCGATCATTACCTTTGAATATAAAGCATGTTTCGGATTCAAGTTCAAGAAGTCCTCATTTAGCACTTCCACGTCTAGAACTCAGTTAAGTCCACTGGTATCGACGCAATAAATTGATAATAGGCAAGTTAAAAGGAGTTAATCATATAGAGAACATACTTTGAAAGATTATTAGACTTTAGACACTACACGGAATGCAGACAAGTAGCCCCAAAAACGATATCATTAGTCTTTCTTATGAATCTGCAACTGTCAACACACAAATAAGAACTGAAATGGCAATGCAACCAACATTGCAGTTACTGATAAGACAGCCACTGAAAGGATACTAGCCCCAGCCAACTTGATAGTGTCCTTCAAACGTTGAACTCTTTCCTTGTGAATTTCACAAGCTATAATTTTACCCTTTCCTTGTGTTAGCGCAGCGAGGTGTACAGTTTTGTTCCCTGGTGCTGCACACGCATCTAGAACCTTCATCACAACATCAGAAATCACAGCTTAAGCCATTGCAGAATGCAAACATTAAAGAATAACCTCAAGCCACTTGGTCCTTGCAAAGACAAAATAGCGAGTGCAGAACTCACCTCCCATCCAGGTTCAGGCTGAAGGGCTACAGCTGCCATGGAACTTGCCTTACCCTAGAGAAAGCAAATGATTAAGACGAAGAAGGAGAAAACAATAAAGGACAAAAGCTTCCAATAGGCTTCTGATCCCCAGTAAAGAATGTGGACCATGTAGAGGGGCTTTTGAACTCGCAATGTCAAACAAAAAAAGCTTATGACTCTTACTTGCATAAAGACACTGCCGTTAAGGACCAAAGGATGATTATGCAAGTCAACACCTGGAGGAAGTACTAACAAATCAGGAACGATGTCATCCTCGTGAACCTATTCAATACATGGAACTGTAGAATCAAAAACCAAGCAAAAAGAAAAAGAAGGCATTCATTCAGCAAAAAGAAGCATGAATTAACCAAGCATGATACTGTTAGAGAATATTGAGAAAAAGAAAGAATACTAAAGTTCTGTATTGACTGAATGAATATCACAAAGCATAGTACATGATTAAATAGAATATTGAGGAAACACTAATTACATAAAAAGACAGAACTATCTTTAATGAATATTGTGCTAGACATTATTTTGACTCTTTCTTAAATATATAAGGGTTGGTAAGTAAGGAGCTAAAAACGAGTCATTTGGAGAGCCCCTCATTCTCAAGCTAGCTCCTACTTACTCTCTATCTCTATTAAAAAAGGGCCCTTTAAGCAACATGTGATACGGTTGCCGGAGGTTGATAGAAGTCCGGTGAGAGTCACTGAATGTTTGTTGGTGGATGATAAGGGTTTCGGCTAGTGCAAACAGAGAGAACAACGCAGATCCAGAGAAAGAAAAAGATCCATTGGTGCAAAATAAATTAGACATGCAAACCCAGAGAGAACGACGCAGATCCCTATAGACGACAACAAACAAATCTTGAGGTTAGGGAGTTACAATGGACCCCTTATTCAAAGTGGATTCTAGGTTCCAATCACTCCAACTTGCTGAATCCACATTCATATGTAAACGTACATATATACATACATGCATGCCTGCATATGCTTCTATATTATAAAAATGTATTTGACGGCATTTCTGGCTTACCTCTTTTCTTAATATACTACAAAGAGACCAATGTGTTTAATGCAAACACATCAAAAGAGGGACTTTAAGAGTCTCCTAAGTGCTCCACAATCTAGATCTAAGACGCAAGTAGGGCATGTGCTAAATGTTTTTGAGGCCCAAGGCGAACTCAAGCCCTATCCATTTAAAATCAAATAAAAGAAAAAGATATAACAAAAACAATTTAAAGACAGGCTATATATTCCTTTATTTTATATGTCAGCAAAAATTAAGCCTGCATGAAAAAGTTGAAAACAAACATTAAAACCATGATACTACAAAAATGAACTAAATAATGTGTATTTTTCAACGAAAGACTTGTTTAACTATTACTTTTGTCAACAATGGGCATTGTTCATACATTGTGTAGTGGTGAAGTTGATTCCATGCATCCCCATGGTGTTAGTTTCCATGGTGTTAGGTTCAACACACGACATGCCTATAACCTTCAAGAAATTTTTCCAACGTCTAAATTCTTAAAAACGAAGCGTTAGGCACAAGGCTTCCAACTCAAACGTTGCTTGCATGTTTCAAACCTTTACAGCTTATCCATAATTGAAGGCTTGTCAAAAGATGAAACCAGTAAGAGTTATTACTTATCCTTTCAACCTCAAGTTGCCACCCTTGTATCGAAAAACAAGGTCTCATGTCTTAGAGAGAGAACGAAAAATTCTATTAGCTACTAACAAATGAATATAGCCATGGATAATCGAATAGCAACAGTGATCTGAAAGTCGGTCGCCTAAGCACTAGCCAACAGTCCAATGCCTAGACTTTACATTTTACGCCTACATTACGCGTTTTGGCACTGGTTGGCAATTAGGCGGTGATCAATCGGCTACCCCAATTATCGACTAGTGGACTTAGTAAATTTAAGAAAATCGTGTTAAATTAGTATTATTTTAACCTAAGTTGTGATGTTTGACTATTTGGGATATGTAATAATTTCTTAATTTCATTTGATTTTGTACTTTGAAAATTGAACTTGAACTTTATTTTCAACTGGTTATTTGTTAAAACTTACTTTTTAGTTTCATGTTATCACTTTAGCCTTAATTAACTTCTTCCTATTCACTCAAACTTTGACAACAATATAGGAGAATTTCATTGATAATAGAAGAATGTGAAAAAATTGACAAAAATCAAAACAAGCAATTGGCCTTCTGCAAAGCAGAAAGCAACCACAACATTAAGGAAGGGGTAAATATTCTTTTAAAAAATAAAAAAATCAACTAATCTCTAGTCACCAGCTAGTTGGGGAATAGTCGACCTAGGCACTAGGCACCCCCCTTTTGTCGTACTAAAGCCTAGCGATTTTTAGAACATTGAAAATCAAGTGACAATAAGAACATCAAACCATATGAATGGTCCGGCACAAAACATAGCATACATCTGACTTATAGTTTCACCCACATATGCTACACTTGTAATTTGTTTCTTTCCAATCCTAGGGCAATAACACGTCCCTTTACGATTCAAGTATGGAATTATGTTATATGAAGTCGTTCTAAATCCCCTCGAATTTAGGTCTCTTGCTACCAATCAAGATAGAAATATCCATTCGAATCTTAACTCCGAGCACCTAATTTGTTGCATCAGTGTCCTCCATCTCAAAATTAGATGACAACCACCCTTTGGTGGCCACAATCATCTCCAAACAAATTTTCACTATTGCTAAATCACCCACATATAACCAAAAAGGTAAGAAATTGTCCCTCATCTTTTAGCATACACATGCTTCCTCCCAGGGATGGAACCACATATAAGGGTGGCGTGGTCAACCTTGCTAGAAACACCCTACGTTTAGTATAAAATGTACATCTAAATAGCAATAATATATTACATCCCCGGTTTACACCTCAAAAAACAGAATAACTATTATGTACGTAATGCTTTGCCAAGTATGAATAGAAAATGACTATCTTTCTTGTATAATATGCTTTTTATTTTAAATTTCATGCTTACATTTTGAAATGTGCAAAAAAACTAGAAAATTCAACAATAATATCAATACATGAAACTGTTTGGGTTTTAAATTTTGGCCCCCCATATGTGAATTTGGACCCATCACAACTTCCTCCAACATCTCAAATCCAATTGAAACAATTTCAAGTCTAAGTTTGATGTATCCTAGACGAATGCCTTTGGATGGAACGTTTGATGCAACATATTTTACACTCTTGTTCCTCGACCAGAAAACCAATAAGCTAATCTATATAGACCTCTGCATGTAGTTCTATGTTGACAAATGTAGTTCTCACATCCATTAGGAAAATCTCCAAATCTAAATGTGAAAAACTAGAATAAGGCAAATAGAGGCAAATTTCAAACAGAGAGTCTCTTGAGAGTCTAACCCTCCTTTGTAGTATAACCTTTGCCATGAACGTACACTCCACTTGTAAATCCCATCCATCCGCCTTGCGCTTAATTTTCAAGAACCATGTGGTTTCAATGGTCTTATATTGGAGGAAGATCCACCAACTCTCTAGCATGGTTTGCTTTCCATGTCACTCATCTCAGCCTCCTTAGCAGCTAGCCATTTAGCAAAACACATAAAAGTATGCCCCTCTTTCTTAAAATAACGACAATAACTTACACCACCGAAGCCTCTACACAACCTAGATTCTCAAGAGTCTAAATCTAACGGAATACTCCCACTACTAGAACTCGTGTTAGGATAATTGAAATGTAAAAGGAAATAAAAGTGCACCCATATGAGTTTTAGTGCACTTCCAATTACATCCCTGAATTTTCTTACACACGGACGGTTGGTTTAGTGATTTGCATAATAGGTTTGAACATGATACATTCACCAGAAGGAAAGTGACGAAAGGAAATAAACGCAGAGCGTGTTGGAAACAAGGGCGGGTTCACCACATTTCGTAATCCTCTTTATTGGTTTGTACCTCTCTTAATCAAGGCTACCATCTTGTGCATTAAGATTGTAGGATGTGGCACACTAAGGAGACTCTATAGTCTCCCTTCTGACAAGTTGGCATAACATGCACATGACAGGCTCTTAATCACGCGCGGCAATGCATTTGTAAAACATATTTGAAAGAGGTATCGATAATACCTCCCATCAATATTGATATAAGAGTTGTAGATCGCTCGTTTTTGTCTATTACTATTTTATAAATAATTAAAGACAGCCAAATATAAATTTGGTAAAGTCTTAGCCCAACGCCCACAATACAATTGCTGTAGAATTCTTGTAGTGGTTCATTGGAAGCGTCATATTTACTTGGGTATATAATATTTTTTCAAGTGATGAAACTATTTACAGTTATGTGATGGGAATATCTGTCATAATCACCAAAATATATTCACGTTCTCACTCATGTGATGCGCCATGGGAGAGTATACATGCAGAAAACATGACCTAGTACCAGTTGGGCTTTGGGAGTAGGGCTCATGAGCATTTTTTTTGTTAATTTTGTATGCTACAAATGTGGTTGTTGTATATAGTTCATGTATTCATAAGGAAAACTAGAACTTCATCCCAAATCAATTGGTGTGGTATTCCAACTTACATGGTGCCATAGTGCGCATAACCAGTAGCATACTGCGTATACATGTAGAGAGAGGGGAAAATGTCGCTTTTTGTAGAATTCTCCATATAAACCATTTCCATTTAAAAGTTCCAAAATGTCTATAAATGTTGTTTTTAAAGATGCCTTTGTACCATATTCGGCTAATTCTCAAATCCAAATCGTTGTAGTTGTCCAGCAGATTTAACTATAAACAGTGTCTAAAGACTCGAAACACAAAGGACCAAAACATCTCTTCAACTTAATTTGAAGGCTAGTTCACATCTCATAAACCACCATTTCATTTACCAATGCTTCTCCAAAATAATGGTTATGGGAGAATAGATCAGACATAAAGTGTAACCACAAACATAATAGTGTTAGCAGTTAGTTTGTAGAAAATGTCTTTTAGTAGGTGTGTGTGGGTGGGTGGGGGGTGGGGGGGTCTCTTTGCTGTGAGATTGCTCCATTGGAACCAATTTCATTTTAATATGATAGGAGATATCTATAGTTGTCTCTGGTGATGTATATTTTTTTATAGTTGTCAGTGGTGTTTTATATTTTTTATAGAAGGCTGTATTGAAGCTAGCAAGAGACTTTGTAGGGAGAAAGCTCTAGTGCTTTACCCTAGATGTTCAGTTAACTGCTATGCTAATGTGTATCAAGAAAACAGAACAATGGTATCGTACAGTTGCCAAAAAGTACCTTGTGTTGTTTCCCCAGCTCATGCAAGGCTGACTCCAAATCCAATTTCAGAGTATTTACACGAACATAGCGAGGTTTTGAAGTATCTACAATAGAAATAAGAGTGCCTGGATTTCAGATATTATTTGCAAATATCAAAACATCTGCAAGATGCTTCATCATGTCAGATACTGTTTAATGAGTACTAAGAATGACAAAGTAACTCAAAATCCAGTTGCAAAGTATCTACACGAACACATCGAGGATTTGAAATATCTATAATAGCGATTAGTCTGCCCGGATTTCAGATTACCTTTGCAAAACAACAAAACTTCTCAATTTAATTACAAGGCATAACATCTGGTTAATGAATTATGTAAGGTCTTGGAATCCCCAAAGTTCGAGTTTACCTTTGATTGCAATCAATATACAAGTACAACTAGGAACATAATTGCACTACAACCCTCTAACAATAAGCTAATTACTAATTGTACAATTAATCTACATGTGGGCCCATATCTTAACACTCCCTCTCAAGTCGGTATCAAGCCCAACTTGGACACAATGGGATGAAACATCTTGCTGCCAAGACTTTTTGTAAATATATCCGCTAATTGATCTTCAGACCGCACAAAAGGCATACATATCAAACCCTCGCTCAGCTTCTCCTTAATGAAGTACCTGTCAATCTTTATATGCTTCGTTCTGTCATATTAAACAGGATTATGAGCAATGTTTATGGCTGCTTTATTGTCACAGTAGAGTTTCATCAGACTATCATCTCCAATTTCCAAATCCTGTAATAAGGTGTGAAGCCACAAAAGTTTGCAAGCACCATGAGTCATGACTCTATACTTAGCTTCTGTGCTGGATCGAGCAACCACCGATTGCTTCTTAATTCGCCAAATTTTCCCCAATAAAAGTACAGTAGTCAAAGGTAGAACGTCTGTCATCTATAGACCCTGCCCAGTTTGCATCATTAAATATCTCCAGATGCAAATGACCATGGCTAGAGAACAAAATACCCTTTCCTGAAACCGACTTGAGATACCTCAAGATACGATAAATAGCATCCATATGTGCAGTACGTGGATCATGCATAAACTGACTAACAACTCCCACAGTATATAAAATATCCGATCTAGTGTGAGCTAAATAAATCAGACGACCCACAAGTCTCTGATATCTCTCTTTGTCAGTACGTTTTCCCCTATCACCACTAAGATGGTGATTAGCCTCAATAGGAAAATCTGCAAGTTTACAACCTAACATACCTGTTTCCTTAAACAAATCAAAAATATACTTCCGTTGAGAGATGAAAATGCCTTTGTCAAACCTCGCCACTTCCATCCCAAGAAAGTATTTCATTGATCCTAGATCTTTGATCTCGAATTCTTGAGCCAGTTGAGCTTTAAGGTCAAAAATCTCATACACGCCATTACCTGTCATTATCATATCATCAACATAAACAATACGGATAGCAATCTTGCCACAATTTTCTTTGATAAACATAGTATGATCTGTATGTATGACTGTCGGTATCCAAATATCAACATAGCTTTCAAAAACCTGTCAAACCAATCTCTTGGTGATTGCTTTAACCTATACAAGGCCTTCCTCAATCTACACATCTTTTCTTCACTTGCAGTCGAGGAAAAAAGCTATATAGACTTCCTCTTCTAAATCACCATGGAGGAAAGCATTTTTCATGTCAACCTGTTAATGCGCTAATTCAAATTTGCAGCACAAGAGAGTAGAGCTCATACAAAATTCATCTTTGCTGCCAGAGCAAAGGTCTCTTCGTAGTCAATCCCATAGGCTTGAGTAAAACCCTTAGCAACCAGTCTCGCCTTGTATCGGTCAACTGTCCCATCGGCATGCTGTTTAACAGTGAACACCTATTTACAGCCCACTGGTTTTCTTTCATCCTGAAAGAGATACTAACTCCCAAGTACCATTATTTTTCAAAGTTGTCATCTCCTCTACCATACTTCATTCTACTTAGGTATTCTAATCACATCCTGCTAATTTTGTGGAATAGATATAGAAGAAAGAGAGAAAACAAAAGTATGATACGAAGGGGACAAGCGATCATATGAGACAAATCATATGAGACAAATTGAGAAATGGGATATTGGGTACACTGTCTAATGCCTTTTCGGAGGAAAGGATGGTTCAAAAGAAGATTCATTACCCGATAAGTCAGCAACAGAGTTTGGAACTGAAACTGGCACTGGTGATTGGCAAGATGGCATCACACGTGAAGATTTGTCTTTTCTCTTATATGTCTGCAATCCAGCTGGCTTGGCAAGCTGTTGTTCATGCCCAATCTATTCACCAGTGTCCTTGCCTTCCCTATTAGCAGATATGAGTTCCTCTTTGTCAAAGGTGAGTATCTCTTTCTCTCCCTCACTAAGAGATGGTAAAAACATCTCTTCCTCCGAACTCCCCCTAAAGAGATGGAAGGAGAGCAAAAGGACTTTTACTTGTCTCCTAAAAGGTAACATCTATAGAGACAAAAAACTTCTGAGAGTGAGGATCGTAACACTTGCAAGTACCCAACAAAAGCACACTCATGAGCTTTAGGACCCAACTTGCCACCCACCTCGACAAAACACATAACCAAAGACCTTCGAAAAAGAGAGGAAACCAGACACTTGTGGGGAAGACACGCAATAGAGGTTTTGAACTAGAGAGCACTCAAAGGCAGCCTATACATATTCTCAACAAGGGAATGATGCTCAATAGTTTGAGTTGAGAAAGAGGCCTCGTACATTGGACCAACATCATCGGTCGCTCACTGAGTATTATGCTGATTTCAGTCGTGCCTGGTAGGAGTTTGATCATTATCAGGGATTTCAAGCTATATGCACTGAAGAGCCTACTAAATGGATCATGTAAGGTTTTGGAATCCCCAAAGTTTGGGTTCACCTTTCATTACAACCAACATATAAGTACACTAGGAACAAAATTACACTACAACCCTCTAACACTAAGCCATATCTTAACAAATTCTAAGGTTAAATATGGAAGTAGCTTCCAATTGTTGCAATATGGCCAGGCTTGGATGGTATTTTGGTTCATTTGTGACCTGATTTCGATGACACACTAGTAAAGTCTTCTAGAATCCTATCCAGCAAAGGAAGAGATTTTTTTTCAGGCTGCTTTTTGACATATCGGACATAAAAGAAAAGAAAGTGCACTTTAGTCTATGAACAGTGGAAGTTGGGTTTGATAATCATCCAAACAAAGTTGGCATCTACATAATTGTGGCTAAAGATAAGAAAACATGCCAAAATACAGTTGAAAGTACTTTTCAGGTAGATTTCTGAGGAATTTTGTCTTCTCCACCCACCACAATAGAAGCACAAAAAAAATAACACAATGTACATGGTTCGACATCAAAATGCCTAGGACCACCGGCAAAAGAGAATTCCACTATCTTGAGCCACTGTAATAAGACAAACAATGCCCAACCTCGAGCCCTTTTTGACACTTGTATTTTATCTCTCCCCATCCGTACTCTCTCTTTCTCCCTATGGTCTTAACAGATAACTTAATTTCCAATGAACGTAATGTTTTTGCGCTCGTATTTATAGGCAAAATAACATTTGTGAAATAAGATGGACATGAAATCCAAAGGAACCTAACAGAAAAAATACTACTATGAAATAGTACTTTTAGAGTAAAAAATGAGCCCCATAGAAACTCTTTTCCTTTTCAATGGCCTTCTAAGAGAATTTACTAGGGTCCCTTCCAAAACCATGACATCACTTTAGGGTCACGAGTCTCATGCCTAAACCAAAATGTCATGCCACCAAGTGGGTGATATCCCAACATATGAAATCTTCAAGCACAGGGTGATAAACACTACTCCAGGAGAAGAAGTTTGAAGCCTGAACCAAATTATACGTGAGTATGAAGCTAATTTAACACAAGGCATCATTTTCCTTGTTTTTCTCTTCGTTTGATTTATTTTATTTAAACAAATGACGCTTCTGCAGATTACAAGATAACTTTCCTTTTTTCCAGTATGTGTTTGTCAGCGTAAGAGGCTCTTTTGAAAATCTTTGGATAACATCAATCAAGGCCGATTTGATTGTTAAATAACTAATGTGATCGACATGGTAGACCCCACCAATTAAGACAAAGGCTTGTAATTGTTGAGTTGAGATAAGTTGACCCAAAGTGTGACAAATTTCTGGTGTTCCAAACCAAACTAAGCTTCCCTGTTTTATTCTCTATTGGAATGATAGGCAGAAAAGGATATCTTATCTTACAATTTCAAAACAATTATCATTCCTAGTAACAATAAGAAGACAGCACCCGCCATGAGGTTGTACAATGGATACGGACCAGGAAAATTTTGACAAGCCATCAAATCTTTAATGTCTTTCATGCCCTTCTTCACTAAAACCTGAGCTAGCGCTGACTGTAGAGCATCTTTCCGCATCAAGAGAAACTTCTCTGCTTCCCCAGCTAATGAAGCTGCCTACAGAAAAAGTTTCACATCAAAAAAGGCTAAAGATCAATATAAATGAGATTAGTAATAACTCACTTCCCATTCCCATTTTCTAGTTACTAATATGATGAAACCTATTTTATATTTGACGAACTAAACTTGTTTGAATTCAGTACAAGCTATCAAGCGGGACTGGTTTGAACTCACACAAGGAAAAAGACCCCAAAGTTTCCATTGCTATAGTTTAACTATCACAAAAATATGCCATGCAATACACGTAAATTGCAAAACAAAATATTTGTTATTTGCTATTTGTGATGCCACATCTCCCAAAAAATTGTCCTTAAGAATTGAAATAAAGTTAATCTTCTTTAGAAAATCATCTTTTATGTCAGCACAATCACAAGACACCAGTTATAAACTTCATAAGCAGACCACTTCCATCTGAGGGCATATAAAGCTCCATCTGATCAAAGACAATTGCCATTTTCCAACCAAACATTTATTGAGTCAATCGACTTCTTCACCCAGATAAATAAGTAAATAAAGAAACATCTGACAGATTACTGTTATCCTTGACAGAAAATAACCACCTGACCAAAAAGAATATCGTAAGTAACTATGTATGTCAATTCCCCTTGCCTCTGCAATAATAACAGTAGAATGGTATTAGTAAATAGAAAAAATTTAGCGAAAGATCATGTAAGCAAAGTAAAGAACGCATAACTAACACGTTTCCTAATCCAATTAAAGTTTTTCTAGGGACAAATAAAAAAGACTTGGGATAGAAAGGGAAGATGGGGTACCATAAGAACCAAGCAGGGAGGTAGGTCACATAAGGAGGCAAGGCAGCCAAAATGATATCAAAAGGACAGAAAGAAGAAAAATAAAGAAAGGGTCTAACTGAAGAACTACAAAATTCTTATACTAGTAAAAGATAAATTGATTCTATGGGAGGTTATTTACCTTCCACTTGCTATTCAGTATGTTAGCACAGCCCAAAACGTCCTTGATTACTGGAAGATCTGAAAACATGAAACAAAACCATTAAACTATTTCATAGTCAAAGCTACAGGAATCGAACTTGAGCCCCTTTATGGGGTAAGTAACCTAAGCCTTTCGAGTGTCCCCTATGGGACAAACAAAGATGTAGTCAATCTCCTATTTCTTGAGTTGTTTTACGGGTAAGGGAAAAAGAAAAAGAGCCATGCATAGATAGGTCGAATGTTGTCATGATCACTCCGAAATCCCGTGTTTGCCTCATCGGTTATCGAGAGCAAATGGAACCTCCGTCTCAGAACTCTATTTCATCAAATAAACAGAAAAAAAAGCAACGGTATATATATGAAAACAGTGGATGAATGATTTTCTACTACATTTAGCGAATAAAATGTATAAATATGAAAACAGCTGAACCAAGCCATGCCCAAAATCTTGTCTTCCGATAGTTGATGGTTGGGCTTAAAATTTTGACAAGCTTCAACTATTATTTTAACTTCTCAGTTTCCTGCATGCCAAATTCAAAAGACAATGGAGGTATCACTCACCCATGGACCAGTTCCCTTATTACTAGTGCAACGTCTACATTTTTTTACATCTAAGTGAACTTTAGTGCTACTTTAATTTGCTTCACATTTAATCAAGAGTATGACTAATACAACAAAAGGCGTTCAGCTTATGAATATAATAAGTGCACGCAACACTTAATGTACTGCATGTGTGTACGTGGGGTGCTTGAAAACTAATGCGTATTAGTGATACAAGCTTGTGATGAAGTCTTGGGAAGAATGCAGGTTAATGGTATAGAAAAAGGGTTGATTTTATTCCTTTTGTCATCTCTGAGTCTATACATGTACTACCTCACATCTTCAGTAAAGGAAAGTTTGTGTAGGGCAAAGAGATTGGAGGAGTAGAGTAGACCAGTGATGGTAGTGTGAGAGATCAACGGTGGGATGATGTCAAATACGATGAGATTTTACTACATGATCCAGGATGCATGTCTTGCTCTTCTATGATCTTAATTGGAGGTAAAGGGGGTTCTAAACGATATCCTCAAAATCTGAGTCTTTTCTCTTCCCATCTAGTAGTCCTTTTACCACATTGTGTTTTTTCACTAAGAACCCACGAATCTTGCTCGAATGGTGATATGAGTTAGTTACTAGATTATGTGGTGGCTAAGTGCGTCGTTGCCCTAGTTAGATTGATGATAGGGTTATGTTTAGAGAAGAAAGGACGAGCAAAGGCTGAGAAAATATTGAGAGAATAGAGTTCAACAGCACAATCAGCCTTTTACGGCCACACATATTTCATATACTAAGCAGATAATAACAATACAACCTAACAAACACATACCGATAAAGAAATAAGTATCACACTCTAACAGCCCCAACCTCTCCACATGGAGGTTGGGTTCAAGCCCCACAAACCGGGCGGTTGGAAGTCATCTCAATTCTCTTTCCCTTAAATCTAGGCTATATTAGCCTCTTTCAATGGTACAAAAGGAAGAAAAACAGCGCAATAACTGTTTGGTACATGAATTGACTCTATTTGCCAATATCCTAGACCATAACCAGAATAAGCCACAGAGCATATTCAGTTAGGTGAGGTAAGAGGGTCCATTATAGGGTCATTTTATGTTGTCGCGTTTATTTGCTAGCTATTTGTTGATGGCTCATTAATTTTTGAGCACTTCTAATCTTGTCGTGTTATGTATTTCTTGGCTTAATTGATTTTTTTTCATGCTGGATTCAGAAGCCATGGTAGCACAGAATAAGCCTTCGGAGAATTTGGAATTTAGACTCAGTTGCTTTACTTAGTTTTGGACACAATTTTCATTTCAAGTGTTTTAAGTAAATAACGTAGAGTTATCATGATATATGTACAGTTCATCCTGCTTTCAATGATCATAAAAAAAATGTCAACTATCCAGAAAGCAACTCTATGCTTTTATTTAAAACTGTTAGGTTCGTACCAGAATTTTCAGTCAATGGGGTCAATACTGGAAGATATACCTGATCTTTTTTCTATTTGCTAATTAAAAATAAATATGTATAGAAAGGAGAATGCTAACGACCGCACTTAGGGCAGCGGTTAATGTGCACAAAGCATCTTGATATATGTAAATAGTGCATAAAAAACTGTAAATGCATATTCATATGCATAGAATGTGTATTAAAATTTTACCTCCTTTTAGCATTGTGTACATACTCTCCATGCCCAGTGGATAGTGGTTAGAAAATCATAGGGTTAAAAGAAGGCAAGTTATAATTTTATTGGGTTGCTTCGTGCGTGGGTCAATTTCATCACAATTGTGGAGTCAAATTCACACAACACGAAAAAAAAATTGACTTGATCAATGGAGAAATTTGGAAGTTAGTGGGCTCAACCAAATGTACCTCTGCCCATGGCAGGAAGACCATTAAATTATATCTATTGTCTCTTGGAAAATTCCTCCACGATCATTAGGGCACTAGTGGCCTGAGTTTGAGTTGAACAAGTGTCGAAGTTAGTGAGAACTGACAAGGTGCTTTTCACTTGGTTTTGCTACATCTCCATTGCGATTCTTTTTAACTAATACCCACAATAGGTCGCTCCTTAAAAAGTTATTAAAACTTTGGGATGAAAGAACTCAGAGAACTTAATTTGTTCTTAGGGTTGAAAAAGCAGAGGTCGTGTTTGAATTGATGGTTTGCAAGAGGCATATACGGAAGAGAAGCAAAATAGAGGGGAACAAAAATATGAATTTGGTTTTTTCCTTTCCTTATCCTCATATCCTTTACCTTTTCTTTCCCTTTATAGGTTCCTCCACAAAGGGATGGTCAAAACCAAGCAGAGAGGACAAACCCCATGGCTCATCAAGACTTTCGAAAGAGACATATATTAAGCTTTCAGCCAAAATTTGGTATGTCTGTTTGCTCACCAGATAAAACACTTGTCCAAGAAGGTGACACAGTCACCATGGGTTGATTTCCAGGAAGAAGAAGATAGGGAATCCTAAAAGGGTAAGCTTTAGGAATTTTCTTGGAAGTCTAATGGATGCAAAATTCTGCACTACACTAAACATTTCTTTTGAAATGAGAGCACGTATCCCACCATAACTAATCCTTAATTTGGGCATAGGTGTCAACAAATAAAATCAAGTTAGTTGCAAAGATTTTCATCTTGAGGTATTTTTTTGGTTGGCAGATGACACTTTAGATACTGCAGATACAAGCAGGTTCATGTGTATTCATTGCGGTCACAAAACTGCATTCAACCAACTTGGGATAGCCCAGTTTGGCCACCCTTCACAATCCACCTGGGTGTTAGGGAATCAATCCTTGCATTAGTTACCGTTTTGATCTGTTCTTTCACATATCAGGGCTCTTCTTTGATACTTACTAGCTGTTGGCCATATGTGTATGCCTCTGATAGATGCTGCAGTGTGTTCAAATAATCAGTTCTAATTTTTATCTTGATGTAGTTCTACCAACTGAGAGTGAGAGAGAGAGAGACCACACTCACGAAAGGCATTTTACGACTTTTAATGGATAAGTGAGGACGCATTTTGCATCTTACAGAAACTATTTGCTGCTGGAAAATATTATAGGCTAGCCACTAGCAGGACTTGCTCAACCTCAGTTTCATTAATGAGGTTTGAGTAGAGTGCCTGGATGGAGCCACAAGTGCTTTGCCTCCACCTACCTTTCTTACAAAAAATTCACTTCCGCCCATTACTCTTTACTCTTTAAACACTCTCTAAAATTTCCCCCCACCCCAAGGTTTTAAACAAATTTTTCCCTCCTCTTCATGAGGATTTGATGTGATAGTGTTAAACTGCGCTGTATTTACCTAATTTGTCAGCACCATGAGACCACCTCAAACGCTTAAACCAAAAACAAATACATATATAAGCGTGTTGCGTAATTTCCAGTATACTTCAAAACGATACAATCTTTATTTATAAAGTGACCCGTTTCGCACATGCATTCTAAGCACCAACAAAAACAGTAGAGGGAGGCGGCAAAGAGCTTACACTTGAGGGTTTCGCAAACCAAAGCGAAAGTGCCTTTCTTGTTTCTGACGGAGGGGCTATACACAAGCGATTTAATCGAACCCACTGCTCGATGGTTGGCATCTCCGTGCAGAACGCTCCGTAACACCTTCGCCGCCTCTCTCCGGGCAAAGTACGCAGAGCGTTCGGCACTGCTCACCCGCCCGTTTTCCGGCTTCTTCGCCGCAGAAGTTGCAGTCCGCCCGTTTTCCGGCTTCTTCGCCGCAGAAGTTGCAGTTGCGCGTTTCTTGAAACGCGCCATTTCTCACTCTAGGCTCGCTAGCAACAGAACTAACGAGAGAGAGAAGACCCAGACTGGGTTAGCTGATGATGAAGACGGCCAACGTTCAAACTCCGGGGTGGGGTCCCATTCAAGTGTGATGACAGCGAGGTTAGAGCATCCACACATCGGTCCCTCTTACGCTTAGGGATGGCAACGGGGCGGTTCGGGGCGGTTATCCGCATAACCGCCCCGATACCCGAATGGAATACCCGAACCGAACCCGCCCCGATACCCGAATGGAGGAAGAAGGGGTGCTCCATAACCGAACCAAACGGGGTTCGGGTATTCCCCGAACCGAACGGGTACCCGAATGGGGTTATAAAATAATTAATATAATATATATATATAGGACCTGGGTTATAAAATAATTAATATAATATATATATATATATATATATATATATATATATAAAACGACGTCGTTTAATTTCGGTTCGGTTCGGTTCGGGTTCGGTTCGGGTAACAGTTCGGTTATTCTTCTAACCATAACCGAACCGAACCCGAACGGGTATTTGTTTGTTCCTACCATATCCATACCCACGGGGAAAAAAACGGTTACGGTTCGGGAAAAATTAAGCGGTTCGGTTCGGATAACCATCGGTTCGGTCCAAATTGCCATCCCTACTTACGCTCCTCGTTCTCTATTTAAAAAAGTAATTCTTTCGAATACATTTCAATCTCGTACCGGTAAGAGTATCGATTTTGTTATTGGTATGGTACATATCGGTACCGATAGGTACCGGGGTACCGTTTCAGATTTATCGCTAAAAAATAATATAATTTTTTAACTAATATTCTTTACAAAAAATTATATTTGACATATAAAGTAAACCCCACAACTTAAAAATAACTCACAAAACATAATATTTTCAAAGGATAATAATAAACCTATGATATTTCAATATCATTTAATACAAAAAATTTATAAAATTAGTTAGCATACGCTTGATTAGAAAGAAAAATTAATATTCATTTTAACATTAAGGTATGAAAAGCGAAAAAAAAGAAAAATTAACATTCATTTTCTTGTCTAGAGAAATTGAAAAGAAAAATTAACATTCATAAAGTATCGAAAGTGGAAAAAAAAATATTTATTTTCATGTATGTATGAAATTATAAATAAAGGTTAACATTTACTTTTTATTTTAAATTAAAAAGCAATGTTAAGTTTAAAAAAAGAATGTTAACATTCATAAAAAGGAATATTAACTTCAAACTTAAAAAAATGATAATGTTTCCTTTTAATTTTTATAAAAAATATGTTAACTTTTCTTTTTGCATTATAAATTTTCATACCTTAATTAGGAGTATTTACAAGGAAAATGACAAAAAAACAAAGGTATATAAATGTAATTAAAAAATACATAAAAAGTAAAAAAAATTAAAAAAATTAAAAAAAAAAAAGAAAAACCGGTACCGGCCGAGATCCGGTATTTGGCCGGTACCGCTGGTATTGGCCGGAACCGGCCGGTACCGGCCAAAACCGCCGGTATTCTCGCCGGAACGGTACGGACGTCCGACGGTACCGATTTTGGTCCGGTACGGGACGTACCGCTCGGTACCGGACGGTACGGTACGAAATTAATTACTTTGATCCTTTCTATCATGTGATGTTTTTTTTATTTTTGTGAATAATATAATAATTTTTGTCAACATAATCTCTCTATTTAGTAAATACAAAATTAAAATCAATCATTATTTATGTTATTTAGAGAATTTAACATAACCAACATTAGAAACGTAGCTCTTTAAAGGTAAAAAATGAGAATTTCTTATAAGCTCGTAACAATATTCAGATGGAAATGATCTTTTGTTTTATTAATATTTGGTCAATTACAAGAGAGGAAGATGGTAAACAATGGAATTGAGACGAAGAAGGGAAAGAGAGAAGTGAGCAGGAACATGCAAGCAAAACAACTCACATCTCTCCCTAAACTCTATGGCCTCGTTTGATAAAAGGTTTGAAAACCGTGGGATTCGTAGAGTGGTGGGATTAGGATAGGATTATTAATACCAATGGATTATTAATACCACGTCTAAAATTAAAAATCATGTTTGTTTAAGACTCGGGATTGGACTAATAGTCCAAGGCTAGTGTTTGTTTGTACGAGGGAGGATGAGACTAAAAATAAAGTTTCCAATTTTGCCCTTCAATTTTTAATTGTGTTTTTTGATTGTTCACTTAAAAATATTGGTTTTTAACTCTAATTTTTAACTTCAATTTTTTTTTAACTCTAATTTTACTTTAACAAAATTAATCAAATAATTGTTGAGGAATATAACTTATATAATCCGCATATTTTTTCAAAAAACAACATAGTAAAATAGAAAGCATTACATTAGATTAGTTTTCATATTTTTCGCAAAAACATAAGACAATTATCTAACATAAATCCATACAAAGTTTGATTCTAATTATCGCTAAAAAAAAAGTACCATACAATATATTGGAGAAATAGAGACGTAACGGCGCCGAGAGTGAACCAAACAAGGTTATGGCCACATCGCGACCGTCCAACCACTTCTTCATGCGTATTACCGGTGGCCGTTGCAGTTTCTTCAACAGTTTGTAACATTGGGACTTGAGTGTCATCCGTCGCTTGCCTTGCAATCGGTCTTGTGGAAGTGTAGTCCGCAAGACATGCAGTGTTGGCTTCCTCAAAAGTTCCAAATTTCTTAAAAAGTGCACGTGGATATCCAGAGACTTGTTGGTTGCAAACTGCCCAAGAATCGTAAACCCCCGGGGTACGCCCCACGTAGACAACGTAGTAGAATTTCTTGCTTGCTATTCCTAGCTTAATATGAAACAAACATACAGATTGGAAAAGGTTACAAATAAATTACGAAAGAAAATTTTGAGGAATGTTAAATACAATCCCAAAACCGTGAACCAACATGAAAACATGAACCAAATTTTGTGAAATTCAGCTACCTATTCTGCCATTCAAAACTATGAAAACACACCATGAAAGTTCTGGAATTACTTAGCACCACAAACAAGAATATGGATTCCTAATACAATGATTCTCTCTATCCAATCTCATGCGTTCCATCAGATTAAAAGGAGGGATCAGTTTGGGCTCAAGCTGCCCAAGAATCTCATGCATACCATGCATACCATCAGCGAGAATCATAAAGGAAACCAAAGGGTATAAATTAGTTAACCAAACACCTGTCCAAATCATTGTGAACACAATACAAGACAGCAGTACTCATTCCTAAAAGAAAGGTTCCACATCATTGTCCATCAAAATTATGTGAACACAATACAAGATCTGGAAAATGTTCCACAGGGTTGTGGACTTCTCCACATCATTGTTCCACATCATACAAAAGCATTTACGAACTATATATTAACAGAACCACAGGGTTGTGGACTTCTTAAACCCCTAGAAGCAGAAACTTTCACAATTCCTACATACCACTTTTTCAAACCCAAAAGCATGCACTTTCACAACCCAAATTTAACCCAAAAGCATGCACTTTCAAAATCCATGATCACAAAGTTTGACAACCCAAAAGCATGCACTTTCAAAACCCAAGATTTGCGAACTTTCATAACCCAAAAGCATGCACTTTCAAAACCCAAAAAAGCATGCACGTTCACAACCCAAGGCATCCACTTTCAAAACCCAAAAGTTTTTAAAACCCATATTCACGTCTCTCAAATAAAAGCACCCAAGAGCATACACACCCACTCGATCTTGTCCTCCGGCGATAGGCTAAAAAATAGATCAACGTGCTTAGGATTGTTGACAATCATGGTAGCGGCCCTCAACCTTTGACTACTTTCAAGTGGTAAAGACTTCAGCTCATCTTTCACTTGCTTCCTCGCATGAGACATGTCTTGCTTGTAGCATATCCCACGTGCAATTTCAGCCATTCTATTGTTTGTGTTCTCGAAGAACGTCCCAAAACTTTCAGCAATTTCTTTTAGGCCTTTTGCTCGTAAACCCCCGGCGATCGGCTGTTGTTCGGTTGATCGGACGCGTTCTTCAGCTCCGGTTCTCCCTCTCACAGCGCCGCAACTTCAGGTTGGGAAGAAGAGTGCTGCGTATGCGGTATAAGTATTAGCTAGGTTAAGTTAAGGCCATTTTGGTATTTATAGAAAATATCCATGGGCTTTTTGGTCTTTTTGCGTTCAGTTGGTGGGATTGGATTACCAATACCACATCCACCAGGTCATTACCAAACCCCTCTAATGACCTCCTTACCAATCCTTGGGTTTATCAGTCTGGACCCAATTAAGGAAAACAAACACCCATTTTGGGGGGCCCACTGGACTATGAGTCCAAACTCAAGTGTTAGGAGGTTTAACAAACAGGCTCTATAACCCTATTTACACTAAAACATAATACAACACAAAATACACTTGGGTTCCTATATTTGTTATTATGACATACTAAACCCCTGAGCTTATCAATTTCTTCCTAAATTGATCCAAAAAAAATAGATGCTCTAAGAGCATCCACACCACCCTCCTCTAATTTTTTCTTTTTCTATTTTGAGAGATTTTACATCGGCCTCTTCTGATCTACTCTCTATTTTATTATTTCTACAGTACTTTCTATATTTCTGGAGCCACGATAATCTCCTTTTTTTATTTTTTATTTCTTTCTCCTAAAATTAAATATAAAAATAATATTTTATTAAAATAAAGATAAAATAGAGAGTCTGATGCAGGAGGCATTTGAAATATATAGCTCTTTAAAGTAAAAATGAAAAAAATTCTCCTTAATTTAGTTCAAAAAATAAAAGTGTGAATGCTCTTAGCACAACTCTGCATTCACAACTGACTCGAGCTTTCGCCCTAATCTTTTTAGGAACACTTATTTTTTGGTCCTATCTATAAGTATTCACTAATTTTTTATCATATGTAATTTTAAAGTTTATGTTTTGGTTCTATTTTTTAAAAAATACCTAACTTACCCTGATTTTTAAATTGCTCTAACTTCAGCATAGTGCATTTTCATTTCAGTTTCATCCCCTCCTAACTAAGATCACGGAAAGTCGATTGACTTTTCGATCAAAATTTATTGCCCTCTATAATTGTAATGGTAGATTTGCTAACCTAAATCTCTACAATTTTTTTTGTTCTTTTTCAATGGTAAATATGCATATCATGGTAAATTTCTACAACCCCAAAATATTTTTTGATTTTGCGATGGTTAATTTGTAGATCATGGTAAATTTCACATACTTAAAACGGATACTACAAATAAAAACGATAATCTGCAGATCATGATAAATTTGCAAAACATGGTAAATTTCAGCAACTCTAAAATATGGTAAATTTGCAATGGTATATTTGTATATCATGGTAAATTTCAGACTTAAAATGGATACTACAAATAAAAACGACAATAATAGACTTTACTCACCGTGTAATTGAATTATCTTCGAAAAATATTTTTTACATTGGATAATAAAATCTTCCTCCTAACTCGTAACACTCAGATTCCGGTAAATAAGAACATAAAAGTTGCGAGTTTATGTGATAGATGATGGGGAATATAAGAACGAAATACTTATGTGATAAACAAAAATTCGGCCAGTGAAATATAGTAATATTCTCAAGGATAAACAAAAATCACTAAAAAAATCTTCGGAATATTCTCAAGATTCCACTAAATAGCTAAAAAATCCGGTGATATATGTGTTTAATATTTCGGCCAGTGTCTTTCGAATTCCGATGATATTCTCAAGATTCATTGAAAATTATTTGCCATATTTGGTTTCATATTTAAGCCTAATTTACTTCTATGATTCTAAACCTACCAAATTAGAAATTATAAGTTTTCACATAAAAGAGACTAAAAAGGTAAACTAACACTGAAAAATAATGGTAAAAATGTCAAGTCATGTAAAAACTGGATGCAAATATAATTTCAAAAAATGAATGAAATGAAAACTTGCGTTGTTTGGGCTAATAGGACCTTGATTTAAATTACTCATCTTTTTATTGGTTTTTAATCTCTATTTACCTCTTCTTGCAATTATTAATTATGTATTAAATTTTTATAAATTATCGATTTGAAAGAATTTTAAAAAATAATATATTATGATAAAAATTATAATATTATAATAAAAACAATAATAAAATAAAATAAGTGAGTTTAAAAAAATTATAGTTTTCTTAATTTTTGATAGTGAGAAATGCTAGAGGTACACGCGTGTTGTACAGATTAGATACAGATTAGCCATGTGGCAGTGGCTCTCAATTTTGTGCCCTTCCAACTGCGTGTAGTTGGTAAAAAGTTCAAAAATGCTACACACACACCCTTATTACACACCTTTTTTACACAACACCCAAAACGACGTCGTTTTGGGTGTGGGCCAAATAAAAAAAAAAAAGCAAACCCAGAATTTCATCATCCTGTTTCAGCTTCTTTCCCGCTCTCAACCCCACAAACCCAGATCTCTTCTTCCCCCCCAAACTTCTTCCCCGTTCGTCTTCCCTGTACCAGTCTTCTTCTCCATTCCCAACCCCCCAAACTAGTCGACCCCATCCCACCTCACGACCGACGACCACCACCCCTCCACCACCGACCACCGCGGACAAGACCCGACCACCAAGGTCTCTTAGTATTTCTCTTCTCTCTCTCTACCTCTGCTCTAATTCTTTTATTTCGAACCCTAGCTAATTGAAAAACTAGGGTTCTAATTTAAGGTGTGTTAAAAATTTGTGTGTGTAGCATTATTGCAATCCTAATGTCTTAGATTCCAATTTCGCTATTCATCTCCTCTCTCTCTGTGTCTGTGTGCGTGTGTGAGTGTGTGCCGCTGAACTCAAGTTTTTTGGGTTTGGCTTCTTATGTTTCTGATGTAGAATTTGGTATTAGCTTTGATATTACTATTGTAATTTGAAATACCCATTTGCGCTTCGATTTTTTTTTTTCCCATTTCTATGTGCATGCAACTCCAAATTCTTTATTATATCCAAGTAAATTGGCAATTTCTTCTCTTATCTTCCAAGACTGGAAGATTTCCTTAGTTTATCTGTTTGACTTTGAGGCTTCTGCAGAGTTTGTGTGTAACAAATTGGCAAAAAATTGTAATAGTTATAACTTTCCCAGCTTGAAATCAAAATTAGAAAACCATGCTCCTATCATTCTCACCATTTGGGTTACTTTTTTAAGCAAATTTTATGATCAATAATTTTAATCTGATTCATCTCTACTGTCAAGATAATATTGATGTTCTGATTAATTGCTTGTAGGGTCTCTTCTTCTATAGAGGGTAAGACTCTAAAATAGTTTCAAAAGCAAGTTTTGTAGCCTTGATGTCTAGGCTTGTCGTTCTTGTTCATTATCAATCAAATAAATAAGTCTGCTGAGATATTAAGTCAGGTAGAGAATAATTGGGAGAGATTGATAAAGAAAAGGCTAAATGTATCACTAGGGGAAAACATCAAAATGGACTGAATGCAAGCAAGAAATGGACATGTGCATCACCCTCCATGGTACTAGAAATGTAGGTCAATCTGTTTATTTGATTTGTTTGAACATGTTTGCTGTATTATTTTTATGACGTATTGTTGGAAATAGATGGAATCTACCGAGTTTTGTTTTGGTATCCTTGTTTTCCCATCTCTAAGACAAGGGGACAAGCCTCAATATTCATACTTGTTATGTGTCTTTGCTTGCAGATCTTGGAGAAGAATTTGGACAGGGTGGAAGCAGTTTTTGGGAAGAGCTTTCCTATGCAATGCATAGCATATTAGTAGGTGTTTCAAAATTGGATGCAAATACAGTCGGTGAAGTTAAAAGACATGAATGGACTGATCCCATACTTCATGAACTGATAAACTGGGAGATAGGCATGGAAAGAAAAGCTTATTTATGAGCTGGAGAAGTATGCTGCTGCAACAGATTACTCCTGAAAGCACAATGCCATGTGCAATGTTCCTGTTATAACTCAATGAGAAAGTGACTTTGTGTGAATTAGAGAATGTAACCCAATAGAGAATGTAATGATATTTTTGTTAGTATATTGTTTTGATGAATGAGAGAATGTAATGACATTATTTTGAATCAATGAGAATGCATTGTTATAAAGTGTTGTAAGTTTTGGTGAATTGTTGCCGTTGTTAGTTTGAGACGCAATGCGTTGGGTTTGGCCATAAAGTAAAGAAATCATGCCAAATTTTTTCAAAATTTTCAAGATAGATGCGGACATCGACATAGGACACATTTAGATCAAGTGAAAAAACTCATAACCATGTCAATGTCATCGTACTCGAGCAAGCAAGTTAAAAGGAATATCCAAACTCATAGTAACAACGCGAGCAAACTCATAGCCATGCCAATCAAATAGTACTCGAGCAAGTAAGTTAGTTAAAAGGGATATCCAAACTCATAGTAAGAACGCAAACAAACTCATAGCCATGCCAATCACACAGTACTCGAGCAAGCAATTTAAAAGGGATATACAGACTCATAGTAAGAACGCAAACGAAGTTATAGCCATCTTCTCAACGTACTCGAGCAAGCAACTGAAAAAGGGATATCCGAACTCATAGTAAGAACGCAAACAAACTCATAGCCATGCCAATCACACAGTACTCGAGCAAGCAATTTAAAAGGGATATACAAACTCATAGTAAGAACGCAAACGAAGTTATAGCCATCTTCTCAACGTACTCGAGCAAGCAACTGAATCTAAGATCATCTCTTTTGCTTGAGTTACTAGCATGTCGAACTTGTTTATTTCCCTTTTGAGTTACATGTGTTTTATTCGATTAGAAATTTGAATGTGTCATGTGTCTGTATCTAACTTCAAATATTTTTAAAAAAAATTTGTCATGGTTTCCTTACTTTATGGCCTAACCCGACGCTTAGCGTCTCAAACTAGCGGCATGAGTTTGTGAGTTTATTTGACTTACTAGCATGTCGAACTTGTTTACTTCCCTTTTGAGTTACATGTGTTTTATTAGATTAGAAATTTCAATGTGTCCTGTGTCTGTATCTGACTTCCAATATTTTAAAAAATTTTGGCATGATTTCCTTACTTTAAGGCCTAACCAGACGCCTAGCGTCCCAAACTAATGGCAACAATCCACCAAAACAAACAACAACAACTTCAACGTACAAATCTACTGACCAATAACAATGCATTCTCATTGAGATACAACAAAATCATTACATTCCATATTCACCTTAAGTTACATTCTCATTGAAATCCATTCTCTCATTCACATTAAGTTACATTCTAATTGAGTTACAACAAAAAAAATGCATTCGGCTTCGAGAGTGTCAGCACTTCAAATTTGAAAATCGCAGCAGCTTGTGGCAGCAACTTGTATCTGATTTGAAGTGGTAGCACCTTTTGGGAAACTCTTTGGCATTGTATCTGATTTGAAGGGGAAATCTTTCTCTTTTTGACGAAAGATGTGTTGTGAAGACATGAGCATTTTGGTTCACCATCATTATCTGCATCAAAATGAGTTAAGTTTGTGAGTCCTCATCAAGAAACAATGTAATTGCATTCTATTCTTTCTCTCCAAAGGTCTGGTCTAAGAGTGGAAGACATGTAATTGTTACCAATTTACGACATAGGGCACCAAACTTAACAAAGAAACTTTAGGAAAGAGGGGGAAAAACAATGTTATGGAATGAGGAACTTCTTTGCAACATTTCAATCTGATTGTTCGCATTCTGATTCTTGGCATTTTGACTCTTGGCAACCAAGAAGATGAAACAGCATTTTAGAAGAAATATTTCTTTTAATACAAAGTGCTATCCCTTTCAAATCCTAAGTGTATTTTCAATCCAAGTATCACATACCTTTTGAATTCTAGAAAACAAGGAACTTTGTATGATTCCTGTTAGCAATTTCCTTTGATATGATTCCTGTTAGCAATCATGAGACCATTTCCAGGAGCCATTTGATGGAAATGTGGATGATGGTAAAGCATATGTATACAACGGCCTATGTGATCCATCCAAAAGTATATCCTCTATCTATTTCACTTGCTATGCAGCTCATAAGTGCAACAGACTCATCTTAATTAAAAGCAAAAAAATTACAATGTAAGTACAGGAGGACTTTAAAACATCAAGACTGTTTAGCCGATTATCAGCAGATAAGCACCTTTTAAAAAAAAAAGAAAAGACAAATGTGACTACAACTATAATCAAGTCAATGGCCCAAATTTAAAATTTCAAGGCAGGTAGTATCCAAACAATACAGATACACCCATACTATAAAGAAAGAAAATTGACGCACCATCATCATCAATCTTGGGGTGAAATGGTGTCTTTGGTTCAGTGATTTTCTGCCTCAAGGGTTTATTTGCTTCAATATCACCAAGATTAGCCTCATCCCATCGTACACGGCCTCTAGTACCCAGATAACAATCACAAGGTCAGCACAATTTTTATACATAACTTCAGTCAAACCTAACCTAATAAGGGCTAGGTGAAGGAAAGACCATACAAGAAACTAGGAAAGGGAAAACATAGAATTTCAAAAGATACAAATACTAGTAAAAACGAATCACAAACAAGTGCCAAAGATATCAATAGATTTAGAAGTACACACACACACACAAATACTAGTAAAAACGAATCACAGGTCAGGCATGGATGGAAATGAATTCATATAAGGTGATATTCTAAAATTTTGAATTGTTAACAGATATTCAGATTCACTCGACCAGAGATTCAGAACCCTGAAATTCGAAGTTTACAGAGAATTCCAAGGAAACAACAAAAGGAATTTTAGAGAGAGAGAGAGAGAGAGAGAGAGAGACCTGAAGGAGATTTTGGGTAAGGAGGGTGTAGTGAGGCCTCTCATCTCCGTGACGCCATACCGCCGAGGCTTCTCCGGACGATCTTCGTCCTCATAGAAGCTCATCCACCGTCGGTTGTGGACGTGGAGGTGGGACGTTGGGGGTGGGGGTGGGGGTAGTCTAGTTCGTTTTGGGGGAAGACGAAGCCTGGGTTTGGGTGAAGCGTTTGCTGTTTTTTTTTTTTTTTATTTGGTCCACACCCAAAACGACGTCGTTTTTGGTGTTGTGTAAAAAGGGTGTGTTAAAAGGGGGTGTGTGTAGCATTTTTGTAAAAAGTTACCCATGTGCTTTATGAAATATTTTTCCAAAAATGCTATTAGTAAGGAACGGGGGCCCGAACATCCCACCGATGGGTCCCTCCCCCACCCAACAACATGCGTGGCTTTTTCTTTTCCTTTGGACTCAGGACTCTCTCTCTCCTTAACACACACACACTCTCTCTCTCCTCTCACAATACAAAATAACTTTTTTAACCAAATGCAAAATGGCCTTACCTAATTAACTTTTTGTTTTTATTTTTATTAAAAAATTTATATACTTTAATTTTTTTATCATTTTTTTAGTTTATTGATTCGTCTAGACAAGAGATGTTGATAATTTATCATAATTAACGAGTCTTTATCAAAATATTTCGAGCTCACGATTAATCTCGAAATAATTTGTCAAGTAAACGGTAATTTTTCGAGAATAACATTTAAAAAGTACGACTGAAATGAGTTCAAATAAACGATACTAGTCACTTTCTTTCCTCTAAAATTGTGTGCATTAAGGCTGTATTTGGCCAATTTTATTTATTCAAATTTATTTTTTGTCTTTTTTTTTTGCATTTATTATTTTGAATTCAATATTTTGTAATTTATTGGTCCTTCTTGATAAAAGAAATCTTAAAAGTATAAAATTATTTCAAAAAATTTTAAAAAGTCATTAAAGACGACGATAAGCTCAAAAAAATTAGTTTATTTTTGTCTTTTCTAATTTTTTTTTAAATTTGATCTATTATTTATAACTTTTTTGAAAGCTCTCGTCGAGATGAACCAATAAACCACAAAAAATTGATGAAAAATAAAAAATTATAAAAAAATTTCATATAAAGACAAAAAAAATTCAATAAATACCACAGTCTAAATGAACCCTTAGGAATCCAGGTGGCATTGAAAATTTCTCTCTCCCTTCTCTCTCTCAAAGGTTAAAAAAAAGTGATTTGTATTTGTTAATTTGTATATTTTGTTGTTTTTCTTGCTGATTTATAAAAGAAAGTTTAATTTTTTTTAATTACTCAAAAATATTCACATTCATTACATAATGCGTTCAATTTTTGAAAAAAAATGGACACCACTCATTTAAACCTCTTTCGATTGTAATTTTTTTATTTCATTTTCAAAAAATACTAAAAGTTTACTGTTTACTTAAAAAATTATTTTGAGATTAACTATGAGTTCAAAATATTTTGTTGATTTATTGAATAAAATTAAAAAAATTTAAATTATTTAAAAATATTCACATTTATCACATGTTATAATGCATATAATTTTAGAGAAAAAATGACTAACACTGCTCATTTGAACCCCTTTTGGTGGTGATTTCTAAATTTTATTATTAAAAAAGTATAAAAAATTTACCGTTTACTTAAAAATTATTTCGGGATTAACTGTGAGTTTAAAATATTTTGATAAACACTTGTTGAATTAATAAATTAAAAAATGATAAAAAAATTAAAGTATATAAATTTTTTTTGAATCAAAATAAAAATATGAAGTTAATTAGGTGAGGCCATAGTGTATTTGATTAAAAAAATTATTTGTAATAAGAGAGAGAGAGAGAATTAAAACGAGAGAGAGAGCCCAAAGGAGAGGGCCACGTGGGTGGGGGGCCACTAGCAGTGGGGTGTGGGGTGTTCGGGCTCCTATTCTTTACTAATAGCATTTCTGCTTTTTTCCGCTCCCCCCTCCACCTCCTCCTCCACCACCAGTCTCTCTGTCCCAGCATTTCTTCTTACACATCTCACACACATTTGTTTTTTTATTTTTTATATTTATTCAATTGAATATTGTATTTATTAGTTTTGTATTATTATTTTTACAAATTATTAGTTCGTCTTGAAAAATATAATTTAAAAAGTTTTTTATATTTATTCAATTAATTTTTTGCATTTATTAGTTTACAATATTATTTTTTATAAATTATCAGTTCGCCTTGACAAAAACAATTTAAAAAATATAATTTTTTTCCTAAAAGTTAAAAAAAATTACTAGAAAAAAAGAAATAAGCCAAAACAGGAATTTCAAACTTATTTTTGGTCTCTTATAAAAATTTTAAGTTTTTGTACATAATTTTTATTTTTCTAAAGTATATTATTGAAAAGAAAAAAAATTAAAGTCAAGCATTAGACTTATTTTTACGTATGAAAAGCATGAATATAACATGTAATATACTATTTGCTTATGTGTTTGATTCTCCAGATATGATTAATTTTGTCTAATCAGAATTTTTTTGCCTAATTAGGTTGTATTACATGTTACAAAAAATTAATCAAACTTATTTTTTGCCTGAATTTAAACTTTTATTAATTATTAGTACTTATATTTTAGAAAAATAAAAAATTGTGTTTAAAAATTTAAAATTTTCATAAAAGACGGAAAATAAATAAAAAAATGTCCCGTTTATGCTTATTTCTTTATTTCTAGTAAAGTTTTTTAACTTTTAGGGAAAAAAATTTATACCTTTTAAATTATTTTTGTTAAGACGAACTAATAACGTGTAAAAATAATAATGCAAAACAAATAAAAACAAAAAATCAAATAAAAAAATTTAAATATTTTTTGTCAAGACGAACTAATAATTTTTAAAAATGATAATACAAAACTAATAAATACAATATTCAATTGAATAAATATAAAAAATAAACAAATCTAAATTAGTATATAAAAACAAACAAATATGTGTGTGAAATGTGTAGGAAGAAGTGGTGGGACAGAAAGAGTGTAGGAAGAAGTGGCTGAGAGAGAGAGAGAAAGAGAGGGAGTGAATGCCAAGTCACATTTTGGGTGACTTTTCTGGACACCCAATTTCGGGTGCCTAGCATTTTCCTAATTTTAAAAGGGAAATGTTATACACTCAGAATTGGGCACCCAGAAAATCCTCAGAATTTGAGCCGAAGCCCCTCTCCTCGTCCTTTCTCTCTCTGGACCTGGAGCACCCCCTCCCACCCCCACTTAGTTCACTCTCTCTCTTATAAAACACATTTTTTCTTTTTTTGTATTTATTAGTTTTGTATTAATTTTTTACTAAATTCTTTGTTCCTCTTTTTTTTAAGAATTTCAAAAGTATAATTTTTTATCTAAGAAAAATATATAAGCTAGGTCTGTTTTGTTTTATTTTTTATCGTTTATGAATTTCTTTTAATTTTTGGACATACTATTTACTTTTCTAAAACGTCTTTTCAATATGAACCAATAATTAAATAATATTTTTATTCATCTCATGTGCCATTAATCTTATGAGACCAGTCTATATACAAGGCAAAATTCTAACTTTAAATGGGTCACTAGACTCACTACAAGTGGGCGGTGGGATTAATTACCTGAGGACTAGTTGACAATAGATTTTTTTAGTCTCAAAGTCAGCCGGATACCTCGGCTATCAAAAAATATATGTATTTGAAAAAAATAAAAAATTATGCTAAAAAACTAAATAAAATCCATTAAAGACGAAAAATAAACTGAAACAAACTTGTTTAAGTTTTTTTTCCCTTTAGTGAAAATTTTTAAATTTTTATACAATAAATTACACTTTTTTAATGCTAGAATTATAATTTTTACGTTTTTATAAGAGAGAGAGAGTGAGAGGGCGTGAACCAAGTGCTCCAGGTCAGAGAGAGAGAGAGAGAGAGAGATAGAGGAGGAGGAGGGGCACTCCACAATAATTCTATGGGTACTAAAAATGGGTACTAAGAATGTACAAATCTTACTTGCACTGTGGATGGCCTTGGGGCCCACTATTTTTCCAAATCTGTTCAAAATTTTGGACAAAAATTTGAGCGGATAAAAGCCCTAACTTTTCACCTTTTCAAGTTTCCAGCAAATTAAAAAAGATCCATCGAATATCTCTTACATTATTCCCACCACCGACCACCACTAACGTCGTCGGACCACCACTATAGTCACCGTTACAGTCTACATTATTGCAGCCGTCGTCATTCATCTCTGTCCACACTATTGCCTTCGCCGTCGTCATTCGTCTTCATCTTTTTGCTCGTTCTACTTCATCTTTTCAACACAGTGCTTCCATCATTTACGTACCGTTATTTTCGTCAACACAGCGGCTTCTTGAACACTACCTAAAAAAGTGAGTTTTTTTCAACATGTCATTAATATCTACTGATATTTGATTTTGGCTGTAACATTTGGCCAAATACAGTAAATTGTGGTTATAGAGTATTTCATGATTCAACCCTTAGTATCTTGGAGGTTCATCATAGCAAAGGATTTGTGGAATGCAAGTGTTTGTTATAGTTCTCTTTTGCTGTATTCTGACTTTATCAACTGAATTCTTCTTTGGTGAGCAAACAAAAAAAATTATTTTACGATTCAAGTTGGATCCAATAAAAGAAAGACATCGTCACTCGACCAAAAAAAATCTATATAATGCACAAATACACCATGTGCAATGGAAGAACAATACAAAAGATTCTATAGAGTGCATTTAGTAGATATTTCCTACCACACAGATGATATGTATCCTTGCTTTTTCTTTGTCCTTTTTTCAGCACATATTCTTGTACATAGCCCCTGTTTTTTTCTTATTGAGTTGTAATTTCATGACAAGTTTAGTAAATCATACATTTTAAAAAGATCATATCACTTTAGCACAGTATTGAATTCATTAAGTTACTTGATTTAGTTTATAATTAATACTTTTTTTATGTACGATATGTGGAACTAAAATACTACAACAATTGATAATATTAATATTGATTTTTTTTGGATGTAGAAATGTGGAAAGATAAGAAATATTACCTGAATGTGACAAAGATGACATTGGAACTCTTTTGGGACTTGATTGTGGGGATTTGTCCGCGGAAGAAAATCCAGATATGGAGGATAAAATTAGGCTAAAACGTACTTTAAGTGTGAAGTACTTTTGGTTGAATTATTTTTGCTCATGTAGCTTAAAGATGGATTAAACTCATAATTGCTCAAGCACTCTTCCTCTCACTTTGACGCTTAAAATTCTTACTAGCCAAATTAATTATATTTTTATGTTTGTGTATATAAGACCTCAATTACGTAAGTAGGCTAATGGCAAAAGAAAAATAGCATGAAAGAAAATTTCACATTATTGCATTAAAAAAGGGTAAAATGGTATTGATATTATATTTCTTGGTCAACAAACAAATAGACCGAAGTGTTACAGAAAATAAAAAAAGTAAAAGTATATAGTATGATTGTAAAAAATAAAATGATATGTAATTTAATTACACCACAATTGAGGGAGTGTTGTGAAATTTATGCACATAGAATTATTATTCTCACCAACTTATTCTCTCTCTTCCCTCCCTTCTCCAAGATTGTCCCCGACAGTTTTTATCTCTAATTTATAATTTATTAGGCTTATTTCTATTCTATTTTCGTCTCATTTTATTTAGTTTTATGTTGATAAATACTTTACAAATTTGATGAAGAAAAGATGAGATGAAAAAAACTAGAAGCTTGGAGGCAGCATGAATATATTTATCTTAATAAACATACACACCGGCGGAGACAATAAGGTATTTCATTTACCAAGAACGTAATTTAAATTTTTATTCCAAATTTTCTATTTTGACCCCATTTTAAAAAAATAATTTTTTCTATAAGTTATTTCAAACATGTGAAATGTACATTTCTAAGTGATACATAAAGTCTATAACTCATGAGCATTTCTTTTTACCACAAATTAGACGCAAAACAACCATATTCTTTTTTTCTATCTTCAGTTCAAACTCTTGTTTGACAAACCACTTCTTACAAAATTATTGCAGTACGTTTTGTCTAGAGGAGAA
Organism: Arctostaphylos glauca; assembly: GCA_019985065.2. Taxonomy (NCBI): domain Eukaryota; kingdom Viridiplantae; phylum Streptophyta; class Magnoliopsida; order Ericales; family Ericaceae; genus Arctostaphylos; species Arctostaphylos glauca. Next base: position 10,993,928 of record JAHSPW020000005.1, read on the forward strand.
ACTTGATTAAGATTGTGTTTAATTTGACTTGATTATTTAATTATTGTTCCGTCTTTATGTAATATTATTTTATTATTTTTTTTCTTTCGTCAATTTTTTTGTGAATTATTGGTTTGTCTTAACCAGAATTTTCAGAAAAGTTATAGATAATTGACCAAATTTGAAAAAAGTTCAAAAATAATAAAAATAATCTAAAAATAATTTTCTTTTATATTTATTCATCGTTTTTAGTGATTTTTTAAAATTTTTAGACATAATTTTATAATTTTTAAATTCGTCTCATTGAAATAGTCCAATAATCCAAAAAAAATTAACCCCAATGACTAGACAGGGTTAGTCAATGACTAGACAGGGTTAGTCAATCTACACTTTTTAGGGGATGTGGGTAGGAAAGGAAATTGCTAGCGGTAAGTCTGCCACTTTTGTTTTTTGCAAGGAAAATACTACTCTTACACCCACACAAATTACAGGTGGGCCCACCACCACTCTCCCCAGCCACCCACTCTTCATTTGACACGTACCCCTGTCTTCCCTTTTTCCCTCCCTCTCTCCGTACAACTTTCTCTCTCTCTCTCACACACATATTTATTTATTTTTTAATTCTTATTCTTATTTTTTAGTTTATGTATTTATTAATTTTTTTTGTATTTATTATTTTAGCATTAATTTTTTTTATAAATTATTAGTTTATCTTGACGAAAAAAATCAAGTAAGTAATTTTTTTACAAGAGACAAAAAAAACCTAAATATAATCTATTTTGACTTATTTTTTTTATGAATTTTTTTTAGTTTTTAATATAACTTTTTACTCTTTTAAAACGCCTCGTCGAGAATAATTAATAACTAATAAAATATCAATAAGTTACACAAAAAATAAGTTCAATTAAGTAAAAAATAACATGTCACGTGTTGTATTTATGTTTTTCGTTTGTAAAAAAATTATTTAATGTTATATTCATATTTTCTAGGGCTAAGTGAGCAAGCAGCACTTGACAGAACTCTTTGGAGGAAAAGGATTCATCTAGCCGACCCCAATTGATTTGGTACATAAGGCTCAGTTTGGTTTGGTTTGGTTTGGTCTTTAGTAAAAAAAATTACTTTTAAACAAAAAAATTTACTTGGATGATTTTTTTCGTCAAGATAAATTAATAATTTATAAAAAAATTAATTCCAAAATAATAAATATAAAAAATTAATAAATAAAAAACTAAAAAATAAGAATAATAATTTAAAAAATAAATAAATATGTAAGAGAGAGAGGGGAAAGGGGGGACAGGTACATGGCAGATGGAGAGTGAGTGGCAGGGGAGAGTGGTGGTGGGCTCCACCTGGGTGTGCTTGGGGGTGTAATTTATGGGTGTAAGAGTAGCATTTTCCCTTCTTTTGAGCTTCAACTAAATTTGATATTCAATTTCAAAATTTAAAATTCCAGAGAAATTTTACACCACAGTCTTTCTTCTCTTCCCTCTCTCTATATCTAAAAATATTACAAAGTAATGTGTTTTGAAATATTTTTTTATCTTTATTTATTCAATTTTATTTTGTTAATTTTGTGTTAAAATACTTAAAATTATTGATTTGACTCTTAAACTATTCAAAAATATTCACATTTATCACATGTTTTAATGTGCCTAATTTTTAAAAAAATTGACCGATATCGCTCATTTGAATCATTTTCAGCCATACTTTTCAAATTTTATACTCAAAAAATACTAAGAACTTGCCATTAACTCAAAAAAAATTCGGGATTAACTATGAGTTCAGAATGTTTTGATAAAGAATTATTAAATTATGATAAGATATTTGTTGATTTATATTTTGAAAGAGATCCGAATGAGCGCTATTGATTAATTTTTTTCAAATTTGGACGTATTGGGACATGCGATGAATGTGAACATTTTGTATGATTTAAAAAAAAAATTAATTTTTTTTTATAAATCAACCAAAAAAACAATAAAATATAAATTAATAGATGCCTTAAACATGCAATAAACATTTTGTATGGGTGTAAGAGTAGCATTTTCCCTTCTTTTGAGCTTCAACTAAATTTGATATTCAATTTCAAAATTTAAAATTCCAGAGAAATTTTACACCACAGTCTTTCTTCTCTTCCCTCTCTCTATATCTAAAAATATTACAAAGTAATGTGTTTTGAAATATTTTTTTATCTTTATTTATTCAATTTTATTTTGTTAATTTTGTGTTAAAATACTTAAAATTATTGATTTGACTCTTAAACTATTCAAAAATATTCACATTTATCACATGTTTTAATGTGCCTAATTTTTAAAAAAATTGACCGATATCGCTCATTTGAATCATTTTCAGCCATACTTTTCAAATTTTATACTCAAAAAATACTAAGAACTTGCCATTAACTCAAAAAAAATTCGGGATTAACTATGAGTTCAGAATGTTTTGATAAAGAATTATTAAATTATGATAAGATATTTGTTGATTTATATTTTGAAAGAGATCCGAATGAGCGCTATTGATTAATTTTTTTCAAATTTGGACGTATTGGGACATGCGATGAATGTGAACATTTTGTATGATTTAAAAAAAAAATTAATTTTTTTTTATAAATCAACCAAAAAAACAATAAAATATAAATTAATAGATGCCTTACCATATTTCAATAACTCTTTATCAAAAAAATTTGAGTTTACAATTAATCCCAAAATAATTTTTTAAGTCAGTGGTAAAGTTTTAGTATTTTTTCGAAAATAAAATTTGAAAATACGAGCGAAAGGAATTTGAATGAGCGGTCCAAGTCAATTTATTTTTTTCAAATTTGGGAGCATTAAAACATGTGATAAATGTGATTTTTTTAAGATAATTTAAGATATTTTTAATTTTGTTTTATAAATCAACAAATAAAAAAATAAAAATAAAAAATAAATTAGCAAATACTTTACCATAATTCAATATTTTTTTCCCAAAATAATTATTTAAACCAACGGTAAATTTTTAAATATTTTTTTGAGGATAGCATTCATAAAGTACAACCAAAAGGGGATTCGAATGAGCGATGTCGGTCAATTTTTTCTAAAGTTGGGTGCATTACGACATGTGATAAATGTGAATATTTTTGAATGATTTAAACAATAAATTAATAATTTTAAAATAGATTAAATCAGGGTCCTATTTATCCTTATAATGTAGTGTTTCATCTCATATACTTTTTTAACTTATGTTTTCATCCTCATTTTATATGATTTGACAAGTTTGTCCTTATTTTTTAGTGTTAGATTACCCTATTATCCCTTTTTAAGTCAGAACATATATTCTAATTTGGTATGTTTATAATTATAATAATAAATATGGCTAAAATTACAGAATTATATAAGGTAAAAAATTTAACTGATTATGGAATCAATTCGCTGGATATTTTTTAATTGGATATGCGACAAAATATAGTAAATTTGTAATGGAATATGGTAAATTTGTGACTGAAGCTGTTGTTGGCCGAAATTGGGGTCTAAAGTTATGATTTTTCAGCAAATCTTCTATGCTTATGAATATGATTTTTCAGCAGATCTTATGAATTCGCCGGATGTTATTATGAAATAAGGACTGAAATTTTAAGATCAGAATATGGTAACAGGGCAGAATCTTAACGAAATATTTGATTGCCAATGAATCTTTCATGCTTATGGAATTAATTCACTGAATATTTTTCAATAGATATACGACATAATATGGTAAATTTGTGATGGAATTTACTAGATTTTATTATGGAATTGGGGTCTGAAGTTATGATTTTCCTACAATCCTTCCATGCTTATGAATACGATTTTTCAGCAAATCTTATGAATTCGCCGAATGTTATTATAAAACAAGGGTTGAAATTTTAAGTTCCAAATATGGTAAATTTGTGACTGAATTTACTGTTAGCCAAAATTGGCATCTGAAGTTATGATTTTTCAACAAATCTTGCATTCTTATGAATACGATTTTTCAGCAAATCTTATGAATTCACCGGATGTTATTATGAAATAGGGACTGAAATTTTAATGTCAGAATATGGTAATAGGCCAGAATCTTGACGAAATATTTGATTGTCCAACAAATCTTCCATGCTTATGAATCAGAATATGGTATGCTCAATATGAATAGATTATGGTTATTTTATAACAAATAGTTTTGCTGAACGTAGAACATAATAAATTTGTTCAAATAAAATCTGGTTGCTTTGGAATGATGTCATCAATATCAGAATATTGCACATTCCAAAATCAGTCATTAATGCTAATGTTCAAAAAAAAAAACTAGAATTCATTAGATGGTCCCAGTATTGATGCTAATGCCCAAAAAAATGGATAGAATTTGATGCGTAGAATCTGTTCATTTTGTTCATAAATTTAATATGAATATATGGTACATTCATACATATAGTTCATAGCATTAAGTACTTATGGTAAATTTGATCAAAATAGGCTAAATTCATACATACAGTTTATGACGTTAAGTACAACATGGTAAATTTAATCAGAATATGGTCAATTTGTACATAAAGTTCACATACGTACAACATGGTAAATTTGATCAGAATATCAAATTACGACATTAAGTACTTATGGTAAATTTGATCTAAATATGGTCAATTTGTACATATAGTTCAAAGAATTAAGTACTTATGGTAAATTTGATCACAATATGCTAAATTCGTACATACAGTTTACGACATTAAGTACTTATGGTAAATTTGATCTAAATATGGTAAATTTGTACATATAGTTCACACATGTACAACATGGTAAATTTGCATAGAACTATACGTCATTTAATGTGCAACAATATGATAAATTTCAAATGCAGGATGACGACCACACACAAAACCTATTCAGTCCCAAACAATACGACCAAAATTACAAGAACCCAAATACAGTTCTTAAACCCTTTTATGTAAATCAGTACATAAGGGACACAAATAGATGATGGATTAAATCGTAACTCAGATACGAACACAAATCGATTCGTAAATCAAAAATCGATTACAGATTTAGTGAACAATTCGGTTAGTTCATGATGTTCGCGAATGAGTCGGAATACAATCCAGCCTCGTCAATACGCACCAACGATCGGACGTCAACGGCAGTTCGAAATCCTAGGTCGTCGGTCTTCAACGCGCTACTCTGATGTTGGAACCATATAATGAACAATTAAACCCAGAACGACAAAAGATGAAACGTCGGTGGAGGTGTATTAAACAAATAAGGTAGGGTATTAAACAAATCCTTTATTTTTAGGACCAAAATGCTAATTTTGTGCTTATTGTATTTTAAGGGCCATTTGGGTATTTTTTGAATTATAGGATGAAAAAATAACTTCAAAAAGTGTATAAGATCAAACACTAAGTTTGTCTTATAGATAGAACTGAACATTAAGTACCCCATAATTTTAAGTATTTAATACAAAACTGACAAAATTAAAATAAATGAATAAAGATAAAAAAATATTTCAAAAAACATAAGTTGGTAATCTTTTTAGATATATAGGGAGAGGAAGGAGAAGAAAGAGTGAGGTATAAAATTTTTCAAAGGAAATAGGAAGCTTAAAAGAAATGAAGGGGGTGGGTCCTTTCATTACTTGAAGTGGCTTGGTGGGCGGGTCTCTTTATTTTTGGGATGAAATTCGGAAGAGAACTAGCAAATTTCGGGGTGGAATGATTCGGAGAGAGAGAGTAGGAGAGTATAAAGAAATTGGGCCCAGCTCCAAGAGAAAACGAAGAGAGGTAGCAGGAGAAAGTAGAGTGATAAAACAGAGATTAGAAAGCAGAGTGGAAGGGTCAAGGGACATGGGTGGAATGATTTTCATTTGTCCGAGAGGCGACATTTTCGAGTTGATCCTACTGTCCTATCTTGACTCTTAACTTTATTTTCTCCCGGAACTGGGACCAATTTATTTTCACTCTCACATCCGAATAAGTAAAAGAGTCTTGCTAATAATTATTCAATCGCGGTGATAAATAATATATACATAATATTAAATAAATAAAAATATTAATACATCTTTTGTATATGTTAAAATACATTTACAGATATTATTATAAATATTTTTTAATCTTAGTTTTGAAGTAAAAATTTATCCGCAATACAAGCACACTACAACTTATAGTCTGTGATTCTAAAACTTTATGGCTGTGTTCGTTTGGTGGTTCTGGGAAGAAATTGTAAAATTTTCTCAGAAACTGAGTTTTGAAATTAGCTGAGAAATTCTGTTCGTTTTGACATTTGTTTGATTTTAAAATTCAGAAACTTAGATCGTTTTGATTTTCGTGTTTTGAATTCCAAAAAAATTTTCAAGTTAATAATATATATTGGAACACAACTTGTACGTTCAAATTTGTGTAACATCGCTAAGCAACTTTTACTTTTAAATATATTTTTTGAATTTGAAGATGGCCCCTTAATTTGAATAATTTCCAGTTCGGGTGCAAAAATGAAGAAAGAGAAAACAAAATAGATAAACCAAATGAAAGAGGCGGTTTTCACGGCCGAAAACAGAGAGAGAGAGAGAGAGAGAGAGAGAGAGAGAGAGAGAGAGAGGAGCTCTGAGCAACTGGCACCAGACCACACCTCAGCACATGGTTCCCTCTTATATCCCCCAAGCACCATCCAAACACCTCTCACGCTCTCTCTCATCATCTCCAGTTTCTCTCTCTAGCCATTACAACGCCGCTGCCGCCGCCGCTCTGACTCTCTTTCTTCTCGTGTAAGCATATCTATCTATCATCTCTTCGACCAATTAGCTAAAAGCAATGGAATCGCCTGATACTCGTTACGCCTCGTCCACTGAGGCCCCACCAAACCAGTCTTCTCCTCGCGATTCACCGACTGCAGGTTCGTGTCCCTACCTCCCTCCATCTCTTTCCACCAGGTGAGACACAGAGAGAGACTCGCGCAGAACAGAGATGGAGGTGAGTGACAGAACGAGATTCGCGAGGGATAGAGATGGAGGTGACGGTGAGCTTAGGCCTGGGTTCTCAGCAGAGATTCGCGAGGGGTGTACGTTGAGATATTCGCTCAGATTTGGGGGGGGTGGCTTTCTCAGAACTGGGTTCAAAGTTTTTTGAACTCCCGGCTCTAAAACCCAAACCGAACGGGAATTATGGGTTTTTTTAAAAAAATCCGGTTCGGAAAAACCCAAACCGAACGTAGCCTATGTAATCTAGAAACTGGGCCCTTTGATAACTCCTTCGTCTGCTACGGTTTTTCCTTCGGTTCTTGCCTGGCCTCCCACCACCGTACTATAAAAAGGACCAAGAGCATGGTTTCATTGGGTATAGAGCAAAATATAGGAATGGGGGGAGGTGCTGTGCACCTATGCACAGCAGTGGTGCTGTGCACCAAAACGACACAGTTTTGTGTCGCGACGAAACGCTTTTTTGTGTGTTTTGTACACGTAACCTCTTAAAAAAATTATTTTAAAATTTTGAGTTCACGATTAATTTTAAAATATTATTTTAAGTCAACGGTGAATTTTTCAAATTTTTTTGAAAATAAAATTCAGAAAACATAACCTAAAGGGATTCAAATGAGCAGTATCGGTTATTTTTTTTAATGCGACGGTAACAACAGTAAAAAGAAAACTACAAAAATATATCTATTTAGCCGCCGCCGTATTAAAAAAAATAACCAATACTGCTCATTGGAACACAACTTGTACGTTCAAATTTGTGTAACATCGCTAAGCAACTTTTACTTTTAAATATATTTTTTGAATTTGAAGATGGCCCCTTAATTTGAATAATTTCCAGTTCGGGTGCAAAAATGAAGAAAGAGAAAACAAAATAGATAAACCAAATGAAAGAGGCGGTTTTCACGGCCGAAAACAGAGAGAGAGAGAGAGAGAGAGAGAGAGAGAGAGAGAGAGAGAGAGAGAGAGAGAGAGAGAGAGAGGAGCTCTGAGCAACTGGCACCAGACCACACCTCAGCACATGGTTCCCTCTTATATCCCCCAAGCACCATCCAAACACCTCTCACGCTCTCTCTCATCATCTCCAGTTTCTCTCTCTAGCCATTACAACGCCGCTGCCGCCGCCGCTCTGACTCTCTTTCTTCTCGTGTAAGCATATCTATCTATCATCTCTTCGACCAATTAGCTAAAAGCAATGGAATCGCCTGATACTCGTTACGCCTCGTCCACTGAGGCCCCACCAAACCAGTCTTCTCCTCGCGATTCACCGACTGCAGGTTCGTGTCCCTACCTCCCTCCATCTCTTTCCACCAGGTGAGACACAGAGAGAGACTCGCGCAGAACAGAGATGGAGGTGAGTGACAGAACGAGATTCGCGAGGGATAGAGATGGAGGTGACGGTGAGCTTAGGCCTGGGTTCTCAGCAGAGATTCGCGAGGGGTGTACGTTGAGATATTCGCTCAGATTTGGGGGGGGTGGCTTTCTCAGAACTGGGTTCAAAGTTTTTTGAACTCCCGGCTCTAAAACCCAAACCGAACGGGAATTATGGGTTTTTTTAAAAAAATCCGGTTCGGAAAAACCCAAACCGAACGTAGCCTATGTAATCTAGAAACTGGGCCCTTTGATAACTCCTTCGTCTGCTACGGTTTTTCCTTCGGTTCTTGCCTGGCCTCCCACCACCGTACTATAAAAAGGACCAAGAGCATGGTTTCATTGGGTATAGAGCAAAATATAGGAATGGGGGGAGGTGCTGTGCACCTATGCACAGCAGTGGTGCTGTGCACCAAAACGACACAGTTTTGTGTCGCGACGAAACGTTTTTTTGTGTGTTTTGTACACGTAACTTCTTAAAAAAATTATTTTAAAATTTTGAGTTCACGATTAATTTTAAAATATTATTTTAAGTCGACGGTGAATTTTTCAAATTTTTTTGAAAATAAAATTCAGAAAACATAACCTAAAGGGATTCAAATGAGCAGTATCGGTTATTTTTTTTAATGCGACGGTAACAACAGTAAAAAGAAAACTACAAAAATATATCTATTTAGCCGCCGCCGTATTAAAAAAAATAACCAATACTGCTCATTTGAATCCCTTTAGGTAGTGTTTTCTGAATTTTATTTTCAAAAAATTTGAAAAATTCATTGTCGACTTAAAAAAATATTTTAAAATTAACCGTAAACTCGAAATTTTAAAATAAAATTTTTTAAACAGATTACGTGTACAGAACACACAAAAAGACGTTTCGCGACACAAACTACGCTATTTTGGTGCACAGCACCTCCCCCAGTTCCCAAAATATATGGTTTCCACAACTTCAAATTTGGCAAAACCCAGTCAGAACCCCTTGGATAATATTTAGAGTACAAAAGAGAGGTTATTTTGACGGGAACATTGCATTGATGGTGTATATCCAAGGTAATTTGGCTTAGAATTCTTATTTATTTATTTATTTTGTATTTGTTAGTTTTGTATTGATTTTTCTAATATTTTTAATTTTTAACGCACACGTGCATCCTTTACACAATATTTTTCCTTCCCAATAGAATTCTAAGGCATAAAAATACTTTATGGGTTAGAAACTCAGAAACAACCCAGATTTGATTTGGCACCTCCCTTCCTCCTGACGTGTCGCCTCGTCTCCTTCTTGCTTTCACTCCCTCTCACTTTCTCTCGCCCACACATTTATTTTATAACTTTTAGCCTTTATTTAATATATTTTGCACTTATTATTTTGTATTTTTTATAAATTATTAATTCTTCTTTCTTGCAAAATTTAAAAAATATATTTTTTGTCTAAAAATTAAAAAATTCGCTAAAAACAAAAAATACATAAACAAGATATGTTTCAGCTTAATTTTCATCGTTTATTAAAAAAATTAGTTTGTGACAAATATTTTTTAATTTTCTAAAATATCTCGTCGATATGAACGAATAATCAGACAATATTCTTAGTTCATCAAGACGAGATATTTGAAAAAAATAAGAAAAAATATAATTGTAGCAATAAAAAGTATAATTTTTTGTTTAAAAACTAAAAAAAATTCACCAAAAGCAAAAAGTAAACCTGTTTCATCTTATCTTTTACTTTTTATAAATTTAGTTAGTTTTTAAACATAATTTTTTATTTTTTAAATATTTTGTCAAGACGAACTAGTAATATTGTTTGATTAATGATTCTTATTGACGAGATTTTTTAGAAAAGTAAAAATATGCGCCAAAAACTAATTTTTTTATAAACGACAAAAATTAAACTGAAACAGATCATCTTTACGGGGACTGGGGGAGGTGCTGTGCACAGATGCACAGCAGCAGTGCTGTGCACCAAAACGGCGTAGTTTCGTATGTGTTTTGTGCACGTAACCTGTTAAAAAAAATTATTTTAAAATTCCGTGTTCACGGTTAAATTCAAAATATTCTTTTAAGTAGATGGTGAATTTTTCAAATTTTTTTGAAAATAAAATTCAGAAAACACGACTTAAAGGGATTCAAATGAGCGGTATCGATTATTTTTTTTAATGCGGCGGCGGCAAAATAGATATATTTTTGTAGTTTTTTTTTTTACTGTTGTCACCCGCCGCATTAAAAAAAGTAACTGATACTGCTCATATAAATCCCTTTCGGTTATGTTTTATGAATTTTATTTTCAAAAAAATTGAAAAATTCACGGTCGACTTAATAGAGTATTTTGAAATGAACTGTGAACTCAAAATTTTAAAATAATTTTTTTAACAAGTTACGTGCACAAAATACATAAAAGGGCGTTTCTTTACAGTACAAAACTGTGCCGTTTTTGCACAGCACCACTATTGTGCACAAGTGCACAGAACCTCCCCCATTCCATCTTTACGTTTAGGTCCATTTTTATTAGATCGCCTGTGCCTGTGCCCCCAAAATTTCTTAGCCGGCCCTGTCCGGGTGTTCCTTTCCCTTCACTCACCGACCACTGGAGATCGTGTTGAAGCTGTCAGCCGCCGGCACCTTTGTGTCCTTTTTTGATGGTATGCATCCAAGACGAGTTATCTGACTCGGATATGCTGCCGGAGAGGTCGACAATGATCGCCGCTTGTGCCTCAGTTGTGGAACGATTACGGGGACGATCGTACCCCCAATCGGGCATCCACAACCCTTTGGCTCCCCACCTAGATCAACAACAAAAACGCCACCGTAACCAGTTCACCATCACATTCTCTGAGCGATGTGGAGCGTACCCTATTCTTATTCCTAGTTCCCTTTTCAGACGCCATCATCGAGGTCTACCTATCGGAACGTCGTCGACAGGTTCGACACTTACTTGGAGCTCAATAGAAGGGTCAAGACCCACAACCACAAAAAAGGCTCCTCCGAGGGAGAGAAGCTTAGCTTCCACGAGAAGTTGAAGAACAGAGTTCTGAACAGGTATTTTCATTTTGTGTTTTCCAAATCCAACGAAATCAAGGACAACAACAAGGTGATTTTCAGATTATTAAGTTCTGGAAATCATACTTACTTCTGGGATTTAAAGTATACTCAAATTATGTGAGTTCGAGAACTGGACAACTTTCTTTTGCAAAGTTTCTAAGCTCCTTGATGTCTGATAGCTAGATATATATGTGTTATAGCTTAGTCTTTGAGCAATCGCACACCATCTGTGTTATATGAATTTTACCCAATTTTTTCTCATCCACATTTGGACCTGGCTTAAGCTCTGGGATATTATACACAGATATGGGTTCTTCCTTTGAAACATCAAACAGAGAAGGGATAGCTAAAAATTTATATAGTTTACAGGATCTCCAACCACATTTTGGCAGTAAACGTGAAGATGCTGCGAAGTGCCTTGGCGGTAAGTTATTGCTAGCCATCTATTTCTTGTTTTCAACCCACTCTGTATTATTCTCCTGAAAACCTTATAACAATAAGGATTTCATATGTTTGTCCTTGCTTATGCAGTCAGTGTATCCACTTTTAAGCGCATCTGTAGGCAGAATGGGATCCACCGGTGGCCAAATCGGATAAGAAACAGAGGTAATTTCCTCCCCGTACTTCCTAATAACCCAAATTTTGAATCTTTCCCAGAGTTAAGTAATGTTCACCAAATTGTCCCTAATCTTTCTGAGAAAAGGTTACTTTCTTCATGATTCACACAATAGAACATTCTTTCTTTATCTTTCTGTTACCTATGTTTCAGTAACAGAGGCACGGATACAACTAAAAAAAGATAGTTGTCTTCTCTTTCATTATCTTTCCAAGCTAATTGTTTCTTTTTCTCCCTCCAAATAGTACCGAGACACCCTGATCGACATGGAGAAAACAATCCATCACCCACATGCAAGACACTGTCAACTGATGGGCAGGCCGAGATGGAGAATGAAATGGTTGGTCACTGTCAGGAGCCGGATGAGTTTCTACCTGATTCTATTGAAGGCCCAAGTTGTTGCAATGTAGAAAATGGTTCAATAGTAGAGACTGTAAAAACCCCTATTGTTCTCGATTATTGCCCTGGTAATTATCCTGATATGGGTTTTCGTATGTCATTTAATTACAAAGAAAGTGAAGAAGCAGGGGCTTCCTCTGAATGGGCATTCCAACAGAACAATCAAACAACTATGTATTAAAATTCCAATAACCTTTTGGTCCCACTGCCTCATATATCAACAAAGATGGCAACTGATAACATGGAGAGTCTAGATTGGGAAACTTTGTTTGATTTAGTCGAAGTGCCTTTTCAGGATGAAAATGTATCCGGATCTAGAAATTTAATGGTGCCTATGTGTATTGATCCAGCTCCTAACGAACCCTTGGCTACTATTTCCAACACCATGCCAAGGATTCCCTATATGATGCCTCCTCCCACAGAGCTACACGATTCCATGAAGGTAAAGGCAATGTATGGGGATATTACAATAAAGTTTCAGTTCGCTCGTACCTCTGGGGTAATTGAATTGAAGGGAGAAGTGTCTAAGAGACTGAAGTTTGAGCTTGATAGTTTTGACCTTGTGTATAAGGATGAGGATGGGGATCCGATTTTAATAGCTTGTGATGAGGACGTACGGGACTATCTTAGCTCTTTGGATAAACAACTAATCAAACTATTGGTTCTTGAGAAGGTTGCCAACCCATGAACTTTTGTGAAAGCAGCGGACCATTGAAGTGAAAAACACCATAGTTATGCTTAGTTCTGTAGATGTCATGGTTGCATCAGTTCCATTTTCTTTGTGTAATGAAACGTACCTTTCCAGAACTTTTGCTGTAATGCAGCCAAGCTGAAGCTATACATTATTTAACATGGTTTGATCTAACACAACTGATTTCCATGCACAACCAAAAGTAGAGATAAGAATGATCATTCCAACCTTTAACGTAGCCTTGTTGTGGTGAACACGTTATGTGCAGTTTTCGAAGGAAGGATTATAGTCTCATTTTTTATGGTTGATAGCTCGTGGATTCCATTGAACTAAACATAGCCTTGTTGACATTGTTGTTAGCTTTCCATAATTCTATGGTTTATAGGCTTGTTTTCTTCTTACCCTCGTGGTTCTTTTCTTCTTTGTAAAACAATTAGGGTGTCTTTATTTGTTCTCCTCAACAGGATTTGGTTAGTGAGCAGAGCAAATCAACTCTGATATTTCATTCCTGAAGAAGGGAAGAATAAAATGATCTGTCTTGGGGATGGGAGAGGTGATTTCTGCATTGGTCCGAACCTTGGAGAGGGGGACCATATGATGCCAAGAAGAGCTTGAGAGGGTCCAATCCCAGTTTATTGACAAGCTCCATTTTAATGTTCTGTTTGTTTCCATGTATTTACATTGAAAAGTATACTTAGGTGAAGATTCTAAAGCGATCCTATACGTCTGAAAATGTCCATGTTCATGTATTTTTTGAGTATAAAAGATTAAGCTCTTTACATGTTTCATTACCATAATTGTTTTCTTTGTATTTTATCACAATGGCATAGACTGGACTTGGGAGGCCTGCTGGTGGGATTTGGCAGGTGTTACGGGAGGATATTGCCTACATTTTGAGAGCTCGAAACGAACTTTAAGATTTGAACATCATATGCATGTCTAAGTGTATATTTTCTCTCTAATTTAGATTTGGTTAAGGTTGTTTCTATTCTATGTAGTCTCATTTTATTTATTTTGTGTTTGGAAGTTATTTTTTAAAATTTTATGGAAAAAAAGACGTGACAAAAAATTAGAAGCTTGAACAATTTATCTAAACTTTGTGAGGTTAACATCTTTGGTTCAAGACTTGGAGGAAGCATGAATATATCTTTTTGAATAAACAAACACACTAGCAGGGGCACTATTACTAAGGACTTCCATTTGTTATGAGCGTAATTTTTTTTTTTTTTTTAATCCAGAATTTGTTGTTTTGGTCCCATTTTAAAGTTTTTACTTTTGTTCCCAATTATTTCAAACACGTGAAAAAATTACTGCGAAAAAAGGTAGATTAGAGAAATTGGACTTTGCAAGTTAATGGGTCAAACAATGTTTTGGCTCTTTTAAGAAAGTACCAAACACCTAAAAAAAATGCAATTTCCCCAATTCTTTTACATTTAAACAAACAAAGCCTTAAAATGAAGGTAGTGTCAATAAGCTGGGATTGGACCATCTCAAGCTAAGAAAGAATGCTTAGGAGTTAGAGATTTTATGCATCACTTTGAAATGTACGTCTTATGCGTTTCAAAAAACTTAGGGGCAAAAATAAAAAATTTAAGATGGGAGCAAAATAAAATTCGGGATAAAAGATTAAATTACACTCTTGATAAATGAAAGACCTTGGAGACTTTGTGAGTGTGTATGTTTCTTTAGAAAAATATATTCATACTTCCTCCAAGCTTCTAATTTTTTTTCGTCTCATCTTTTCTTCATCAAATGTGTAAAATCAGACCAAAATAAAGTAGAAATAAGCCTAATAAATTATAAACCAAAGATAAAAATATACACTACAACATGTACATGAGGTCCAAATCTTAAAATTCTGTTTCGAGCTCTCAAAATGTCAGAGACAACCTTAGAGGGGATGAAGAGAGAGAGAGAGAGGGAGATGGTAAAAATAATATTTCTATATTCATAATTTTTTTTATGTAGAAAATACACATTCTATATGCATAATAATGTAGCTCTCAGAATGCATAATTTTTTTTAGTTACACCATTAACATAATTATTTAAATTTACTTCGTATTTAAGTCACTAAGCTAAGCAGGTAACCTCCGACGATGTCCCCTGGGCGAAAGGGGCCACCATTCTCTTTCTTTCTTTAAGCGTTCCGATCAGGACAAATGGGTTGGCTACAATAACACTGGATAGCATTAAAAATATTTTTAGCTGCACCATTTTCCCAAACCGTTCTTCCAAAGGGTTCATTTCAAACACACTTCCGCAGAAGTTGGTCTCATCAATGTCTCATTTGCAGTTTTGAAACAAGAATAACTTGGAACAAAAATATAAAATAGGGTTGAACAAACAAATTCTGGGTACAAAAATATAAATTACAAATCCCAAAGGTTGGCCTGGTGGTAATTTAATTGAGTTGAGGAATAAAACTGCGTCAATTGTTTTCCAGATCGTTCTGGAAAGTATTTTTAACGATTTAAAATAAAAAGAATGTCTTTTTGAAATTCCATTGGATTCTAGTGGAATTATTATATAAATAGAATGATCTAATTTTCTTGGAATACAAAGAAGTGTGATAAAGATGAATCTCGGTATAAATTAAAGATCTAATATTTCATTAATTTATGGGTTTCGATGAAACTCCGAAAGTAAATAAAAAACAGGAAGGAAAAAATTCTGCATTCCCTCACTTCGATACTTGGAACTTAGGATTTATTCTCTCTTAAGGTTCTAGGTTCGAAACCTCTCAGGTGCTATCAATTCTTACGGAGTCAGTCCATACAGAATTTGGCTTTAATTAAAATCTTGGCAAATGAGCGGTGGGAATGGTCACCCAAAAATTAATCGAGGTACGCATAAACTGATCTAAACACTATGAGTTATAAATATGTAAATTACGCTCTTGTTGAGAAAAATATATTCACGCTTCCTCCAAAAGTCTTGAACTAGAAATATCAACCTCGCAAAGTTTTGATAAAGTGCTCAAGCTTCTAATTGTTTTTTTATCTCATATTTTTTCCATCAAATTTGTGAAATACTTACCAAATCCAAAAGTAAATAAAATGAGACTAAATAGAATAGAAATAGGGTAGTAAGGTTAGAGGCCCAAAGCTTAGTGTGACCGTTGACACATTTTCTTGGGTCAGCGTTGTGGATCTTTCTCATTAAGATAGTGAAAGAATCAAAAGGTCCAAATCTTAAGGTTTATGGGGCTCTTAAAAATGTAATAGACAACCTCGGATTAGGAGGGAGAGGTATAAGATAATTTTATCCCCTCAAAACAGATAAAATAATACTCCTAATATCATATTTGGAGTTTAAAGAAGTAACCAAACTTCGGATATAACAATTCGAATAGGCATATCCAGGGTGATAAGCAATCAACTCTTTTTTTGACCGCTAATAAACACGCTTCTAGTGTGAACAAAGTTTGTTCATCCTTCGCCTTGTGCGATTATCTTGAGATTCTTTTTTTATGATAAAATTATTTATTTTATTTTGATTAATTTCTTTAATTATCATGTAAAATTCAACTCAATCGGATATTGTTAAGTATTTTTCACTTAAAAATCTACTAGTTTTTTAAGATTTTAAAAATTAACAATCTCAAAGTAAAAAACTAAAATTTTAGGTCAAGCACTTATCGATATCCAATTGAACTGAATTTTTTCATGATCACTAAATAAATTAACTAAAATAAAATACACAATTTTAATAATTAAAGTGAAATCACAAATTGATTCTATGAACAAAATTCACTTACGATAAACAAAATTAGACGCAATGTTATGTAGGTATGTTTGGTTGAGTGTTTCTGAAATAATTTTTGGAAAAAAAATCTGAGATGTTGTTTAGTATAAATGTTTTAGAAAAAATCTGAGAGTTAAATTTTTTCGGCGTTTTCAAGGTGTCTCTTTCTCTCTCTTCTTTTATAGAGAGATGAAATTGTTTGGGAAAAATAAAAATATTTGAAAAATTTGTTCCAGAAACTTATTTAGAAAACAAAATCTCTCAAACAAACAACCAAACACACCGACCCTACGTTCTAGACTCTTTTGCTTACTCTCGAAACCGGGCTGCTTGGTTGTCTCTGGCCCAACGTACTTTATAAAACCTCGTGGGCATAGGAAATATGAAAATTAAAAAAAATTAAAAAAAAGTACTTCAAATCACTAACAACAAGAGTTAAAATAAAAGTCATGGAGAAAGTTATTCAAATAGAAGGCCAAGTGAGTTTAAGCCTTGCAGCAAATTATTTTACTCTACAGAGTAAGTCAATTCACCCAATAGAGCATGTCAATTTAGCCTTTGGAGGAAGTCAGTTTAGCCTTGGAGCAAGTCATTTTAGCTTTAGAGCAAGTCATGCGTCTTGCATTTTAACAAAGGTAAACAAATTTTTAATCAAATTTGGTGCAAGTCATTTAAGTCATTTTAGCCATATGAAGCAAGTCATTTTAGTCTTGAAATGAAGTCCTCGCTTTCCCTCTAACAAGGGAGGACAATACTCCATAGGGTAAACTGAGTAATTTCATAGACTAAATTGACTTGCTCCAAAAAATCGCCAATTGAAAAGACTAAAAAGAAAGTCCTCATTTTCCCTTTTAACTCCCCTCAAAGTTGACCAATAAATACTAAACACCAATACCAGTAAATCACATAATATCAGAATAAACAAACACTACCATTTCAATTTTCAATTGATGACATTTTGTAGAGTATCGACTAATTGGTATGTTGTTCAACAATTTATATCACCGACATGGTTGCAACCGCACAAATTCAATCAAGAAATGTTCTAAATGACATCTTTCACTAAGTTCGATCAAGATCACTGACGCTAAGAGTAACATTTCGATTGATGATAAATAAACAAATCGACTTTTCTTAGCAATCTCCAAGTCCCAAATCATCAAAGAACCTATAATATCACAGAAGAAACCATCCTACTCCATATTACATCCACCTGTTTTGTATGACCGCCACCAATATTATGGATGTCAACGGGTTGGATCGGAGATGGATGTTACTTTCTCTATCTTGGATCTCCGAACCTATATCTAATCTCTATTCATGTCCCGGTCCCCGAATGAGAATTATTTTTGCCCTCTATCCCCGCACCGAACGGGAACGGAGATCTCCACCCCAGCTTTGCTGACGTAGATGCCACTCCCATTTACCCAATGTTTCCGTTGTCCATCATTCACTCTAATATACTATCCAATTTAATATTGAAATTTAACAATTGTAGTCTGTAGACAAATAAAAAGTGTCATGATAAGGTATTTTTATTCTTGAGAAACCAATTTCTTGAACATTTAGATTTGACATTTCTACATCGGGAGCAAAACCGAATGGAAGACAATACAGAGTGTGAAACGTTTGCCGATAATTTCGTTGGAAAATAATTTTACAACTTACATTTGATTTGTTCAAAATCATTAATGAGTGAATAAAAAATTTATTAGAAAAATTGTTGAAAGCTTCTTTTTTGGGGCTACAAGTTAAGTGGGATCGGGTCTTCCAACGGGATGGTCTCATATACTGTTGTGTTCATTTCTGGAAAACAATCGAGCTCGTGTGGTTGGTTTTCATATACAACTTTTGGATGAATTGAAAATTGTCCATGAAGTGAGTTACATGTTCGTACATGAATGTTCGTAGAAGGAGTTGAGATGTGGATTTGTCCCACATCAGTTAGAGAGGAAAAATTCTTGAGTTTATCACTAGGATTTTTGCACTAAGGCTTGGCCCTTAGGGTCGTAGAAATTTTGTGAGCAGGCGAGGTTAAACACAATTCTACAAGCTTGCGCATGCTGTTGCCGTTGTCCAACCGGTTGGGCTTGGATATTGGGTAAATTTTGTGAAAGCTTGATCCAAGTAGTGGTTCATAAAATAGTTCCTGTTAGCATTTGAACCACTGTTTGGATCAAGCTCTTTCTGGTAATATTTTGAGCTGATTTCTCCAGGGTACCCATAAAAACATGTTTTAAACACATTGAACGGTTCGGATCGTTAAAATTTAATCGGGAATGAAGAGTTTAGATGTTCGTCTAATAATTTTAACGATCCGAACATCTAAACTGTTCATTCCCGATTAAATTTTAACGATCCGAACCGTTCAATGTGTTTAAAACATGTTTTTATGGGTACCCTGGAGAAATTAGCTCAAAATATTACCAGAAAGAGCTTGATCCAAACAGTGGTTCAAAATATTGACAAGAACTATTTTATGAACCAATATTTGGATCAAGCCCTTTCCGGTAATATTTTAAACTTATTTCTCACGGATACCCTTAAAAACATGTTTTAAACACATTGAACGGTTTGGATCATTAAAGTTTAATCGGGAACGAAGAGTTTAGACGTTGATCTAATGTTGGTCTAGAAAAGTATTGGTTCATATAGTCTTTCTCTCTCTCTCTCTCTCTCTCTCTCTCTCTCTATATATATATATATATATATATATATATATATTCATGCTTCCTCCAAGCTTCTAATTAATTCCGCCTCATCTTTTCTTCACCAAATTTAAAAAATACCTACCAACATAATGCTAAATAAAATTGTTGATACCAGATTTTGTCCCCAGCGCTCAAGGTATTATGAAAAATACCATCAAAATGGGTTTAAAAGAATTTGGGCACAAAAAAACTATTTTGCCCTTGCATAGTCCGGGGTTCCGGAGTACTGTTCACGAGACCACTTCATCAAGTCATGAGAACCTCATACTATTGATCAGTACGACGACACGAGTCCAGTAACAGTGATTGGGGTAAAATCGATCAACGCCGACAATTTTTGATTGCTCAGAACGGGGTCTCGGAGGCACAATTTATGAGTTGATATGTTCAGGCATCGAGAGGCACATGTTATTGATCAGCACAGAAATACGAGTCCATCGGCTGTATCCACGGTCAAATCTGAGTTCGGTAGCTCAAGAAATGACATTTTAAAGAATGATAGCAGTGTACCGGTGATTATTTGGGAGCTAGGTTTGCGAGCCGACATGTCCATAAATAAAATATTAGACTCAAAATGATCCTCTCGACGACACGAGTCCATTGGCTGTATCCGTGATCAAATCCGAGTTCATTTGGACGTCCGAAGATAAGAAATAGCGCGCAAGGGCATTTTTAAACCAGGGGCATTTTTATAAATAACCAAAGAAGCTGACATCAGCCGTACGCCAGGCGCAGTCACGTGCGCGTGTAGGCCACGCGCCGGCCATGCACGACACGTGGGCCGTGCCCGGCTTGAATGCCGCGCCTTGGAAATGATTCAGTGTGGTCGTGTGCGTGTGTGTCGCTGACATGGCGTCTGTCCATTGGCCTCCTCTCTCCCGTTTTCTCTCTCCTTCCAGCTGTCTCTCTCCCCCCTGCTGCCACGTGTCGCGCCGTGTCCTCTCACCCGCACAGAATCCCTCCTCCTGCCCGCGCCTTTTCTCTCCCCAATCCTCTCTTGACACATGGCACTCTCTCTCTCCTCTCTCACGGATTCTCTCTCTTTCTCTCTCCGCGTCATTTCTCCCTCTTCTCTCTCCTCTCTCTCTTCTCTCTCTCTCTCTCTCTCTCTTCGCCTGGGCCGTGCCTGGCTTCCAGGCCCGGTTTTCTGCCCGATTTTTGGGCTGGTTTGACCGGCTCCTGTCCAGTTCGGACGGGTTGCCTCGGTTATTGGTTGGGTTTGAGGCATTACGGCGGCCGAAATCATCGGATTTGTTGATTTAACGGCCGGTGACGCATTTGAGTTTCATTGGTTCTTAATACAGTTTTTTCGGCTGAGGTTTAATGTGATTGGTTTAAACAAACAACGGCCATTATTCTTTTAACTCACGAAGGGGCAGTTGCTTTCCTTTTGCGCATCGAAGGGGCAAAGGTTTGCCTATAAATACCGAAGTTCTGGAGAAGGAAAAGAGAGCAGAAAAATCAAAGGAAAATCAGAGGGGAAAGGTTCTGAGAAAGGAAAATAGGAAGAATTTTAGAAAGAGAAAACAAATACTCGGAATAAAATTCGAGAGTTTAGGAACAGAATTTCCAGAGAGTTTGAGGTGTTCTTCAATAAGTTCTAAACTTTTTAGTTTTTGACTATTGATACAGAGAACAATATTCAAATTGCTAGGCTTAATTTTAGTAAAGGTTAAGAGGAGACTCTGCCCAATTTCTCCCAGGTTGAGCGTTCTTCATCCGATACGTTCTAAACTTTTTAGTTTCGAACTATCGATACAGAGAACGATATTCAAATTTAGGATTACTAGGCTCAGTTTGGCAAGAGGAAATTCTGCCCAATTTTCTTTTCAAGCTCCGGTGAAGCTTGAGCGACCGTTTATATCAGCATAGCTCGGGATAACAAGAATTTCTAAAATTCAACGTTATGCCAGATTATGGTTTTATTTAGGCGTTCAAGTATTTTTCACCCCTACCGTTGTAATTTTCACAGTGAATATAAGGTAATCGTTTTAACACTAATTTCGCCTCTGTTCTGTTTATTTAATTTCTCTATTCTGTCTATTTAATTTCTGTAAATTCGTGTTCTTTCTTTTCTTTTGTTATCAGTATTAAGATTAGGCTTATAAGCCATGTTCGCATCTCTAGTCCGCGGTTCTGGAATTTCTAATCCTTTTCTTGAAATTTTCAGTCCGCACTTCTAGAATGTCAGAACATTCTTATTTATTCTTTCTGTTTTTTTTATGTCAATATTAATTGGGCATCCGCATCTCTAGTCCACGGTTCTAGAATGTCAGGATTTTGCCCGCTAAATCACAAAAGTCGGTGTTGGCCTATGCCAATGTACTTTTCGTGATTTAGCCTGTTTTAATCACGAAAGTCGGTGTTGACCTATGTCAATGTACTTTTCATGATTTAAACAAAAATCATTTTAGACAAAAATAATACTCCCGGCATATCGCTCGATTGCGTCGGTCCCTGTCGGAACTAACTACTAACTTTTCCTTTTTCCCGATCTCCCATAATTCTTTCTTTTACCCCTTTCCCGTTTCCCCATAACAGATACCGATATCTTCTTTTATTTTTATTTTATGTTAAAATGAATAAAAGGAAAAATTCGTTACTTGGCTAAGTTATATGAATAGTGCTGTTAGTTCACGCTGACACACACTATCCATATCACTTGGTTAAAGATCCCGATAATCTCGGAATTCCATAAACACGCGGGTGACATAGGTAGCCCATGTTAGTGTTTTTGGGATGAAAATTTAACGGGCAATGCACGTTATCTTTTCATGACAGAATATCGTGATTGAAGTGACATTTATTAAATTCTGCAATTTGGACCGCCAGTAATTGTGTAGCTGCCGGGATGAAGAATTGCAGATAAATAAAACCAGTTAAAAGGGAAAATTCGTTACTTCATGG
Source organism: Arctostaphylos glauca (assembly GCA_019985065.2). NCBI lineage: Eukaryota > Viridiplantae > Streptophyta > Magnoliopsida > Ericales > Ericaceae > Arctostaphylos > Arctostaphylos glauca. Next base: position 11,016,320 of record JAHSPW020000005.1, read on the forward strand.
CCAAGTTATGTGAATAGCGCTGTTAGTTCACGCTGACACACTATCCATATCACTTGGTTAAAAATCCCGATAATCTCGAAATTCCATAAACACGTCGGTGACATAGGTAGCCCATGTTAGTGTTTTTGGGATGAAAATTTAACGGGCAATGCACGTTATCTTTTCACGACAGAATATCGTGATTGAAGTGACATTTGTTAAGTTCTGCAATTTGGACCGCTAGTGATTGTGTAGCTATCGGGATGAAGAATTGCAGATAAATAAAACCAAAAAAGAAAGTTAACATGATAATCCATTAAATAGAATCGGGTCATTGTTAGACTTGAAAATTCCTGCCAGGGATTTAAGGTACCTGGCACTTCGGGAATAGAAACATGACATGCAGATACCAGTTTGCGTATCATGTTTCGGTCAAAGTTTAACATATACCCGTTCCAACGTTTTTGCCACCAAAAGCTAAATTGCGTAAGCCGGGGTCCTGTTCCCGCACCTGTTTTATTTTTAATCCAATTGTACAGCGATCACTAGATATTATTTAAATTTGGCCAAGGATAATAAAATAAAATTAATTGGGAAAATAAAGTACCGAAAGGGCGATGTTGGGTGCCTAACACCTTCCCAACTCGTAACAGTGAATCCCCGAACCCATCTCTGTTTTCAAGACCAGTTTTTTTTAAAGGAGTCATTTTTTTATAAACAGAATCGTATTTCTGAGTTAAAATTAAATTATTTTTCTAAAGACATCTTCTTTGAAAATGGCCTTAGAGGGTGACTTGACACACCTAAATTTCATGTCAAGTGGCGACTCTGAGTTTTTAAATAAGTCCCAACTGTTAAACAATTTTTATTAAACGTCGCATTTCAAGTCAAGAAATTATTCAGCCCCGTTCAAACAATTCACACATTCGCGAGGGGGGCTGAGAAATTTCCGGGCGCGACAAAAATGAAACCAAAATAGAATAGAAATAAGCCTAATAAATTATAAAATAAAGAGAAAATTATACACTAAGACACGTACATAAGGTCCGAATCTTAAAAATTCGTTCCGAGCTGTCAAACTATCAAAGACAACCTTGGAGAGGGGTGGAAGAGACAGAGAAAGTCGGTGAGAATAATATTTCTAGATGCATAATTTTTCTTTTATGTAGCCCTACGTTATAGAAAATAGGTATTTTTAATTACACCATTGAAATAATTATTTAAATTTATTTCATGAAAAATACTGGGTAGCATCAAAAAAAAATTTAGGTGGACCCTTTTCCCAAACCCTTCTTCCAAAGGGCTCATTTGAGACACTCTTCTGGAAAAGTTGGTCTCATCAATGTCTGATTTGTGGTTTTGAATCAAGAGTTTCAACAAAAGCTAGACAAAAAGAACGTAATTGGGTTGTGTCTAGAATAAACGCTTACAAATTAGAGATTTTATGTATTACTTAGAAATCTACGTCTCATGTGTTTGAAATAACTTGGAACAAAAATTTAAAATTTGAAATAGGGTCGAAAAAACAAATTCTGGGTAAAAAAATATAAATCATGAACCCAAAAGGCTTGTCTAATAGTAAGGCTTGACATTTAGAGGTTTGCTCCCTCTTAAGATCTCACGTTGAAAAACCTCCTGGGTGTTATCGATTTTTATGGGGGTCAATTCATACAAAACTTTGTTTTGACTTTAATTAGAATCCTGTCAAGTAGGCGGTGGAATTGGCCTTTTAGAAGTTAGTTAAAGTGCGTGCAAACTTGTTTGAACAAGTTATAAAACACGATATAAATTAGGCTTTTGAAAACTTATTTGGAAAAATATATTCTTGCTTCCTCCAAGTCTCGTCTTATTTTCATCAAATTTGTAAAATACTTACAAAGTAAAAAACTAAATAAAATGAGACTAAATAGAATAGAAAAAGGGCAGTAAACTCTAATTTATTTGGATTGTGTTGTTCATTAAATTATTGTATTATTATCTTTTTATCCTTATTTAAATTTTTTTTAACATCAGTCTATAGTTTTTTATTGGTTCGTCTTGACGAAAAAAGTATAAAATTATGTCAATTACTAAAAAAGTTCAAAAAATATGAAAAATAAGCAAAATAAGGTTTATTTTGACTTTTTTTTTTGTCTTTAATGAATTTGTTAATTTTTAAATATAATTTTATATTTTCTAATTCCTTTCGTCAAGGAAAAAAATGAAACATAATAAATATAATCTTTTTAAAATAAAAACAAAAAAATAAATTAAAAATTTAGGAAAATGCTATATGGACCAACACTTTTTTAGACCAATATCTAAACTTGAACTACTGATTGGATCAAGCCCTTACCGGTAATATTTTGAGCTGATTTCTCGTAGGTACCCTTAAAAACATGTTTTAAACACATTGAATGGTTTGGATCGTTAAAATTTAATCAAGAATGAAGAGTTTAGATATTGGTCTAATATTGGTCTAGAAAAGTGTTGGTCGCTTGATCTAAACCATTCAATATTTTTAAAACATGTTTTTAAGGGTACCCGTAACAAATTAACTCAAAAATATTATCAGAAAGATCTTGATCCAAACAGTGATTAAAAATACTGACATAAACTGTTTTATGAATCACTATTTGGATCGAGTCCTTTTCAGTAATGTTTTGAGCTTATTTCTCGCGGGTACCATTAAAAACATGTTCTAAACACATTGAACGGTTCAAATAGTTAAAATTTAATTAGGAATGAAGAATTTAAATGTTGGTCTAATATTAGTCTAAAAAAATGTTGGTCCATATAGTCTTTCCCATGTATTAGGGGAGCCTCAACGGACCAACACTTTTTTAGACTAATATTAGACAAACATCTAAAGTTTTCATTCCCGATTAAATTTTAACGATCCGAACCATTCAATGTGTTTAAAACATGTTTTTAAGGATATTCGTGAGAAATCAACTCAAAATATTATCAAAAATAGTTTGATTTAAACAGTGGTTCAATATATAATTATATATATATATATATATATATATAATATGTATATACATGTAATGTGTATATAATATATATGTATAATTATATACATATATGTATATACATATACATTATATATAATTATATACATATAAAGTATGTACTTATATTATACATATTATATAAATATATATATGTATATATAAATACATATATAATATGCGAATATCTAATTATATATACGTCTAGTGTGTATATATATATATACATACATATACATATACACATAGTTGATTTTAAAAAAAATAAAAACTGTTTTTGAAATAAATGAAAGCTCATTTTTCATATTTAATTTTTTTGAAAATAATGAAAACTATTTTTAATTTTTTGAAAGTAAAACATCAATCAAACATATGTTTTTCTCAAAAAACAGAAAATTCAGAAAATAAAAGCAGAAAATAGAAAACGAAATAGTTACCAAACATGACCTAGATATCTCTTATAGATATGACTAAACATTAATTGTCACGCCCCAAATTTCATATAATAAAACCACAAAATAATACTCATAAATCCTTAAAATCTCCATGATAAAGTCAAGAGGTACTATCGGCCCAAGTTACATAATTCATAAATTCCAAAAGTCAGAAGTCCCACTTGGGTAACAAAGTACATATGAAGTTCTAGTGCATCTACCCCAAAAGATTTTCATGCAGATGCTAAGTAACTTCTTCATCATTCCTTTCAAAAACATGTCACGCCAAGCAATCCATGCTACTCCTCCGCAACGGTACCTGAAATGGAGGGGTTGAGCTACTAGCCCAGTAGGAAAGTCTATGCCAAGATTATGCATATGTGAAATGCATGATGTGCACTATAACATGGAATAACTATGCAACACTTTCATAACAACAAATACTCACGCACACTACACTCCATCCATCAATCACTACCATTTGTCCTCCTAGCACATTCCCATCCGGGTACTAGTCTCATTATCCGCCTAGCACATTCCCATTCCGGGTACTAGTCTCGTTGTTCGCCTAGCACATTCCCATTCCGGGTACTAGTATCATTATCCGCCTAGCACATTCCCATTCCGGGTACTAGTCTCGTTGTCCGCCTAGCACATTCCCATCCCGGGTACTAGTCTCATTGTCCTTTCATTCCCAACAACATATGACAAGTCAAAATCCATATCACGTTCAATCATTTCATTCATACACAACCAATTCCAAATAACCAATTTTCGTATCAAAACACCAAATAACGGCATTCCACAGTATAATACGTAACAAAAATGAACTCAGCACACAAAACAACCGGCCGCCCGGTCACCGTCCGGTCCCGTCCGGACGCCGGGCCGGCTCCGTCCGGACGCCGGTCGATCCCGTCCGGATGCCAAATTCTCTAACTCTCTGCATTTTTTTTGGATCAGCCGTCCGGACGCCCATGGTCCCCGTCCGGACGCCCCGACGCGATCTGCAGAAAACTGCGCGATCGCAGATTTCTCCAACGAACCAAACCACACCAAAACAACAATCTAACCATGAAATAGGTACCAAAACACTTCACAAACACATAATACAAGGTAGAAATCCCTACCTCAAGCCTTGAAATGGAAGATTTGATTTCAAAAGCGAAGCCCTAGGTTGTTGGAGCTCCAAAGCTCAATATCGCCTCCTCCGAGCTTCAACCCACGATCCAACTCCAATATCTTGTTACCCACTACCCAAGGTTCCTATATCTCCGAGGGATTTGACAATGGCGAAGAAAAAGGGTTGGATTTGGTAGAGAGAAGGGAGAGAGCAAAGGGGAGTTGAGAGAAGGCTTTGGGAAAGTATGAGGGCTTTTCTCTCTCTCCCTCCTAAAATCTGATCTTAATATCCCCAAAGGACCCCCAATAGCTTAGCCAAATAAGAGTACGCGTACGAGATAACACAAAAGACTCCGGGTCCGGTTCCTAAAATCATAATCCGATAATTACCACATTAAATTTATTTTATTTATTCAAAATACACCTTAAAATAAATATTTTAAAAACTCAAATTTTCCGGGTCCTTACATTAATTGCCCTTTTTATTAACTATTGGGAAACTTAACTCAGTTGTAGGAAAAAGGGGGTTGGACAATATTGTCAAGCTTGACAAAATAGAAAAAGATAGTAAAAAACATGAGAAGAATTCTCTTTAATTATCAGTAACATCATAGAAGTTCAGTAAAATTTATCCTAAAAATAAGTTACGCCAAACTCATCACAAATTAATACATAATTTGTCATACAACACATAACATGCGTTTAACTTTCTATATTTTTGTCATTAGATATATATGATTATTAAGATCATTGGTCATTTCAAATATATTAAAGTGTGTGTCTAAGTCACAATTAAGAGCACACGTATAAGAAAGCCCAACGAAACCATGTACCTAAAGAGATGCTCTCCCGCAAATAAAAATAAATATTTTTCGAAATAATATTGGCTTGTATTTAATTAACTCAATTATCTGTACAATAAATATTTTCAACAAATTTTTAAAACTGAAAGGACAAATTAAAAACTCCGGAAACAAAAAATAAATAAAAACTTCTTCTTTTTCTCAAGAGGAAGAGCGTTTCTAATTTGAATTAGGCATTAGTGATGTTGAGAATAACTTTCTCATATAACTGAACGAGCCCTAATGTGAATATTATTCTCTTGGTTGATTTTAGAGTTTGTTTTAAATGTACTCTTTGTTAGTTTACTTTGTTACCCCTGTATTCTTTGTTAGTTTACTTTGTTACCCATGTATATCCACCTATACAATATATAGCTGAGTTCTGTAAGATGTTTTGCATAGATGGAGTCTATACCCTCAATCAAAGGAGGAGTTTGTTCATTGTTTTTAGGGTCAGGGGCCTGCTGTTGCGCACAGGTGTGCTGTACGGCGTGCAATTTTGGGTCAGTTTCCCAATTCCCTCTTTTTAAGAGTGAATAAAGTTGCAGATGGAGCCACACTCTGTTGGGCTCAAGGCCGAACGGGGTGTAAAAGAAAGACAACGCCTCTTCGATGAAGTACAAAGCAATTCACCTTGTGAGATTTCCGGCGTCTGAAAATCATTGAAAGAGAAACCCTCTCTGTTGGTCTCCGGCGTCTGAAAATCATTCTCGGTGGCTCATTTGATAGAGATAACAGTAAGTCCAATTTGTTTTAGTTCTAATCGATTGAAGCCCTAATCTTTTACATTGAAATTTGTCTGAATATTCATACCTTATAAACTTGCATAGCTCTTCATTTCTCTTTTCCGGCTGTTCTTGTTTATGACCAATCTAATGCTTCTGGGGTAGTAGATTGTGCTCTTTATGCAAAAATTAAGAAAAGAAAAAGAAATTCTGTCGTAAATATGAGGAACTAAATGGTATTTTTTTCATTTCAAGTCAATCTGTTTTATAGGTCATAATCAATATGAGAAGAGTAGTGATCTATCCCAAAGGCCTAACTTTTTAAGGACTATAAAATTCGGTTGGCTCATGCTTCAAAATTCAGTCATATATGCAATTCCTGTTGTCATTTCAGGTTATTAGATTCTGAAAATCATACTGACATCTAAGTTTTTAGGTATACTCAAATTATGTGAGTTCAAGAACTGGACAAACTTTCTTTTGTAGAGTTTCTACTCCTTGATGTCTATAGGAATGATAGCTAGATATGGATTCTTCCTTTGAACTTTCCCACTGTTTGGGACTGTTATCACTTTTCGAAGCCATCTAGGATTTAGCTGCCCGTGAATCCCATTGTTTTCTAATTGTAGGGCAAAAAGCGTGTGTAATGCTGAGGAAAGTTAGTGTATTATTCACTCATCCCATCACACTTTCTGAAATTTCATACCGCTTCGCCCAACATTATGTCTTGTTGTTTGAGAAAAATCTGAAAGGAAATAATGGCCTCCCTTAGAGTACCAGATGATGTTCCTCCTCCATCTGAAAATTGTAAGACTATACATACAATATCATATATATATATATATATATTATACATATGACAACAACCAGAAATTAGTCTTTCTTCAGTAGTCTTTCGTCTCCATCTCTCTTGGCTTTTCCTATTTTTGAAGATGGAACGTGCTAGAATGGATGAGTGAGAAAATTTTACATTGATTTGATTCCTAAAGGATCATTTTAGTCTTTTCTTAAAGATGGAAATTCCTATTCTTATTCCATCGAGGTCTACCTATCGGAAGAGTCTCAACTTCGCCACAGTACCCAGGTCAAGACCCACAACCACAAAAAAAAGGCTTCTTCGAGGGAGAGAAGTTGTTGCTTGTGCTTCAGCCACTACAAAAAATTGAGAATCTTCCAACGGTTTTTATCCCAAGGGTATAAATAACCGATACTATAGGTAGAAAATATCAACGGCTTCAAAGTGTTACTAGAAAGCTGTCTTTAGTGATGACTTTTTGTAGACTGTTACTGTATTTTTAATTTTCAGCTACGGTCCAAATAAACCGTTGATATAGCCCACGAAAATAGACCACTATAAGTGGATCCCTCAAAATACTTTTAATGCTTGAATTTTGAAATGCTTAAATTTTAAGTATGTTTTCAAATTATTATTTACCTTTTAACCATCAGTGGAGTTTGTCAATGTTTTTATCTTGGGCCTTGGGCTGGGGGGAGTTTTGCCCATTAGGTTTTCTAAGTTGGCTCCTTGCCAAAGTATGTTTGATATCTCAGTACTCTCTTTCTCAGTAGTACCTACTCTGCTATTTTCCACTTGCACCGACTGTTTCTCACACCTATTCATCTGTTGTTTCCCACGACTCTCTCTCACTAGCACTGACTGTTTCTCGATCGCCATGGCCCTCTCTCGCGGTCTCTCTCTCTCAGTGTGGCAACGACTCTCTCGTGATGACTCTCTCTCGCAGTTTCTCTCTTTTCAGCGACGACTCTCTCTCGCGATTACTGAGCCCTAAATCATCGGCTACCACTCTCTCTCTCCGCTCGACCTCTTCTGCTCGATCGATCACGAGGTAATCCTCTCTCTATGTCTCTCGCAGACTCTCTCTTTGCTCGATTTGTTTGCTATTGATATTGTATATATAGATATAGATTGACATGTATCGCATCTGCCGTGATTGGATCGACACTGAACGAATCCCTCTATTACGGTATTTATTCTCTCTCTCTTTCTCTCTCTCTCTCTCTCTCTCTCGAAATTGGTAGCCAGGAGGGAATAAATTGAACTTAATCGAAAAATAATTAGTTTGATTCCTATGTAAATACGAATGAATTGACTTCTTTGTTTGGATTGCCTGTGTTCACTCTTTTTATTTTAAATATTATGATCCATTTCTTTATTTTTGCCTTTAGTTTGTTCAAGTGATGGTTAAGTTAAATTGATGGTTAAGCATGGGCGGGTACCTCCCTGACCCACGGTTATGGATTTGCATCTCCATTGGTGGTTATTGATCTCGGTCTCTAGTTCGGTCTATTGAGAATTCAAATGCTTGGCAAGACATCTGCCCATCGACAAATTCAGTCTTAGAAATTGATCAAACCATTTAGCAGGGATTTAAAAAATTCAGGTCAATTTAGAAAATGCAACATCCTTTTGGAACCAAATTTGGCTAAGGTATGACACTTTAAGAGCAGTTTTTTCAAGAGTGTATCAACCATAGTATAGGGTGTGGAATGGTGGAATCTTGTATTGGGTGTGCCCTCCTACTCTGTTATTACGCAGTAATTTGGGCACCCTATAACTAACACAAAGAGCTGAATATTATAGAGTGTAAATTAATACCACCCGTTTAGAATATTACAGAGATATAACGGAGTGTCTTCTTTTTGTAACTTATTATTCTTTGATTTACTGGTTTTGTGGGAATTATTATGATGATAATGTTTGACTTTCAGTATATGCTTGGCTTTTCTTGAGTTGAAATTGGTTTTTTTTTTTTTAATCAGCGTTTGACTCGTAACATTGTATTACTTTTGTCCATGTCTAATATTTTACTGATGCCTTTAATACCATGCCTCGCTGCAATGCATTTGTCATTGAGGCGTACAAATTATATGATCAGTTTATATTGGAAAAACATGTTATAGGTCAAGGTTAGCTCCACACGTCGTAAATAAATCCTTTAGTTTAAGAAAAAATCTATGGTCTCATAAAAGTTTCCAAGAAAAATTTTTCATAATTCAAAATGAAGGGACTAGATTTATTTGAGTGTGTAGGTTTCTAAAGTCAAATGAATCTCAACCCTTGATTTTGAATTTGGAGATATTTTCGGATAAAATTCTTTGGGACCATAGCACTCTTGCGGAGTTGACCAACCAAAATTCCAAGTCTTGTTTGGGCCCGATACATTCATTAATTTCGTAGGATGCTGGTCCTTTTGGGGGCTATGAAGGGTAATCCGCCCTAATTGGCCTTCCCCTTATATTGAGGTAAAAAATGGCTCTAATTGGAAAGCATTTGGTTGTTCTGCAAATCCTTTTCATTTTTATCATATTCTTGGGTGTTGAGGTGGCTGCTAGGGAACTGGCTGAGACTTCGAGTCCATTTGTAGATTCATTTGAGACATATTGGGATGTTTTTCCTGTTTTCTTTTGTTCTTTTCATGTCTTTTTATGGTTGATCTCTTCTCAATCATTCACTTTCTTAGGCGGGCTCTTGTTTAGTGTGATGCCCTTGCTTTCGGCTGGTTATGTTTTTGTACATTCTTCCTCTTTTAGTAGTATTTTTCTTCGCCTTTCAAAAAAAAGTGGTGGGTACAGGAGAATTGCATTTAAATGCCAAGGAATGAAATCTACTTGTTTTCGATACTCTTTAAACCTATGGATTACTTACTTTTCAATATGAGATTTCAATCTGTTAGTTATTGGAAAAGCAGGCATCTGATTGCATTTTTTTTTGTCCCTTCCCTAATGGAAGGACCTTTCAGGAGAGGTTGTCAACAATTTGAAGAAGTTTTTCCAAACCATGTACAAGAAGGTTGGTTTACTTTGTTTCGAGCGCATTACTTTTAGATGGTGTTGTAAAAATAGTATTGTTACGTTCACTTTTGTATATTATAAACATGACATACATTGGTTGCAGTTCACTGAAACTGATATTGAGGAATTTGAAGGAAGTTATAGAGGATTCGATTCAAAGAAGAATGATTTGATTGGCTTGTATATTAAGTACAAGGGTCACATGAACAGGTACATTGTATACCATGTACTGCACTTCGTTCCTACAGGTTTGTCATTTTGCTTCTAGAGTTGTTTCCTTCGTAGGCTCTTCTGTTCAATGCTCTGCTCGGATCGCAAGTTGGACTCGCATCGATTGAAGGATATTCTTGATGTGCGAGGCAATAGCTTCAGGTGAGTTTTGTATTAGGCTTACTCATATGAGGTTTGGCTCCATATCTATGAAGTGGGGAAATCATGATCCTAAAGGTTCATATTATTTCTTTGAGACCAATATCGTCAAATAATTTATTCTCAGTTTTATTTCATGTTTTTACTCGAGAAAAGAAAATGACATGTTTTCCCAATAGCAGAAATAAAACTTGCAGCTGAAGCCCATCCAGCCATTGGCCCTTGAGATGGAAGGAAGTATGGAAGGAGGGTAAGTTTGCATAAATGTATTAGATTTAGTTTTGGGGTTAAAGAATTAGTTTATTAACAAGTTGTGGATTGCCACCTAGCTAGTCAAACTGACTCATTTATTGTCAGTGAAGCTTTCTTTTGGTGATTAAGCTTTTGCTGCTTTTTGTAGGTTTGATATCATCTGTTTGCTTATTTTGCGCCCTTTGTTACTTTTCAGACCTGACACACTAGATCCAGAGTTGTTATGTCCTGGAAGGTTAGATCTCAAAGTAGAGTTTGGCCTGTCTGACCTGTAGAGTTGCACACAAATATTTAAGATCTATACGAGAAGGATGAACTGTGAAAGGGATATCCGTTGAAACTTCTGGCTCGCCTCGGCTCAAATTCCACAAGTATTGTTGCTTACTCAAAGATTGGTCTATCCTTACTAATACCGGTTCTTATCGGTTTGTCTTCACCGTACCTCTTCCTGTCATTATATCATTGGCTCTATTTAAATGATTAATGTTGGGGGGAAATGAGTAGTCCTAGTCTACTTATATTATGTAATGGAATTTGGATTCCGATATTTTAGTTTTATTTTTTTTATTGAAAATGCAAGTTTATGAAATGGAGTTTGGATTATGAATGCATTGCGTGTTTCTTTTAATAAGAGCAAGTTCTAATATTTTTTAGATTGCATCGAATAATTGGACCAATTTGGACTATAGCGACGCTTCCACAAGCATCCCTAGAAAAGTTTTATTTTTTGTGCTTCAACGGCAGTTGTAAGTATCGCTAAATAAATCGTCAGTAAAAGAAGATTTGTACCAGCATTTGTAAAAAGCGTCGCTATGAACCTACAGCGACGGTCATCTCGCGACGGTTTACCCGATATTTTTCCAACTGTTGGTATAGCTTTTCAGGTCTATAGCCGCGCTTTTTAGGATCTTTTGTGATAGTTTAGACCACTGCTAAATTTAGAATTTTCTGTAGTGAGCTTCCACGAGAAGTTCAAGAACAGAGTTCTGAACATTTATCTCCCTTTTGTGTTTTCCAACTCCAACGAAATCAAGGACAACAACAAGAAGGTGATTTTTAGGTCAATTTACCACATCTGAGGTTTGAAGTATGCTCAAATTATGTGTGAGTTCAATAACTGGTTTCTACTCCTTGATGTTTCTAGGAATGATTTGCAAGTTTGTAAATGTATGGGCTTTTATTTACAACATGTGTTGTCGTGGCTTAGCGTTTCTACTCCTTGATGTCTCTAGGAATGATAGCTACATACATATGTGATGTCAGATATGCTGATTGTTGTCAGATACACTGATTACTTTTATCGAAATCATAATTGGGTTATGGAACAGATAGTTGAAAACCCTACTTTTCACGATTCTTGGCCCCGTTATTAATCTAATATGGGTTTCTCTCTCATCTATTTACAAAGAAAATGAAGAAGCATGGGTTCATCTGAATGGGCATTCCAACAGACAGATCAATCAATTATGTCCACTGCTTATCAAAGTCCCAACAATCTTGTGCTTCCACATCCTCAGATAGGAATTAGGATCAATAGAGATGCTAAGTGGGAACATCGCGGATCCAGACGATGACGATTGGCTAAGGTTGCTTTTGGCTTCACCAGGAGAAGGGTTTTTACTGGAGGATAATGTCTCTGGATCTGGAAATATAATGGTGCCTTCTGATCCAGCTCCTTACGAACAAGTGGTTACTATTCCTGACACGATGCCTCGTCTTATGGTAGGGCAAGATGTGACCCGGGGGGGGGGGGGGGGGGAGGAGGGGGGAGTTGATGGGGGAAGACAATAGGTTTCATCGTTTCAAGGACAGAAAATGCTACTGTAGGAACTCCCGGTAAATGCCATGGCTCCATTCGTATGATAGGGTGAAAAAATGGTGTGGTATCATTCCTACTGAATATTTCTGGTGAGGAACTTGGGCAGCTCTTAAAATCAAGATGATCTTTATCGGCTATTTTCGAATATACATCATAGTTGTTGAGATAATTTCACCAATCAATAGTAATGGAGAAATTTCAAATGTTTTGAGGGAAAATCTGGCAATGAAATGTTCCATTACACAAAGAACTGTAAGGGATCGGTTGAGTCATACACAAAAGTAGGACAATAAGAGAGAATTTCACTTTATTGATGACACAAAACAAGTTACAATAAACTCCCGGAGAAAGAGCCACACTAAAACCTCAACTCAACTTTTACACTGCGTTTTGCCCTCAATTGCCACACATCCACACAAAACAAAAACCACAAACACATACCATGGGGGAGAAAAACAACAAGAACGTGGAAAAAAACAAATCATGCAATACTATTTATAAAACTAGACATAACTAAGGTCTTTTCTGCTTCAATGATCCGTTGGTTTCACAAAATGTTTGAAATTCCCATCACACAAGTATGAACAGCTAGCCCGTAGCATAATTAATTTATTGCCCGTTGATCTGCAAAGTTGTAGATGGTTCCACAAGTTCTCATCACAGTTTATTAAGATCCAGTCTTCCTCCTCATCCTTGTACTCAATGTCAAAATTAACAAGCCGTAAGTTCAATCTCCTTGATACTTCTTCCTTTAGGGTCAAAGATGTCCTTGACCCTAAAGGAAGAAGTATCAAGGAGATTGAACTTACGACTTTCCGAAGAACAATCTTTGCCCACGATGCAGCAATGACGGTGGTGATTGCAGTGTTTTCTGCCACCATTTCCACTGTGAACTCTTTTATTTGGCCGCTTTTCCGAGAAGGGGTCTCCGCCTCAGATAAGCTGCCGTCGGTATTGCTCAATTTGCTGCACAACAATCTAGTACGGAGACTTGTACAATCTTACCTCTTCGGACCTCTCTGTACCCTGTTGTTAACCATCACCACAAAGCTCTACCTGCAGAAGAAGATGAACCCCTTGTATAGTGTTGACCAGGTGGCGAAGTTCTAAACCACAGGAGGAAGGGATTGGGGTTCAATTAATAGCGAATGTGCGCTGAATTTCGAGACGCTGGCGAAGGTCGCCAATATATTGACGGGAACAGTCGCTGCCAATGAGAACCACCTTGAATTTGACTTCTGTTATTTGAATCTTATGAGTTCAATGTCTTTCCCAAATCCTATGAAGCTCTACAGCAAGGATCGCTCCACAATTGGGATTCAGCCTTTAAATCGGTGTGGTCTCCCCAAGGTTAGCTATTAGTTGTTTTTATTACTGTTTTTTCTTTTTGAAGTGAAAATCGTCCCCCTTGGTTAATTAGTTGTTGCAATATTCATTTTCAAGGATTATAAAATTGTGATTTTTTCATTCACGATGAAGGATTGTAATTTGTACAATGTTGACACAGAATTTAGAGTTGCGTGGTTCTCGACCCAACGACTTAAATGCACCGAAATGGTGAGGGGCTCGACTTCTGGGTGACCATTGAATTAAATTAGTCACCAATGCCAAAATTCTGATTAGTTTAGTAGTAGCAAGTTTCATACTAATGGATTACACAATTTTGACACTTTTTTCAACTCAGCCTGTACCCTTACCAGGAGGAGGAGAGATTGTGCAACTTGGTTCATCAGAACAAAAACCATCGGTTGATTCTGATGCTACAAACAAAGGAGCATACCGGAGTGACCCTATAGTGCCTAGTTCAGAAAAGAAAAATACGAAGGCATTAAAGAGAGAATGCATTACTGAGGGTTTATGTACATAGTTTAGAGGATCGACAACAACATTGTGGTGGTAGATGTGATGATGCTTCAAAGCTTTTTGGCGGTGAGCTTCTACTCTTAAAATGATATATTGCTTACAATCTTGATCTTATATTCAATTATCAACATGCTACGTCTTTTGCAAAGAGAAGCTTAGTTATTTATGTATTTTGAGGATAATGGTCAAAAGAGACAAAATGAATTGAAATGGCTGATTTGTTTTTGGGATATCTCTGGTTATGCTGAGTTGGAAATGCAGGTTTATGTTTTTCTTGTCAGCATGAGACTGTGCAAAGTGATAGTACATATTCATGCTTTTAAGTCTCCTGTGCTTTGCTGCATGTTTGTTACTTCTTCTTGAGGCCTTGGAAATTCTATTAATTGCGGTTGATGTAGACCTTTTATTGTGAGAGGTAGGCAATGCTTTATTGACTTTAACTTTTGTGCTTTGTTGCTCTTTTAAGAAAACTGTGTTGATTAGTGATCTAATTTACTTAAAGGGAGAATATTTGTCGAGATGTTGGCATGATCTCTTTTCGTTTTGCTTATTCTGGTTGCTTTGCAATAAATGCTTGGCTTGGGAACCTCCTGTGAAGGGGATTGGTTAGGTTCCCGTACAGTTGCCCTTGATTTTTGCCCTCAGCAAACTCAGAATCTCAGTTCCTTCCGATTTCCGACCGATAGAAGCAAGGAAAAAATATGCTTCTTGCTGTACAGGAGCTTGAAAAACTTTCCCTCAAGGCCTTCCAAAGCTTAATCCTGTTAAGGTATGTGCAGATTGTGCTTTGCTGCACTGCTGCAACTTTCCGTAGTTTATTGAAGTATGGATGCTTGTGACACAGCTTAGCACTAATTCAATACAAGGTCAACCCATTGTGTGTTGAAGGGTTTTATCGCTAGATCTCCCGCGTATCTGGTTATGCGGGCATCTGGACTATGGATATCTGTGCAAATTGAATGGTTTCAGGATGTTTTGCATTTGGAAGTAAAAAATGTGTCCAAAATTCAGGCCATTGCCCAAATCGAGTCACTACTAAAGTTAACGGTGTGGAGTTATTTTTCTTGAAATGTTACTCTTAAGTTCTACAGCATAGCGGCATATCTTGCTGTCATTTTTTAAGGAACGTTTGAGTAACTCATACAATCCGGCTGCTTTACTACTAGTCTACAACATAGCACCAAATGTGATCTGAAATAGTGAAGGGTGCTTGACAATATTCCATTCCTTGAAAGCCTCTATCTCTTATCCGGAGTCTTCCATTGCCTCCAAACCAAATGGAAAGATCTCTTGATTGCTTGCGGCTGGGCCATCTTTTCAAGTGGCATTTGTTGCTACGATTAAGGAATATTCATCTAGTTTCTTAAGGGGCGCATCCAGATTTTGCTATTGATGGTGACAAAAGATCATTAGTTTGTCATCAAAATATTAACATGATACATGTTACCTTAAAACAACCAAAATAAGATATGGATCTTTTTGAAATCCAAATTCAAAAAACTTATCATATTTCACATGTGATATTTTTATTCTCATAAATATTTTAAATATATCTATATCTACAGAAACATAAATACACACACAGCATAATATTTCAAAAAATTACATAGAGAACTTTTAAAAATTAAAATATAAATAAATACATATATTTTTACATATAAATAAATTTTGGTTCGTAGTTTCTTTTAAAAAATATATATATGATGATGTCAGTTTACATTATTCCTACTTTTGATGTTAAAAGCAAAGTATCACTTCTTTTTAACTTGCATTTATTTTTTATAAATATATTTTATAATAAGAAAATTTTAAAAATCATACAAATTAAGGTCAAGATAAATTTATATAATCACAAAGTGTCATTTTGCTAAGAAAAAAATACTTACAAATCTTTGGAAATTATTACAAGGATTAAAAGAAAGACAAACATTTAGCATTACAATGATAAAAAACAAATTCATGATTGTGAACCGATGGTTTTGTCACCGTAGAGATGTGTCTGAATCAAATTGAATGAATTGAAAATTTTTTTGATCAATTTCCTAAGCAGGTTGATATTTTTCTACATGCTACAAAATCTTTCATCCTTTAAATCAACAAGTTAATTAATCATCTAGACAATTTGAATTTTATCTGTTACGTAGGTTGACTATTAAAAATAAAATAAAATAGTAAGATGAAAGATTAAAAACAAAATCATCTTTAAACTTTTTTTGTATTTTTAAAATTTAAAGTAAAAGATATAAAGTAGTCACCTAATATTGAGAATAAGAGCAAGAAAATGGATGAGTTATACTAACGGTTTGAATTTTGTTAGATGAGTTGTATTTATTGTGGTGTAGGAAGATTTATCCTTATAATATTTTTACGATGGATCAAGTTGGATGATATATGAATTATTGAATTTTACTCGCATTAATACTCACCTATTGAAAATTTAAATTGCATAAAAATTCTTAATTACGCTATAAATTAATAATTTTTTAAGATAGAGAAGTGTCTTAAATGGATTTTTTTAATCATATTTAGATTACTTATTGGAACTTTTATATGTTTATTAGCTAGGTTATAAATAGGGCATTGATAATTTATTTTCAACGAAAATATATCCAACTAATAAATATCATGTTTCTACTTATAGTTAATTTTAGATTTTTTTTGTAGTTAGGTAGATAAATATTATATTACATATAGCATTTATTTATTTATTTTGTTTTTATATTAAAAAATATTGAGATTATTTTTTGTGATAAAATGATGGGCAGAGTGACTCATAATTATAATTTTTTTTTAAAATAATCTTATTACTTTAAACTATCACAGTTCTTGAATTTTAATATTTAATTCCAAAATTTTAGAGGCCAAAGTGAATGAATATTGATCAAATTAAAGTAATGGAGGTATTAATTTTGACACTTCACTAAAAAAAATCAGAGTTTAGAAGAAGATATTTCAAGTTGTACATATTATGAAAATAAGTATTTTTACTGTATTACTGCAGTAGATAATTATTATTAAAATGTTAAAAAATATATAGACTGATATAATAAAATGTCTCTCGATTGATTCTACATGTCCCGTGCATAGCACGGGTTATTGCTAGTATTCTTTATGCAAAAAACATACACACACACCCAAGACCCGCCTGCCTGTCCGTCTCGAACCCAATTTTTTATGTTTTTCCGGTAATCAATAAATCTGAATCAAAATGATCTTGACTATTTCAGATATAATGGGAATTATGTTATAGTTTAGTTCGCTAAAAAAAATCTCAAATTTGAAATTTTGATAACTTAATTAACGATGTTTGATTGATTTTAACGATAGAAAAAATAATTATGTAATAATTTGAAAAATAAGAGAAGTCGTAGTAATTTTGGAAACCTTAGGGGGACATTGTATTTGTTAGAAACCTCAGGAACTGTTAGTGTAAATTACGCTTTAATTTACCCCATTTCCATAGGCGGAGGAGCTGCACCCTTTTCCCAACCAAAAATGCTACAAACACAACAATTTTACACAACACAATGCACAACATATCAAAACTACGTCGTTTTGATGTGTTGTGTATTATGTTGTGCAAAATTGTTGTGTTTGTAGCATTGCTCTTTCCCAACAACCCCTTTGATCAGGTCAAACCAGGGAAAAGGACCGTAAACCTTCTTCCATAGGAGTATAAAGCGAATACGATTGGCGAATTCGTAATTTAATTTACCCCATTTCCATAGGCGGAGGAGCTGCACCTTTTTCGCAACCCCTTTGATCAGGTCAAACCAGGGAAAAGGACTGTAAACCTTCTTCCATAGGAGTATAAAGCGAATACGATTGGCGAATCAAAATCGTAGTCTGAAGATTCATACCTGATAGATTTCCACAGCTCTTCGTTAATCTTTTCTGAGTGTTCTTGGGCACAAAAAAATTAGCAGGATTCATTCCCTTCCCTTCCTTTCCAGAAACCACCCAATCCCCATGGAGCCAATCGGCCCCCATCGCCCACCCCTTAAGACAGTGTCGAAGCTGTCAGTTTGCGCCTTTATTTGTGGCCGTATGATTGGTGGACCAATTATGGAACTTGGAGTTCAATCACGAGATGCACATCGATAGGCAACATCGGATCCGGTCATTTCGACCTCGAGTAAGTCGCTTATATATTCATTCCTATAAACTCAAATATGTTTTATAGGTCTTAATCTGAGAAGAATACTGGAATTTTTTTGTAAAAATCTTTGGGTTACGATTACTTTAATAGAAGTTGAAGATAATTTTATATGCGTATGTCTTTTTTTGAGTAACAGCCCCATAGCATTATAAACAAAAATACAAACAACATGTCAATCAATAAACCAAATTTCTCATCTGTAGCATAGTATTGATTATAATTTTGTAAGAATTGATTTTTCAAACAAGAGTATTAACTGAAGCTAGAAAATAGAAGATGGATGTTTTGCGCCTGATTTGAGAATTTTGCATTTTATTTATGCTAAGAAGAAATGCTTTGGAGTTAGTGAACTTATGTATCACTCACTAATGTACGTCTCGCGTGTTTGAAATAGCTTAAGATAAAAAAATTAAAATTTAAAATGGGAACAAAATAGAAAATTCGGGATGAAAGATATAAATTACGCTCTTGATAAATAAAAGGCCTTATGTCTCCACCAATATGTCTATTTATTTAGAAATGTATATTCATGCTTCCTCCAAGCTTCTAATTTATTCAGTCTCAACTCTTCTTCATCAAATTTATGAAATACCTACCAACATAATGCTAAATAAAATGAAACCAAAATACAATAGAAATAAGCCTAATAAATTATAAAATAAAGAGAAAAATATAAACTAAGACACGTACATAAGGTCCGAATCTTAAAAATTCGTTTCAAGCTCTCAAACCATCAAAGACAACCTTGGAGAGGGGTGGGAAGAGAGAGAAAAAGTCGGTGAGAATAATATTTCTAGATGCATAAGTTTTCTTTTTTTAGCTCTACTTTATAGAAAATACACATTTTTAGTTACACCATTAAAATAACTATTTAAATTTATTTCTAGAAAAATACTGGGTAGCATTAAAAATATTTTTAGCTGGATCCTTTTCTCAAACCCTTCTTCCAAAGGGTTCATTTGAGACACTCTTCTGGAAAAGTTGGTCTCATCAATGTCTGATTTGTGATTTTGAATCAAGAGTTTCAACAAAAGCTAGACAAAAAGAACGTAATTGGTTTGCGTCTAGAATAAACGCTTAGGAGTTCGAGAATTTATGTATCACTCGGAAATCTACGTCTCATGTGTTTGAAATAACTTAGAACAAAAATTTAAAATTTAAAATAGGGTCGAAAAAACAAACTCTGGGTAAAAAATATAAATCACGAACCCAAAAGGCTTGTCTAATAGTAAATTACCATGATATGCAAATTGACCATCACTAATGAATTAAAACACTTAGAGTTATAAAAGAATTTACAATAATGAACGCTATTTCCCTCTTAATGTTGGTATCCTGATAGTTGAATTGGTAAGCCAGAACGCAAAAAATGGTTGCCTTGAGGAGGAATGGATTGATTTAAACTAATAAGGAAATGTTTGAATCAATCTATTTTTCTTAAGGAGAAAAACGATGAAATTGGGTAAATGAATTTTGAGGATAATTTGAGTATTTTTTTAGAAATAGGATAAAAAATTAACTTCTAAAAATGTATAGAATGAAATACTAAATATCTCTTATAGATATGACTAAACATTAAGTAACCCTGTTATTAACTTATTGGGAAACTTAACTCCGTTATAGGAAAACGAGAGTTGGACAACATTGTCAAGTTTGACAAAATAGAGAAAGACAGTCAAAAACATGAGAAGAAATCTCTTTAATTATCAGTAACCTCAAAGAAGGCCAGTAAAATTTATTGTAAAAATAAGTTATGCCAAACTCATCACAAATTAATACATAATTTGTCATACAACACATAACATGCGTTTAACTTTCTATATTTTTATCATTAGATACATATGATTATTAAGATCATTCATCATTTCAAATATATTAAAGTGTGTGTCTAAGTCACAGTTAATGGCACACGTATAAGAAAGCCCAACGAAACCATATACCTAAATAAAAATAAATGTTTTTCGAAATAATAGTGGCTTGTATTTAATTAACTCAATTATCAGTACAATAAATATTTTCAACAAATTTTTAAAACTGAAAGGACAAATTAAAAAATCCGGAAACAAAAAATAAATAAACTATGGTATAACTTCTTCTTTTTCTCAAGAGGAGGAGCATTTCTAATTTGAATTAGGCATAAGTGATGTTGAGAATAACTTTCTCATAATATAACTGAACGAGCCATAAGGTGAATATTATTCTCTTGGTTGATTTTAGAGTTTGTTTTAAATGTACTCTTTGTTAGTTTACTTTGTTACCCCTGTATCCACCTATACTATATATAGCTGAGTTCGGTAAGATGTTTTGCAAAGACGGAGTCTATACCACCATTAATCAAAGGAGGAGTTTGTTCATTGTTTTTAGGATCAGGGGCCTGCTGTTGCGCACAGCTGTGCTGTACGGCGCGCAATTTTGGGTTAGTTTCCCAATTCCCTCTTTTTAAGAGTGAACAAATTTGCAGATACAATGGAGCCACACTTTAGTTTCCCAGTTATTAGATTCTGAAAATCATACTCACATCTAAGTTTTTAGGTATTACTCAAATTATGTGAGTTCAAGAACTGGACAAACTTTCTTTTGTAAAGTTTCTACTCCTTGATGTCTCTAGGAATGATAGCTAGATATGGATTCTTCCTTCGAACTTTCCCACTGTTTGGGACTGTTATCACTTTTCGAAGCCATCTAGGATTTAGCTGCCCGTGAATCCCATTGTTTTCTAATTGTAGGGCAAAAAGCGTGTGTAATGCTGAGGAAAGTTAGTGTATTATCACATATCCCATCAGACTTTCTGAAATTTCATACCGCTTTACCCAACATTATGTCTTGTTGTTTGAGAAAAATTCGAAAGGAAATAATGGCCTCCCTTAGAGTACCAGATGATGTTCCTCCTCCATCTGAAAATTGTAAGACTATACGTACAATATCATATAGATATATATGTATTATACATATGACAACAACCAGAAATTAGTCTCTCTTCAGTAGTCTTTTGTCTCCATCTCTATTGGCTTTTCCTATTTTTGAAGATGGAACATGCTAGAATGGATGAGTGATAAAATTTTACATTGATTTAATTCCTAAAGGATCATTTTAGTCTTTTCTTAAAGACGAAAATTCTTGTTCTTATTCCATCGAGGTCTACCTATTGGAAGAGTCTCAACTTCGCCACATGTCACACCCTCAATTTTAAACATAATTTAATAAGACATTTATCATTAATAAAGACTCTCAATCTCACCAAATTTCCCAAAAGGTACATTGATGATAGAGCAAATCAAAATAAGTTTGAAATAGATTACAAAAGTGGTCGTTTCGACCAATGATCATTATCTCCAAAGCCAAAAAAGAGTTGAGTAGTTTACATCATTTGAACCGAAGTAGATAAAGTATGAATTACATTTTATCTTTTCAAAAATGATAAATAAAAGATGTTAAGCAATTCATCCGATGCAGCTTTCAAAAGTATGTATGTCGATCTATGCATGCCAAGCACCCCATGCTATCACTCCAAGGTCGTACCTGAAAAGAAAGAAGAGTTGAGCTCGACAGCCCAGTAGGAAAGTCTACACAAGTATTACATGCATATGACATGATATGATGTGTCGCACAAACATTTATATCAACACAAAGAGCGATAGAGTAAATGGAAGTAATATTAGATTGAGAGAGAGCATAGATAACTCTATTGTGCACCATGGTTTCTTAATCCATTCAATTCAAATCCACGAATGTCATGTGTCACCAATCTGTCCTCGTTGTGTATTAAAGTGTCATTTCTGGCACTCTCGAAGGCATTTCAGTACATTCCTGGCACTCCCAGAGGTATTCCAGTACGTTCCTGGCACTCCCGAAGGCATTCCAATAATTCCTGGCACTCCCAAAGGCATTCCAATACATTCCTGGCACTCCCGAAGGCATTCCAGTACGGTGTTCACATATGTCATGTGTCTCAGAACGTTCGTGTCGTATCGTAAAAATGTGCACACAAATCATAAAGTTCATCACTTTCATCCATTAAGTTCAATATCAATGTGTGTCACATGATTCACTTCATTTGTTCTCATTAATGGCATGATACAATGCTTAACATGATCTAAACCAATAAATAAAAGTCAACATTTAATGTCCAAGAAAAGTAAGTTTAAGAGTTCACGGAGTTCTAATATTGACAAAAGAATGCGTCAAAACAAGTGCCAAAGCATAGCCAAAACAATGGAAAGTTTCAAGAGAGAAGGCACCAGTGTGCCCAAAAATAAGGCACCGGTGCTTAGTGAAATGCCAAGATGCAGAGAGCAAATGACACCCGTGTCACCAAAAATAAGGCACCGGTGCTTCCAAAATCTGATAATTTGAAAGGGAGGTACCGATGTATCAAAAATCAAGGCACCGGTGTCAAGTACCAAGTCTGAGATACAGAGAGCAATTTCAAAGGGAGACACTGGTGTATCAAAAATCAGGGCACCGGTGTCAAGTACCAAATCTGAGATACAGAGAGCAATTTCAAAGGGAGGCACCGGCGCATCCGGCACGAACAAAGACAATTTTGACAGATTTCAACAATGAACTTAGGGCTTTTCCACTCAACTTCAAAGTATCAAATGACAACCAAATCAAGTTCTATACGCGTAATAGGTGTGAGAAATCCTACCTTAACTTCCGAATTCAACAATCAAACTCTAACTTCAAGCTTTAGCTTTCAAAAGATGTAAAATGCCAAGAACACCTCCTCCAAGCAAATGGTTGCAAATCACCACCGGATATTAACCAAAGATGAGGAAAATGTGTAGGATCTTGAAGGAATCGAGATTTAGAGCAAGGTTTTCGGATGGGGTTTTGAGAGTGGCTTTCAACGTGAGGGGAAGAGGAGAGAAACGGGTTTGGGTTTAGACAAAAAGAATTTGTCTGATATACACCAAATCCAACACCCAAAATTACACTTACACTTCTAGATTTCACAACATGCTACCACAAGCCCCCAAAGTTATCATGTTATATCACATTGACCCCAAATGTAAGGACTCGGAAAATTTGAATTTTTTTAAAATAAGTATTTAAAAATTTATTTCGGGTAAACAATTTGATTTATTATGACATGTATCGGATTTTGGTCATAGGACCCGAGCCCGGAGTCTCTCATTTTATTTCGCACGCGTATCTTCACTCGGCTTATTACGTGGGTGCCCTTTGGGGGCTTAAAAATCAGATTTTGAGGGGGAGAGGGGGCACCCCTTCATTTGGCTCACTTTCCCTTCTCTCTCTACTTAGAGCTCTCTCTTCTCTCTACCATATCTCATGGGGTTGTGCTTCATTTTTGAATTCCTTTAAGATAGTGCGGGATGGCATCGTGGTTGACAAGTATTCGAGACTTGATCGTTGATTCGAAGCTCGGAGGAGAGGATTTGAAGCTCAAAGGGGATTTGGAGGCTAGGACTTGTGTTCTTCATCAAATCCGTCAATCCGAAGCTTGAGGTAGGGATTTCTACCTTGTATTATGTGTATGCGATGTGTTTTGGTGCCTATTTCGTGATTATTTTGTTGTATTGGTGTGTTTTGGAGAGTTTGCGAAATCTGCAAATCGCGCAGATTTCTGCAGATCGCATCGGGGCGTCCGGACGGGGACAATGGGCGTCCGGACGGCTGGCCCAGGAAATCGGACAGAGAGGTAGTGAATTTGGCATCCGGACGGGATTGACCGGCGTCCGGACGGGGACTGCCCGGCGTCCGGACGGGACCGGACGGGACCGGGCGGCCACATGTTTTTCTTCTTGATTTATGTTCTTGTCTCGTATTATGCTCTAAATCATCTTTAATTGGTAGTTTGACGTGAACGTGGACCGTTGGGATCTTGTTGTGCATAGTGAGATAAATCGAATGTGGCATGGATCATTTGACTTTATATAAGGTGTTAGTGGATGATAAGTGCAATACTAGCCTCCATCGGGAGTGGTGCTAGGAAGACTACGAGACTAGCTCCCATGTGGGAATGTGCTAGGAAGCGCCATGAATTGGCATTGGCTAGCCTCCTTTGGGAGATGTGCTAGGATACACATATGACTATTGTTTGGCATGACTTGATGCATTGTCTAGCCTCCGTTGGGAGAAGTGCTAGGGCATGACCTATCTTGCCTTTGTGTGATTGTAGTCGATTGACATTGGATGTGGATGCCGAGATAATTGCAAGGTGTTGTTGTGTGTATTGGCTAACTGTGGATTATGATTCGTATTGTAGTGCATGACTTATGAAAGTATTACATTGCTATACTATGCTCATCTGTGTATGCCATGCACCTCACATGCATATAATCTTGGCATAGATTTTCCCATTGGGCTCGTAGCACACTCGCTTGTACATCACGTCAAGTTTATGGGTTTGGGCTAGTGTGCACAATTAGAGAGAGCGTCGAATGATATTTGTTCGGTATAACTTATGATTTGAGGAAATTAAGTAATGGTCCTTGAGAGATTGGAAGAATTCTATAATATCTTGAGGATGGTTGGGTTGAGTCGGGAGTCGGGTAAGGACGATGTTTTGACCTACGAGATGAAAGTTATGTTAGAGCTTTAAGCCAGAAGCAATGATATTTTATTGAGACAGAATCTTATATTTTGTGAAGTTATCGGATAATGCCAGAATTGGATATGAATCACATTTTTGAAGAGTTGACAAGTATGCCCTTGTATTGAGGTGAACCCGCGTCGAGATTACTATCATCCTTGTGTCCCTCATATGGACATTGTTTACCTACCCTTAGGCCGAGGCTTTGCTTGCGAGGTACCGTATCATTGACTGTGGGTTGAGGCGGGTTGTGAGATGTTCATGGGAGAGATTCTTCTTCCTTGAGTTTATACCCTTTGTTATCATTTCTAAGAGGTGATCCACTATGTCTTGGTGTTGTGAAGAGTTCCTTGGTTCCGTGGAAGAATGATAGACTTGGACTTGACGTTATTATTGTGCCGTGAGGAGTTTGGGGTTAACGTGTGAGTTTTTGGCCCTGGCATATGAGATACTTTGTCTAGCCCTTCCGATCCCTGGAAGTATGGTAACCCTAGCTTGCCTTGAGACTTTAAGATGAGTGTAGTTTGGAGTGGAGTACGGTTTGATATCTCGGCATGTTGAGATGCCTCGTCTGTCGTGATTGACCCGCGTATGTGAATTCATGATGAGTTCTAACGGAACAACTTGATTGTGAAACGTGTTATGAGGATTCGGATCGGCGAATGACGTGTGGTGCACGGTTGCTATTACATGCCTTGTCGTTCATTTTCTTTATTGCTAGAACGAATAATTGTGTTGATATCGTAGAGTGTTGTCTTCTTTGAATTGATGAACTGCATGGGATTTATGGACCATTCTTATGTAACCTTGGATTTTGGATGGTAAAGTATGAACGAAAGAAACCAAATGAGAAATGTGTACTAGCTTTGACTAGACTCCAGATGGAGATGTGCTAGGTGAATCTTAACATGACTAGCCTCTGGTGGGAGATGTGCTAGGTGGAAACTAAATGAGAAATGTATACTCATGTTGACTAGCCTCCGGTGGGAGCTGTGCTAGGTGAATCTTTATAGTTCTAATCTCCGGCAGGAGATGTGTTTGCTAAATCTTAATATTGTTTGGCTTCCATTCGGATACGTGCTAGTTATCTTTCGATGTTTTCTAGCCACCGTGGGGTGAAGTGCTAGTTGGAGAGATAATCTTCGAATCGATA
The DNA here is from genome assembly GCA_019985065.2 of Arctostaphylos glauca. NCBI lineage: Eukaryota > Viridiplantae > Streptophyta > Magnoliopsida > Ericales > Ericaceae > Arctostaphylos > Arctostaphylos glauca. The sequence continues at coordinate 11,042,399 of JAHSPW020000005.1, forward strand.
CGAGTGGTGAGAATTGAGTAATGTGAAATACTTAGCACGACAACGTCCTAAGCTTATGAAAGGAATGGATTACAACGTTTTGATGACGAGATCTGAAGGTCTTGGGTGGATATCATGTGGAGCAATGGATAGGTTGATGAGGCAATGTGTGGATATATTGTGCATGCATAATTGGAGATATATTGCGTAAGCTCATGCTTATGTTATTATTGAGTGTTGCGTTGCATGCCAATTCATTTCATATATTCATAATACCTGTGTAGATGTTCCTACTGGGCTGTATAGCTCACCCTATCCTTTTCAGGTACCTTCTTGGGGTTTAGCATGGAGTGCTTGAAGTGCATAAGGTGCTGCATCATTCTGGAGGGCTACGTTAGAGATTTCATGTTGACTCTTGTAAACTCTTCTGAAATAATATTATTATTTTGTTTAAATCTATGTACACTATAGGCTTCATGTTGATTGGATGGTTGATTATGAGAAAAATATTTGGGATTATTGGTGAGAATTGTGAGATTTTCTTAAAGGATATGTATTATTTATATGTTTGAAATTGAGGGCGTGACAACTTGGTATGAGAGCTATAGGTTTGAATACCTTGAGACCGTGGGGAGACACTTAGTCTCATGGGTTCAAAATTGGTTGCATTTGACATGGTATGAGTGTGCTTGTGTGCGTAGCATCGATTGACATTGCATTCTCTATTGCTTAAGAATAGTGTAATGTTGTGGACCCGTGTTGGGAAATCGCTCTAGGCGTTGGTTTTGTGTTGACTTGTGGACCTTTGTTGGGGAGTTGTTCTAGCCGTTGATTTTGTGTTGGTTGATGATGGTGATCGTGTGACTTGCATTTATGTTTCTTTATATTGTGGTACGATGCTTCTGAGACATGAGATTAGGCGGAACGGCTACGAGGTCATCTCTGTAATCGCGAGGCGTGTCGAGAGGCGAGTTCTTTACGACTGCCAGAGTTCGGAAGAGTCAGGATTCTCGAGTTGAGCAAGAAAAAGGGTTCTTTAGTAACCATCCAGAGACTCATGGTGTGAAGGGTACGTTGTTCTCGTCTTCCTTTTGCTCGGGTTGTCTCTCGTTGATGGTAGAGCATGAATTTGCTATCGTGGCTGCATCTTTACATGCATTTTGGATTGGAATCGTGGTTGTTCACCATAGATAGGTGTTTTGGTTTTGTTGGAGAATGTGGAGAATGATGGGAGTCCGGATTCTTTTAAGATTTGTTAGTGAGTTTAACGTTAGATGTGTATGCTGATGTCTACGTGTGGAGTATCGTGTGGATGGCTTACGATAGTTGGTATGTGTTGATGAGAGTGTTACGTGGTTCGTCTCCGAGGGAGAGGGGTTGAGTCATCGATAGACTTGTTTACCGGTATCGTTATCGCCTTTGTGTTTTAATCGTTCTGCGATTACGAAATTGGGAGCATTCAACGAGGAGGATTGTAAGAGTTGTGGGACTTGGAGTTTTGAAGCATTTGATGTTGAGAAGTTTGGAAAGAGGATGTCCTTGTGCGGTTTGGTGGCTCAATTGACGATATCGATTCAAGGAAGTGAGACTCGACTAGTGACTAGAAATTAAGGATTGTGTTCGAGTTCCTTAACAGGAAAGCGTGCGAGTTTACTTTTACTACGGTCAGCCGTTGTGGCTTTTGAATTTATCTGTTTACGTGACATCTATATATTCTGTATCCGTTCGGGAATTGCACTTGTTTTTGGCTTGAGTGTTGTGGGTCGTACGGACATGGTAGTCATATACTTGATGATGATTGACTGTAATATGCTAGTTTTGCATTGTGATGCATGAGCCGCGTTGGCACGTTTTGTTGATTTCCTGGACTTGATAGTCATGATAGTTAGATGTGGATATGTGAGTTGTGCTAGCATGTTTTTAATTCGGTTTTGTGGACTTGTGATGTCACAATCGAGGTAGTCGTGGACTTGTGGGGTGCTTGACCGAATGGGTATCCAACAAATAAAGACTAAAAATGCGCCCCAAGCGTAGGACTGACTATCGGTGTAGCAAGATAATCCGGAAGTACCGGAGTCGAACCACAGAGACGACCGACGGTGATAGACTCAAACTTAGTGAAATCTAGTTAAATTGGCTCTAGGTAGCCACCCTTTGTTTGGATTTGATTAGCTTAACACGCTAAAATTAATTGGGTTTACTAATGAAAATAAAGGAGGGCACAGCCGCGGGGGATCGACGTCCGCGATTAACCTATTTAATATTCACTCGGGCCACAAGTAAAAGTTTAATTGATTTTCAGATTTTAAGAAAATGGATTCTAACAAATGCACACCGCTTGTTACCAGTCCCGTGCTTATTCGGAATCCGACAATGCTTGGGTTTTTTGTTTGTTAGAAAAACATTCCCATTACCTAAAATTGCTTTGAAAACGATTAGTTCAACCCGAGGTAGACACTATTTAGATTAATCACGGATTTCCACCCCACAGCCGCGCTCTAATAGATTACTCACTCATATTTAAATAAAACGCAAAAATTTGATTTAACCTAGATCTAGACATAATCAGGTAATAAAAAGAAACTGAAAGAATGATGAAATATATTACCGAAACCTTGCAAGAACGAATGTAAGGAAATCTCCACGCGTAGAACGACAATCTAACTTGAAATCAAAGGAACCAATGCAAGACTTCAATCTGGAAAAACAAGATCTGAAAGAGCAGCTGCAAAAATGCTTAAGGAAAATTAAACCTAGTTAATCAAAAAACCTAACCCTAATACACCTAATCATGCATATTTATACCTAAAAACCTTTAATCCTAATAAAACTAATTAACAAATATAATTATCCGCGGAATCTTCCTTCAAAACGGCAACGTTTGGCTTAATAACTATCTCGGTAGCGCTACAGAGGAACAGGGGTAGCGCTACCGAGGCTCTTCGGATGAACCTTTTGACCCTTTGACTACTGGAACGACGGCGTTTACTTCTTGGAGATGTAGCGCTACACAGGAACTGGGGTAGCGCTCTTGAACATTCTGGAGGATTTGTAACCAATTCCGAGCGCTACATGTGTTTGTGGGTATCGCTCCTAGACATTCTGGACGTTTTTGGGACCTTTTGTAACAGTTTTGGAGCGCTCCTGGACTTTATGGGTAGCGCTCCCGATGCTTTTAAGTCTTTTCCTCGGGTAACTTGGCCACCACGTCTCTTTTCCACAACTCCTCTTCATAATGGACCCGCACGACACTAATTTGTGCTCCAAATGTTCCCAAATCCTGTAGAATCAATAAAACAAGCGAAACCAACCACATGCACGAATTAAAAGGAAAATGAAGATTAAAACGCTCATCTAATGCTCTGAACCCCCCTACTAAGGCGCTAAAACACATGTATTTCACGCGCCTATCATCTCCCCCAACTTGAGCGTTGCTAGTCGCTAGCAACGAACGAAATAATAAAAACTCAACAGGGGATACAAAGATTATGCGACCTGTACAAAAATTAAGTGAGTATTGATTTTTTTTATTTCACTGCTTCGTGCTAACTTCAACACATGCATGCTCTAACTAAAATTTTGAGTTAATTTGCATTAAAACAATTACATGAATTAACTGGCTCCCACAAATCACAGCGTCACTCACTCATCAGATCACTCAACATCCCATGAGAGGCGCTTGGCGAAGAACCGTGGGGCGAAACAAAAGCTCACCACGTGTCAATCAAGTGTACGCCGATCATTTCAATGAAAGCTTAAATACAAATTAAGAAACCACATATTCATAGTCAAACATTAAACATGCATGTCAGAGAATTAATAACGTGCTATGGGTCGAATAAGGACTTCATTGGCTTATAATGACCTTGGTTACAAAAAGAAAGGAGGAAAAACAAACGATGGCGGCCTATACTAGCGCATGGTCAATCTACCCTGACTGGCTGCCACCTAAACTAAATCGACACAAAAAGTCATAAAAAGAAAAAGAAAAAGACAGGACCGTCACCACCACAAAAAAAAAAATGGACACTCCCATTGTCCTACTTTGCACTCAATCACCGCCGTCCGACTGCTCCGCCTGCTCATCTAGCACATCCCCAAAATCATCACTCACCTCCAACTCTCCCCATTGCCTTGGCTGACACGGCCCCGGATTCTGCCCTGAAAGTTGTGCCTCCAAAGGGCGCTGCCTGGCAAGTAGGTCTGTTTGATTCCTGGCCAGCTGCCTTTGCTCTCTCTTGAGTTTCCGCTGGCTTCTTGCAATCCCAGTAATACATCCAAAAATCTTTTCCAGCCCAGTCTTAGTGCTAGCACTTGGCGGCGGAGGAGTAAGCAATGATGTCTCAGCCGCCCTAGTCTGTGCCCTACTGCGAGTGAGAATGGAAGCGCTCATGTCCTTAGGGTTCAGGGGATCATTGGAGTAATACTGTCTTCCGGCACACCTTTTTCCCTCAAAATCTTAGAAATCAAGCACGGGAATGGCATTCTCAATGTAGCAGGTGCATCCCGAAAGTCACACATTTGCCCGAAAACATAAAGGGCCCAATCACAAACAGTATCCTCCCTCGTAAAAATATAGATAAGTTCCCCAACCGTCCTTTGGGGTTCACCCTCCTTGCCCCGGGGATACAAGTTGTAGCAGATAACTTGATTCATAAACCGATTGGCCAAAGTGAAACGGCCGGGCCAATGCAGTATCCGTGCATGCCTTCGATCCGCATATAAATATTCCGCCACCCTTTGCTCATCAAATTCCTCATCATCCGACAAAGGAAAATTCGTGGGTCCCGTAGGCCTCACATATTCCCATGCACGGGCTATTTCATTCACCGTGATAAAAACAGGAGTACGACCAATCGTCGAATCGATACGAGCATCCGGAGCCAAGAAGGTACCCGGCTCCGGTACAACCATATTCTTATAAAACTCCTCAACTAATGCAGTATTATAGCCCGGGTTGGGGTGAAACCAATAGTTCATACCTTGTCTGCGAATTGCATCAAATGGTTGGAACTCGGCCGGCCACAAGTTATCATCAATGATATGCCGCTCGTTCTTTACTCCTCTCCCCTTAATAGATGCCTCCCATTTTCTCTGATTATCCCTTTCAATCTCATCCCGGCTCCTACGGCGGGCCCGACCCGGATGACCCTCCTCGGCCGGAGGACTAGAAGATCCGGCTATAGCAATCCCTTTTCCTGTATTTTGCCTTTTAGATGCCATAATTTCGTTGGGTTGGTGTAGGAAAAGGTTGGGTAAAACGTTGGGTTTTTGGGTTTTTAGATCCCGGGAGTTAGAAGGTTAGGGTAGTTTTTGGTTAGATGTTATGGAAGAGGAGAGTAAATGGGAGGTTTTTATGAAGTTTGGTGGAAAATGGTGAAGTTTTGAATGGTTTTTGGGTTTTAGGGTTTGGAGTTATGGTGGTACGGAAGTTGGAAGGAGAAAAGTTGAAGAAAGGAAGAAGAAAGGAAGAAGAAGAAGTGGGGAAGAGAGAGAGGTAATGTTTTTACGGAGAGAGGGAGAGGGAGAGTCGCGTCGTGTCTTTTAAGTGCCTCGGTAGCGCTACATAGGAACTGGGGTAGCGCTACCGGTACCTTTAGCGTGACCCCTTTGAACCTTCCTTTGTGAAACAGTGGCTTTTTTTTTTGAACGAATGTAACGCTACACCTTCTGGAATTTGGGGCCATTTTTAATTAATCTTGAGCGCTCCGGATCTTTTTGGCAATAATTCAACTCCTACTGACTGACACTCCACCCAAACACCGGTTCCCTAGGTTTGACACAGGATTGACATAACGGTTTATAATTGGGATCAATGAGACTCTTTTAATTGGTTTAATCATGCAAGATAGCCTTTTCTCATCCCCTAAGCACGTCACCTATTCTCACAGCATGCATGCAAAATATTCGACTCTGATAAGCGGTACAAACGCCTACTATTTTGTGCAAATGCAGAATTGATAGTCAAGAATCATGGGAATATTCTAACGGTACACTGTGGACTTGAGTGGAAACCAAAACTCACAATTGTTTATCATGCGAATTACTCATAAAATATGCTAGATATATGCATGTGAATAAGTTAAACAGGTTAGCAGATGAAAGAAAAATCTAGCATACTCGCCTAACTCATACAAACAAGCATAACAATTGTATCCCCAACATAACAATTAACCACAAAATAAAAATAAAAATAAAAATCAAACAATTTGAAATTTAAATAGTTTGAAATTTCTACTGCTACCAACAATGCTCAAATGCTTGTACAAAGTACATTCTCTCCCCCAACTGGAAAGAAGCTCTGTCCTCAGAGCATAGAGATAAAGAAAAGAGAATAATAGGCAGGGAAAGAATGAACCTGGGGTAGCAGCCAAGCACCATGACCGTTGCTCCCTTTGTGCCTCCCGTTGGGTATGTTCAACCTTGATTGCCTTTGTATTCAGCCATGAAATGGATCTTGTTCGCATACTGTCCGGATAAGTGCCATGAGGCTAAAGGACCTGTGCCTTCATCACCCCATACTGGATTTTTGTCCGAAACTCAATTGATAATGATGCTTCCCACATCGTCATAGAGCATGAGGCGGAAGGAGTATGGATTATCCCAATAAAAATGGTAGGCCACATGATATATTGAAAGTAAATCACGAGAGCGACAACATGGTGGAGGTGGAATGGGATCGTTAAAATGATAAACATAAAGTAGAAATGCATGGTCAATAGTTGAAAAATCCCAATCCGGTATTTCCACAATGTCATATGCCCACAGAGTGGCGTAATACATGCGACCATGATAATTTCCATTATCTGCGAAGAAGGCCGGAGGTGTCTCTTGGAACAAGATATTAGTAGTGGTAAAAGCTCTCTTCGGGTGGCAAATATTGTTGGCATAATGAAGGTCAATTTTTGTTTTGTTTTGGGTTATGGCTTTAGGAACCTAAAAAAAAATGAACATAACACAAAGATAGTTAGAAAAGTTAAAAACAATGCTCTCAATCTCCTTTTTAGTATTTTATAATGTTTTTCTTTTGGATTTTCGATACAACTAAAGAAGATGAGAAAAATAAAGAAAAACAAATTGCCCTTACTAACCGGAGCTGGGCACACGAACCTTATTGTAATAGCGGCGTGTGAAGCTATAAAACCCAAGTCAATGATGGGTACCTCTAGAAGTAGAGGCCGGGTCCATACTCAATTAAGAGTATGGTACGCGTGAGCTACCCGTCCAAACATGGCCACTAAGGCCTATTCAATGGGGTCGTCCGAATAAACAGGATTGACCAACTCCTCATCCGGTTCACCTACTTCCAAAAATTCCAAATACGGTTTAAGCCGCTGCCCGTTAACTTTAAACACATGACCATCCTTATAATCACGGACATCGATCGAACCATTCGAATACACTTGAATCACTAAGTAGGGACCATCCCAACGGGACCTCAACTTACCTGGAAACAAATGAAGACGCGAATTATAAAGCAACACTTTCTGACCAACCTTAAAGGTTTTGCGCTGAATGTTCCTATCATGATACGCCTTAACCTTAGCCTTATAAATGCTAGCGTTCTCATACGCGTCATTCCTAAGATCTTCTAGTTCACACAACTGTAACTTCCTATGCTCACCCGCCTCAGTTAAACTCGAATTGACTGTCTGAATAGCCCAATAGGCCTTTTTCTCTAACTCAACAGGCAGGTGGCAGGCCTTACCGTAAACTAGCCGATAGGGTGAGGCACCCAATACGGCCTTGTAAGCAGTGCGGTAGGCCCACAACGCATTAGTCAACCTAGTGGACCAATCCTTCCTAGTCACACCTACGGTTTTCTCTAAAATTCGCTTAATCTTGCGGTTCGCTAACTCGGCCTGCCCATTAGTCTGGGGGTGGTATGATGTGGATACCTTATGAGTCACATGAAACTCCCTCATCAACTTCTCAAAAGATCGACTCGTGAAATGCGTGGCCTGATCCGAGATAATAGCACGTGGCACACCAAACCTTGACAGAATGTTAGCCTTAAGGAATTCTAGCACAACCCTCGACTCCATCGATTTCGTGGGAATCGCCTCCACCCACTTCGACACATAGTCCACGGCCAATAGGATGTACTCATAACCATGAGACATAGGAAATGGACCCATAAAGTCGATGCCCCAACAATCAAAAACCTCAAGCACAAGAATAGGTCGGAGGGGCATCTCATTACGTGCAGACAACTTGCCAAGCTTTTGGCAACGGTCACATGACCTACAAAACAAGTGGACACCCTTGAACATATCGGGCCACCAGAACCCACACTGCAGAATCTTGGCGGTGGTCTTCTTCGCAGAGAAGTGACCCCCACACGCCTCACTATGACAAAACTCAATGACCCCCTGCTGATCAGACTCGGGGACACATCTACGCACAATCTGGTCCGCACAGTATTTGAACAAATAAGGGTCATCAAAGATGTACTGACGGACACTCCTCAAAAACCGCTGCTTCTCTTGGGTAGACCAATGAGAAGGAATCTGCCCAGTCACCAAATAATTGACGATATCAGCGTACCATGGGCACTCATTTGCAGCAAATAACTGCTCATCTGGGAAAGAATCTCTAATGGGCATGTCGGAGGTGGGGGCCTCAAAAGCCAAACGAGACAGATGGTCAGCTACCACATTCTCTACCCCCTTCTTATCCTTAATAATGAGGTGGAATTCTTGCAGAAGCAGAATCCACCGGATAAGGCGAGCTTTCGCATCCTGTTTGGTCATCAAATATTTCAAGGCCGCATGATCGGTAAACACTGTGATCGGCGAACCCACAAGGTAGGATCGAAATTTATCTAAGGCAAACACCACCGCTAATAACTCTTTTTCCGTAGTGGTGTAATTCATCTGTGCCTCATTTAAGGTCTTGCTTGCATAAGAGATCACAAAAGGATCTTTCCCTCTTCTCTGCCCTAAAATACCACCGACTGCATAGTCGGAGGCATCGCACATGAGCTCAAAGGGAAGACTCCAATCAGGCGACTGAACAATAGGTGGAGTGATGAGACTCTGCTTCAATTTACTGAACGCCTCTTCACAAGCTTTGGACCACACAAAAGGTGTGTCCTTTGCCAACAGCTGACATAAGGGTCGGGAGATAGCACTAAAATCCTTGATGAAGCGTCGGTAAAAATCGGCGTGTCCAAGAAATGAACGCACATCCTTGACAGACTTAGGGGTTGGAAGATTATGGATCAAGTCTATCTTAGCTTTGTCTACCTCAATACCCTTGGAGGACACAATATGCCCTAACACAATCCCTTGGGTCACCATGAAGTGGCATTTCTCCCAATTTAGCACTAAGTGCTTCTCCTCGCACCGCTGTAAGACCTGACCTAAATTCTCGAGGCATCCATCGAATGACTCCCCGAAGACCGAGAAGTCATCCATAAATACCTCTACTATGCGCTCAACCATATCACTAAAAATCCCCATCATACACCTGGAAAAGGTACCAGGCGCATTGCACAACCCAAAGGGCATGCGACGATAAGCATATGTACCATACAGACAGGTGAAGGTGGTCTTATCCCGGTCCTCTAACGCGACCTCAATCTGGTTGTACCCCGAGTACCCATCTAGAAAACAATAGAAGGCTCGACCAGCTACCCTCTTTAAGATTTGATCAATAAATGGTAAAGGGAAGTGGTCTTTCCGGGTGCTCGCATTGAGCTTCCGGTAATCGATACAAACTCTCCAACCAGTAGGAATGCGGGTCGGAACTAACTCTCCTTGCTCATTGGTCACCACTGTGACCCCAGCCTTCTTAGGTACAACTTGTACTGGGCTGACCCACTCACTATGGGCAATCGGGTATATAATACCCGCATCTAACAGCTTAAGCACCTCAGCCCGTATTACCTCCTTCATGTTGGGGTTCAAACGCCGCTGAGGCTGTCTAGACGGCTTAACACTCTCCTCGAGAATAATTCGGTGTGTACACACCGTGGGGCTTATACCATGCAAATCAGCTATGGTCCAACCAAGTGCGCCTATATGCTCTCTCAGTAAATCAAGCAACTTCCTCTCTTGATCTTCCTCAAGGGTTGAGGAGATCACTATCGGATAAGTATCATTTCCTTTGAGAAAGGCATACTTGAGTGTGTCCGGGAGAGGTTTCAATTCTGGTTTAGGCGGCTGAACTAGAGACGGAAAAACCTTGGGCGGAGGGTTGCCCAAAGGCTCGAACATTAGGTCATGAGTGACCCCATATAACTCCTCACACTCATCCTCAACTGTTAACATCTCACGAAACGTGCCTACCTCTGCCGACTCTAAGAAAGATACCTCCTCAGTGGTAAGGGCCACCTCTAGAGGGTCCTTATACAGGACTGTATCAATATGCTCCTGAACCAATGAATCAATAAGGCTCACCTCCTCTACCTCATCGTCATCCTCCTCTAGTATACTGACACTGTAAACATCCACCTCCATCGTCTCTTCGCCAACAGATAACTGGACTTTGCCAGTTTTACAGTTCATGACGGCATTGGAGGTGGCAAGGAATGGACGACCTAAAATAATGGGAGTTTTTTCTAACACCTCAGGATTTGGACAAGTATCTAAGACAATAAAATCAGCAGGGAAGTGGAACTCCCCCACCCGAATCAACACATCTTCAACTACTCCCTTGGGCACTCTCACACTCCTGTCTGCCAGCTGCAATGTGACAAGAGTAGCCCTCAAATCACCCAGGCCCAACCTAAGATAAGCCGAATATGGGAGCAAGTTGACACTCGCTCCTAGATCCAACAAAGCCCTATCAAAAGTCTGTCCTGCTATATCCACTGCGATAGTGGGACAACCTGGGTCCTTGCATTTAGTAGGAATTGTCCTTTGAGCTCACTTGCTTTGTTAGCACTACATTATGACCTCGTTGATGCTTCTTTGTGCATAGGTCCTTCAATACCTTAGCACATTGCGGAAAGGAGTCAATTGCCTCCATCAGTGTGATAGGGAATTGAACTCTCTTAAATAGCTCTAGCATTTTGAGGTTCATGTTCTGCTTAGGTTTCACCGCCAGCCTTTGAGGAAAAGGTGCTACTTGCGCAGCTGGCGGTGTCGGAGTTGTGGGGGCCGCAACAACAGGCTCCATCACATCAGATAACTCCTTCTCACTCTCTATCTCTTCTCTTGAGACTTCTACCCTATCAGGAATTACTCTCTGAGCATCACCCAACTCCGGGAGTGGAGTCAACTTTTGCTTAGGCAAAATGGTTTTATCTATCTCCTTTCCGCTCCTAAGAATGGTGACTGCTTTAGCCTCCTCCTGATTCGGTGCTGATTACTGGGTCCGGATGAATTACCCACATAATGGTTCGCTGCTGTATTACCCTGAGCTGGAAACCTACCCCTTTCCTGACTCAACTGACTTACCACTGTGGTAAGTTGTGACATTTGTGTTGTCAGGGCCCCTATCTGTTGTCTGGTCTCAGTCTGAAAAGTCATTTGGGACTGCATAAGAGAATTTACTGTGTCCTCTAGCTTATGGTCGCGAGCAGTCACCGGATTGTACCCTGGAGGAGGACCACGGGTGGATGGACCTACTCCCCTACCTGACTGAGGTTGATATTGATATGGTGCTACTTGGGCCTGAGGAGGTCTAAATGATTGGTTTTGGTTATACTGCTGTGGCGGAGGTGGTGCAGGGGTTTGCACTTGACCTCCACCAGTAGGTCTAGGATCAGCCCACCTAAAGTTAGGGTGAAAAGGGGTTCCTGCATTGTAAGTATTCGAATATGGGTCCCATGCCCTAACCGCATTCACCTCTTCCTGGTTATATTGACTCGCCTCTTTGGCGGCTAGAAAACCAGGACAAGCAATCGTCGTGTGTCCCATACATTCACACCACACACAAACTTCCTCAATTGTCACCTCATGCACAGGTTTGGTCTGCCTAACCTCTAATTCTTCTAATTTCTGAGCCATTTTCTCTACCTGAGCTTGAAGACGCTGGTCACGAATTGTGACTGCAACAACATTGGGCCCAAAAGGTTCGGATCGCTCATACTCGGATGGTTCTAACGCCCTCTGCCTATCGGCTTGTTCATCAAAGAAATCCCAAGCCTCTTCCGCACCTTTAGACAAGAAATCATCTCCTTTACAGGAGTACTCTAAATGTTGAACAGTTTCAGGGTTAAGACCCAGGTGGAAGAAACTGACTAGCTGAATTCTCTCAAAACCGTGCTGAGGTACCTTTAAGAGCAATTCCTTGAATCGCTCCCACGCTCTCAAAAAAGACTCATCCCGCCCCTGTCTAAACCCTTGAATTTGACGCCTAAAACTTTTGGTTTTACCCTCAGAAAAGTATTTCTTATAAAAGGCATCACGCACTTGTGCCCAAGTGGTAAGGGAACGAGGTTTAAGGATTCGAAACCAGGTAAGAGCACTATCTTTTAAAGTGGCCTCAAACAGCTTGAGGCAGGCAGTCTCATATTGGGTACTAGTCGCGAGGTTGCGAACCAATCCCTCAAACGTACGCACATGCTCGTAGGGGTCATCACACTCTCTCCCATAAAAAGTGGGAAGGCTATTTAAGACACCGGGTTTCACTGTGTAGGCATTTCGTGCCTCAACTGTTTCTGGAGGGAACACTATGGGTCCGGGGAGAGTAGTCCTCTCAGGGTGCAAGTATTGCCTTAAGGACTGAGTCGGAATCACTGGTTGGTCACCCATCACTTCTGACTCGGTTTCTGACTGGAAAAGCGGGTTACTGACTGACTCAAAGGTTAATTCTATATTAAGACTACTAATTGGGATAGACTCTGACTGATGTTCAACTGACTCTGACTCTGAACTTAAAAATGATGAACTATCGAACTCAGGTTGACTCGGTCCGATTTCTCTACGGACCAAACGATTTGTCGAGTCACGATAATATAAGGGATCCTGAATAGACGGCACTTTCCTTCGACTACCTATGACTACTAATTTAAGACTCACTAAATTTGATCACACGTTGCCGTCCCCGGCAACGGCGCCAAAAATGCTTGACCGAATGGGTTCAGAAATTAAAAAAAAAACATCAAATTATGTTCAGAAATTAAAAAATTCATAAAATACGAAAAAATAACCAACATATGATACGTTTTAGCTTATTTTTCATATTTAATGAACTTTTTTTTAACTTTTGGACAAAATTTTATATTTTTAAATCCTTTTTGTCGAGATGAACTAATATTCTAGAACATTGATAAATATTTTTTGGATAAAAATAAAAAATATTTAATTTAGTTAAGTACAATGGTACACTAGATGGTACAACAGCTATATATGTGTTTTAGGGTACACTATATTTGTGATACCTTACTTTTTTTTAAGAAAATGGATTCTAACAAATGCACACCGCTTGTTACCAGTCCCGTGCTTATTCGGAATCCGACAATGCTTGGGTTTTTTGTTTGTTAGAAAAACATTCCCATTACCTAAAATTGCTTTGAAAACGATTAGTTCAACCCGAGGTAGACACTATTTAGATTAATCACGGATTTCCACCCCACAGCCGCGCTCTAATAGATTACTCACTCATATTTAAATAAAACGCAAAAATTTGATTTAACCTAGATCTAGACATAATCAGGTAATAAAAAGAAACTGAAAGAATGATGAAATATATTACCGAAACCTTGCAAGAACGAATGTAAGGAAATCTCCACGCGTAGAACGACAATCTAACTTGAAATCAAAGGAACCAATGCAAGACTTCAATCTGGAAAAACAAGATCTGAAAGAGCAGCTGCAAAAATGCTTAAGGAAAATTAAACCTAGTTAATCAAAAAACCTAACCCTAATACACCTAATCATGCATATTTATACCTAAAAACCTTTAATCCTAATAAAACTAATTAACAAATATAATTATCCGCGGAATCTTCCTTCAAAACGGCAACGTTTGGCTTAATAACTATCTCGGTAGCGCTACAGAGGAACAGGGGTAGTGCTACCGAGGCTCTTCGGATAAACCTTTTGACCCTTTGACTACTGGAACGACGGCGTTTACTTCTTGGAGATGTAGCGCTACACAGGAACTGGGGTAGCGCTCTTGAACATTCTGGAGGATTTGTAACCAATTCCGAGCGCTACATGTGTTTGTGGGTATCGCTCCTAGACATTCTGGACGTTTTTGGGACCTTTTGTAACAGTTTTGGAGCGCTCCTGGACTTTATGGGTAGCGCTCCCGATGCTTTTAAGTCTTTTCCTCGGGTAACTTGGCCACCATGTCTCTTTTCCACAACTCCTCTTCATAATGGACCCGCACGACACCAATTTGTGCTCCAAATGTTCCCAAATTCCTGTAGAATCAATAAAACAAGCGAAACCAACCACATGCACGAATTAAAAGGAAAATGAAGATTAAAACGCTCATCTAATGCGCTGAACCCCCTACTAAGGCGCTAAAACACATGTATTTCACGCGCCTATCATGGGGTCACGATTATCGTGGATGTGAAATGTTGATTTTGATGACTTGATTATGCGTTGGTTGTTAGATACTCATTGAGCATGGTGTATGCATGAGTCCAGTTGATGTGTTTGATTAATTTGTTTGAAATTGATGACTTGATAGTTGGCATCCGTCGAGCTTGGTGAAAGCACGGATTAATGTATAGTGAAGACTGAGATAATGACGGTGTGTCCGTATCTGAAATATGGAATTATTAAAAGTATCGGTGTCTTATTTGATAGCATTGGACTTTGACGGAGTATCCGTGTCTGGTTTGTTGATTGGGTACAGAGGTGTCCGTGTCGACACTTTTGTTTAAATTTCGAGGACGAAATTTCTTTTAAGGAGGGGAGGATGTAAGGACCCGGAAAATTCGAATTTTTTTAAAATAAGTATTTAAAAATTTATTTCGGGTAAACAATTTGATTTATTATGACATGTATCGGATTTTGGTCATAGGACCCGAGCCCGGAGTCTCTCATTTTATTTCGCACGCGTATCTTCACTTGGCTTATTACGTGGGTGCCCTTTGGGGGCTTAAAAATCAGATTTTGAGGGGGAGAGGGGTCACCCCTTCATTTGGCTCACTTTCCCTTCTCTCTCTACTTAGAGCTCTCTTGTTGTCCTACATTTCAAACATTTCGTGAAACCAGTGGATCATGGAAGCGGAAAGGACCTTAGTTATGTCTAGTTCTATAAATAGTATTGCGTGATTTGTTTTTTCCACGTTCTTGTTGTTTTTCTCCCCCATGCCTACGCATGATATGTGTTTGTGGTTTTTGTTTTGTGTGGATATGTGGCAATTGAGGGCAAAACGCAGTGTAAAAGTTGAGTTGAGGTTTCAGTGTGGCTCTCTCTCTGGGAGTTTATTGCAACTTGTGTGTCATAAATAAAGTGAAATTCTCTCTTGTTGTCCTACTTTTGTTTATGACTCAACCGATCCCTTACAGTTCTTTGTGTAATGGAACATTTCGTTGCCAGATTTTCCCTCAAAACATTTGAAATTTCTCCATTACTATTAACTAGTGAAATTATCTCAACATAGGAATGATACCATGCCATTTTTTCACCCTATCATAGGAATGGAGCCATGGCATTTCCCAGGAGTTCCTACAGTAGCATTTTTTGTCATTGAAACGATGAAAGCTATTGTCTTCTTCCCCCCGCACACCCCCAACCCAACCCAAAATAATCTCTGAAATTTCTTGATTGCGTTTTGGCAGTCACCACAAATGAGGAGGTTCTCGATTATCTTAAGAGAGTCATGCATCATGTGAGCGGTGTTTCAAGATTATTTAGGTTTTTTTCCTGCTCAATGTCGGGGTTTGACAAAATGCGTACCAATGACAAAAGTTTCTTCACTTCAGCATCGTGTGCTTTGCTTCCGATTCGTGACGAACGTATCTTGAGTCGGGCATATGACCAGCTTCTCATCTTTTCTTGGTATTCAAGGCCTTCATTCTACCATATGGGATTAATTTATAAGATTATCCAACTTTATTTTAAAAAATTGTTAAAAGATAATTTTACGCGAGCATTTTTTTTTTAAAAATAATCACCCAAACATTAAAAAAAATATGAACAACACAACAATTAATAAACCAAGTTTTTTGTCTAGATAATTTTACGCGACTGGCTAATTAAAGGAGATCTAAAGTGGTTCATATCTTCTCCAGGAGTATAATTCTTGTTCCTCAATCTGAACTCATAATATACAAATATACATGCTCAAGTTCTAATTAATTTGATTATGGAATATGCGTATTCTCTCTCATTAAAAAGAATGGATGACAATTATTATCTCCTACCAACAAAACAAAAATATTTCCGAATATGAAAAAGAAAATTTACAAATATTATTCGTGACAATGAACACCTACCTAATATGCATAAACCAAATTACAAGATATATAACTATACTGTAGAAAAATGCAAGCAAACTATAGATCAAACTATAGATCAATTACAAAATATACATGCTCAAGTTCTAAGATTTTTTGCTCCTTTTACAAATAAAAAATTCATACGTAGCGCTTTTTTCTGAATCTACTAGTTTTTTGTATCGTGACTTCAACAAGTCACTAAGTACATATTTTTGTCAAATTCTACGCACGCACACCGACCACTAGTATTGGGAAATGCAACATTCCAACAAGTCACCCGCCATAATAGGGGTACGCAATTGTGATTTTAAAAAATAAAAAGATACACAGTCTAAAATCAATGGGGTGTTTGTGAAAGTTACTAACGCTACATATTATTCGTAAAACAAGAAGAAAATGAAAATGGTGAATAGTGGGTCGATGCCACCCTAAGCACATGGGCTAGAGTCTGAAGGCATCATTGTCGCTAGAAACAACTTCTCTCTCGTGCTCCTGTCCAGAAAATATACAAGTTTTCTTTTCGAGTGTCCTTTATGACCACGAGTGCCCCACGAGCCACCTTTAGGACTCCACCTTCTATTGTAACTTTTAGCCCTTCGTATCAAAGGCTCTCAAAGAAATGAGGCTTTTCTTCAAGTCCATAACATTCCGAACATCTGTAAGGACTCCGACTGTTCCATCATGCATCTTCATCCGAATTGTGCCATCACTTGTGTTTTGCAGTCGTCGTCATTGCCCATAAAAAAAACTCCTCCATCGAGCTCTTGGAAACTCAAGAACCAGCCTTTGTTGGAACACATATGATAACAACATCTTGAATCTATGATCCACTCGGCTGAATGGCTGACTGATGGTGGCACGGTTAGTGCTGACTCTAGATCATCTTCCTCTTACTTTGCTAGATTCACATTTAGTTTGTTGTGCAGACTATCTTTCTTCTAGTGGCCCTTTTGATGAAAACGGTACCTTTGCTAGGCATTTTTCATCGATTGATTTTTCCCTTGACTTAGACCTCCACCGTCCTCCAGACTTCTTGTTGACAGTCCTTCCAATTGTTGTTAATGCTGATGCCCACGGATCTCGGTGAAATTGTTGGTCCTTCACCCAATCCAAATGAAGCCAACCAAGCTCATTCACAAAACACCAACGACTTTCCGAAGAACAATCATTGCCCACGATACAGTGATGAGGGCGATTGCAGAGTTTTATGCCATCATTTCCACTGTGAACTCTTTTATTTGGCCACTTTTCCCAGAAGGAGTCTCCGCCTCAGATAAGCTGCCGTCGGTATTGCTCAATTTGCTGCACAACAATGTAGTACGAAGACTTGTACAATCTTACCTCTTTGGACCTCTCTGTACCCTGTTGTTAACCATCACCACAAAGCTCTACCTGCAAAAGAAGATTAACCCCGAGTATAGTGTTGACCAGGTGTCGAAGTTCTACACCACAGGAGGAAGGCATTGGGGTTCAATTAATAGCGAATGTGCGCCGAATTTCGAGACGCTGGCGATATTGATGGGAACAGTTGCTGCCAATGAGAACTACCTTGAAGTTGACTTCTGTTATTTGAATCTTATGAGTTCAACGTCTTTCCCAAATCCTACCAAGCTTTACACCAAGGATCGCTCCACAATTGGGATTCAGCCTTTAAAACGGTGTGGTCTCCCCAAGGTTAGCTATTATTTGTTTTTATTACTGTTTTTTCATTTTGAAGTGAAAATCGTCCCCCCTGGTTAATTAGTTGTTGCAATATTTATTTTCAAGGATTATAAAATTGTGATTTTTTCATTCACGATGAAGGATTGTAATTTGTACAATGTTGACACAAAATTTAGAGTTGGGTGGTTCTCGACCCAACGACTTAAATGCACCAAAATGGTGAGGGGCTCGACTTCTGGGTGACCTTTGAATTAAATTAGTCGCCAATGCCAAAATTCTGATTAGTTTAGTAGTAGCAAGTTTCATACTAATGGATTACACAATTTTGACACCTTTTCAACTCAGCCTATACCCTTACCAAAAGGAGGAGAGATTGTGCAACTTGATTCATCAGAACAAAAACCATCGGTTGATTCTGATGCTACAAACAAAGGAGCATACCGGAGTGACCCTATAGTGCCTAGTTCAGAAAAGAAAAATACGAAGGCATTAAAGAGAGAATGCATTACTAAGGGTTTATGTACATAGTTTAGAGGATCGACAACAACATTGTGGTGGTAGATGTGATGCTGCTTCAAATCTTTTTGGCGGTAAGCTTCTACTCTTAAACGAAATATTGCTTTCAATCTTGATCTTATATTCA
The DNA here is from genome assembly GCA_019985065.2 of Arctostaphylos glauca. Lineage (NCBI taxonomy): Eukaryota > Viridiplantae > Streptophyta > Magnoliopsida > Ericales > Ericaceae > Arctostaphylos > Arctostaphylos glauca. The sequence goes on from JAHSPW020000005.1 coordinate 11,061,038, forward strand.
ATTATCAAAATGCTACATCTTTTGCAAAGAGAAGCTTAGTTATTTACGTATTGTGAGGATAATGTTCAAAAGAGACAAAAATGAATTGAAATGGTTGATTTCTTTTTGGGATATCTCTGGTTATGCCGAGTTGGAAATGCAGGTTTATGTTTTTCTTTTCAGCATGAGACTGCAAAGCGATAGTACATTTTCATGCTTTTAAGTCTCCTATGCTTTGCTGCATGTTTGTTACTTCTTATTGAGGCCTTGGAAATTCTATTAATTGTGGTTGATGTAGACCTTTTATTGTGACAGGTAGGCAATGTTTTATTGGCTTTAACTTTTGTGCTTTGTTGCTCTTTGAAGAAAACTGTGTTGATTAGTGATATAATTTACTTAAAGGGAGAATATTTGTCGAGATGTTGGCATGATATCTATTCGTTTTGCTTATTCTCGTTGCTTTGCAATAAATGTTTGGCTTGGAACCTCCTCTGAAGGGGATTGGTTAGGTTCCTGTACAGTTGCCCTTGATTTCTGCCCACTACAAGAAAAAACATATTTGGTGACATGAAAAAATGTCACCCAAGATCTAGTTTTTGTCACCTATTATTATTGGTGACATCTTCGTAACAAAAGAAGAGGTGTCATTGTATCCATGACACTAAACGTCAAGGGTGACAAAATGACGTAGCTGTCACAGAATAATGTCAACTGTGACAGGAATACGGTGTCACTGAAAATATATTTTCCGTGACAAATGATGTCGCTGAATGTAAATTTCAACCGTGACATTAATATAATGTCACCGAAGAGAAATCTTTCGTGACACATGATGTCACTGAATGCAACGTGAATACAATGTGGTGTCACTAAAGATAGATTTTCTATGACAAAAGTTGTCACCGAATATATATACTGATGAGCGCACTATATTGCGTATTCATGTGGCTCATTATACTCAATTTGGCAACTATGCGTAGGCAAATGTATTTATTTAGTTAATGTTGCACGTGTAGTTGTATTTGTACTCTTTGCAGGTTTCCGAGCGCTAAAAGAGTGGTGTAAAGCCCAAGTACGAACCAAAGGCTCGGACCAATTACGGCTTTGTTTGAGAGTCAAGAAAAGGCCTGGGAATGACGGAAGTGAAGTTGGAGTGGAAAGTGAAGAGCCCAAGAAAATTAACCCAGAAGGTTTCTCTACCGATAGAGAATCAAGTCCTATCGGTAGAGAAGGAGAAATCAAGGGCAGTCAAAAGACTTCTCTACCGGTAGAGGATCAGTCCTATCGGTAGAGAGAAGAATCTAGAAAAGTCAGAAGACTTCTCTACCGGTAGAGGGTCAGTCCTATCGGTAGAGAGTATCGGTAGAGAGAAGAATCTAGAAAAGTCAGAAGACTTCTCTACCGGTAGAGGGTCAGTCCTATCGGTAGAGAGTATCGGTAGAGAGAAGGAACCGGAAAGAGGCAGTAGGGTTCTCTACCGATAGAGAAACAACTCCTATCGGTAGAGACCCAAAATCGCCAGATTTTGTGGGGCCGACTCTACCTCGAATTTTGGCCAAATCAGGGAATAAGAAGCTTCTTTTAATGCCATTGTAGAGGGTAGATTGGTACTTTCACTAAGGATTGGTAGGATATTCTAATTAGGTTGTTTCCTTACTTGTATAAGGAGTAGCCTCCCTCTCAGATAACAAACACCAGATATCAGAACATAAGTTTTATATTAAGTTTTTCACTGTTGAGAGCTCTTCTTCATAGTTTATTGCTTTAATCCTCTGTTCTTCTTTTTGTTCGTCATTATTTCTTTAATTCTTGTCAAGTTCTTCATCTCTTAAGTGTTCTTCCCCTTTGAATCTTTGGATTCTCTTGGAAGCACTTAAGTTTATCAAGTTTTATTTACATTTCTGTCTTAAATACTGTTCTTATTGCTTTAATATCTGATTCCTTTTTAGTTTTACTTAGTTCTTCCTTATTGTCTTTAGATTAACTTGTTTTATTATGTTTTCTTTCAATTCCATTATGTTTATGTCAAAGCATGAGTAGTTAATTTAGTGTGGGTTAAGTCTAAAGGTGAGGTTTGTTCAAAAACCATGTTGGTCTCTATCTTCTCCAAATTTTAATGCCATTGATGGATCTTTCTAAGCTTTTTCTTTTGAAATAAAAATGAAGTGTTAAGTTCTTGATTAGATATAGCCATCCTTAGAGTTGGTATATTTAATACTTGAATCGATGTCCTTCATCTTTTAATCCTATTTCCTTTAAACTTGAAAGATCTGTCAAAACTATTTTTAGAATTAAAATCCTTGTTTTCATCGAAGAATTTTCCGATCGAACACCCGGGACCGGGAGTTAGATTGAGTTATAAAAGAGAAGAGATAGACCAACGAAAGTTTCGAATAAACCAAACCTTAGGACTTAACCCCACTCTTTAATCTAGTTTTAATCCTCATTCTAGTTGATATAATTGCTTAATCGCACCAAACAAAACTTTAAGGTTGACGTCCGAAACGTCGAAAACACTAATTTGCGTATTCTCTGATTCCAACGTTCTTTTCCCTGTGGATCGATACTCCGGACTATCCCTATACTCGTTTTTAAATATTTTGAGGATAAGTTCAGTTTTATGAAATTAAACCACTGACTTAGTGGCCGGCACACCCTAACGACACGCACTTTGCCGGTCCGGTCATATACCATGACAACGAATGTATGTCACTAATAACATTTTATAGTGGGCGAACAAGGGTGACAAATATTTATTGTCACGAAAAAATAAGACTACAGTGACACCACACTCAACATAATTGTGTCACCCAAAATATTATTTTTATCTGCTTACAAAGTTTCCAATATTTATACGTTATGATTCAACCTTAGCAAAATCTTGTATAGCAAAGAAACAAAATATCATTCAAATCAAATATCTATTAAGTCAACATTTACCATCCAACTTTAAAACATTCACTCTCCAATAATAAAAACTTTAAACTAACTAACAGCATTAGCTAAACTACAAACATCCATAAGTATTATATGTTTCTAATGACAAAAAGAATTCAAAACAAGTGTTCCAATTAACTACCAAAAAATCTTCAACTTCATCTTGATTAAGAAGAAACAGATCAACCAAATCATAGTCCCAATTAGATTCGTTATTTATTTTATTTAGCGGATTAAAATCTAATCCTATAATTATGTAATGTATCGATCATACATTAATTATATATTGTGAATATATATAAATACATAGAGAGATAGAGAGAGAGAGAGGGAGAGAGAGAGAGAGAGAGAGAGAGAAAGAGAGAGAGAGAGAGAGAGAGAGAGAGAGAGAGAGAGAGAGTACTGTTGGTTTTAACATATCACAACTTTCACAAAGAAAATTGTTATTGTGGATACTCCTTGATTTGTGAGCCTTAGAAATGTGGATGATTTTATTTTAAAATTGAAGAGATAATTATAAAAATATTCTTTTTTCAAACGTAGGAATCAAGAACTTTGAAAACTATAGAATTTTGAAGCATGTGTCCGATTAGGGTAAGACTATGACTACGAGTTTGGGTTATGATGTATCTGAAAGTTGAAGCCAACTAGTTACTCTAACTTTATCTATATATAAAATACGATCGAGTCATCTATATTCTTAAAAAGGTGTCGGTATCTCTCCACCACGCTAAGTGTTCCAAACTTTCGAGCAAGTAAGACCGGGGTTGATTAGACCCAAGGTCTCTTTCTATTTTTCATAATTTCTAAGATTTTTTGAATTTATTGTTCATGAACGAGACTCGATCAGAAACCAATCTATAAAAAATCTTTTTCTTTTGTAATGAAAAACTTATCTACAAATAAAATAAAAATCTATTAGTCGTAATAAAAAAAATAAAGGAGCAATTCACTACGGATAGAGCAAGAGATTTTTGCTTCCTTTACTTTGTTACATTCTCTCGATTTAAAATAGAATAAAAGTGGCACCATCTATAATAGCTATTTCCTTATTTACAATATAAGAATTTTTTTGTGTGTTGTCATGACCATTCCCTAGCACGAGATTAGGACTAGAAAAGATGCACATTGGGTTTACTATTTATCGAGCCCACGATTATCCAACTGCAAAATGGATAACTACTGAAAGCATCAAAATAGCAAGTTTTCCCCAAAATAAGTGTTCTGTTATTCCGATTTTTCCAAAGCCTCCGATACCACAACGATCAGGGATGGAGCCAGAGAGGGGCCAAGTAGGTGCGGTCGCCCCTGTAAGAATGGAAAAAAACCTCTATTATTATATAGAAAAAAATTTCGTATAAAGTATATAGTCTCGCCCCTGCTAAATATTTTAGAAAACAAATTCAAACAGTAGTGAATACATATTCGTCCACGCGTAATAAATTTTCTGACTCTGTCCTTGACAAGTGTCCCCTTGAATTAAACTGGGGTCTCGCAATAACTAGCCATTTACCAGTAGAAAATATTAGGTTTTCTATTAATAATTAATAAAATTAATTTCTATTAAAATTAATAGAAGAAACTTTTAAAAGACATTTGATAATATATTGAAGGATATCTCATAGTAATGACCAATGGCTGCTTGCATAATTTAGAATCGTGATTTTTCGAGGTTCAAGTCTCTCTATCCCTGAAAGACTCTTTGACTCCTTAACGATTTATCTTATCTTTTTTTTTTGTTTAGCCATTTCAAATTTATTATCTTTTTCATTCATTCAACTCTTTCACAAACAAATATGAGCAGGTATACTTTCTCTTATCAGAAGTCTTGTGATATGTGATGACGGATTTCGGTTATAGTCCCGGGATGAGATGGATTGTGATATTTCAACTTGGGTTGCATTTTATTTGAAGGTTTTTTGTATGTTAAATACTATTAGATGGGTTACTTTTTATTGATATTGAAGAATAACATTTCACAATTTAGTGAATCGTCCATAACAGAGAACTTTTAAACATACTTTTTAGTTAGAGATTTTATGTTTCACTTAAGAATGTATGTCTCACACGTTTGAAATAGCTTAGGGCAAGAATTAAAAATTTTAAAAAGGGGTCCAAAAATAGAAAATTCAGAATAAAAGATCAAATTACGCTCTTGATAAATGAAAGACCATAGGCTGCGTTCAGTTGCCAGGAAATGATGGGAAAATTAATTTTCCTGCAATTTTTTTGGTGTTCAGTTACCAAGAAAGTAGTGAGTTTCAAATTTAAAATTTTTCTACTGGAATTTACTTTTCCTCAAATCATATCCTGCCAAATTCACAGGATTACGCGTCGTGGAAAAATCTTATGATTTCTATTTAGCCTGTAGTAATTATTAAACTAATTCTTATTATTTTTCGTCATAATTTGATTTTTTTTTTGCATCAATTTTTTTGGGTTATTAGTTCGTCTTACCAAGAGATTTTAAAAAAAACATCAAATTATGTTTAGAAATTAAAAAATTCATAAAATTATTAAAAAATAACCAACATATGATACGTTTTAGCTTATTTTTCATATTTAGTGAACTTTTTTTAGCTTTTGGACAAAATTTTATATTTTTAAATCCTTTTTGTCGAGAAGAACTAATATTCTAGATCATTGATAAATATTTTTTGGATAAAAATAAAAAAATATTTAATTTAGTTAAGTACAATGGTACACTAGATGGTACAACAGCTATATATGTGTTTTAGGGTACACTATATTTGTGATACCTTACTTTTTTTTTTACATAATAAAATATATACTAGAACTACAGTAATACATATGTTATACATATGAATATAATATATTAATATGCAACGAGTAGAAAGTGAAAGTTGACAGAAACTGGGCATATGTTACTCTTTTATACATATGTTAGTCTAATATATTTAATACATTATGTATGTATCTAAGTATATATATCTAATGTTATATACATACCTAATATATTTATTCCATTATATTTATATATGATATACTATTTAGTGTATCAAATATGTATTGTTACCCTTGTTAGTTTTGTTAATAAAATAAAAATATATGTTTATCTTGTTATTTGTTTAACTTAGTGGAATGAAAACAGATTTCTTTATTTTTTCTTGGTTTAAAATTTTTGCATTTTAATTTTTATGAAAGAGTTTCATAGTGATTGAAAAGAGAAACTTTGAAAATATATGATCTCAAAATTAATTTTCTTCACAACTAACTATTGAATTCAAAAATAAAGTTTTTATTATTATTTTTTGACAAATGAACAAATAAATTTCTATTTTCCTATTGGATTTTTTTAGCAAATGAACACACACAAGAAAATAAATTTTATTTTCTTCTACTTCACTTCATTTCTTCTGAGAATAATTTTCTCGTTCGATTTTCCTGATAACTGAACAGAGCGTGTTTTTATCCATAAAAATAAATGCTTTACTAAATGACATTAACCAGTATTTAATTAACCCAATTAATGGTATAATCAATATTTTCAACAAAATTATAATCTAAATCAACGAAATAAATTCAAAAAAGGGATTTATGGATTAGCTTATTCATAGGAGGAGATACACCCTATGGATTAGCTTATTCATAGGAGGAGATACACCCTTTTACCGCATCCTTTGTGGTTCAAACTCTCTTTTTCTTTCGAAGGGTTCAATCGCCGTCGGAGGTAAAGTCGATCTTCAAACCAGAGACTAATAAAGGACAAAAGCTTCTTCCATGGAGGATGAAAGCAAGCAAATCCCTTTGAGATTTTCGGCGTCTGAAATCATTGTCGGTGAAAAGTGCAGGTTCGAAACCTTCGAGCTCAATCGGATGGGCAATACCCAAAACCACAAAAAAGGTTCCTCCTCCTCCAACGAAATCAAGGACGACTACAAGGTGATTTTCAGGTTACTAAGTTCTGGAAATCCTACTCAAGGAATGATAGCTATACGTGTGTGTGTGTCCAGATTTCCCTCAAGGAATGATATTACTTGTGTCTAGCTTTCCCTCAAGTTTGTAAATTTTATGGTCTTTAATTAACAATGCTTTGTAGCTTAGTCTTTTGACCTATCCCACATCATCCATGTTCATGAATTTTATGATTGTATCACAGAAATGGGTTCTTCCTTTTAAACTTTTTCCCAATTTGGGACTGTTAGCACTTTACGAAGCCACCGGGATTTAGATGCCTTTGAATCCAATTGTTTTCAAATTGTAGGACCAAAAATCAAATGGAATTCTGGTTCCTATGAGATTCTGACGTTTATTGATTAGGTCTACTTGTTGGAATCAATTAGTAATATCCTAATTAGCATAAATTAGGAATCCCAAGATTGGTAGAATCACGGGTTCTTTTTGCCTTGCTTTGTTTCTTGATTTTATTGTTTCCATAGTTCTTATTTCCTTTCTTGTTCATCCATCAGTAGCATAAATATATGTGGCTTTACCTCTTTGGAGGGATAGGATTTACACAAAAAACTCTTATTCTTCTCTAATTCTCTTCTGACCTCAGAATTGGGCAACAGTAGACAGAGAAAAGATAGCTACAGGTTTATTGACTTCCGAGGATATCCGACCACGGTTTGGCAGTAAACGTAAAGATGCTGCGAAGAGCATTGGCGGTAGGTTAATACTTTCCATTGTGTGTCTTGTTTTCAACCCACTCTGCTCAACCCACTTTGCAATGAGAGCAGAGTATTATTCTCCTAGAAGCTATATAACAATACAGATTTAATATGTTTATCATTGCTTATGCAGTCACGGCGTCCACTTTTAAGCCCATCTGTAGGCATCATGGGATCCCTCAGTGGTCAAATCTGATAAGAAACACAGGTAATTTCCTCCCTCTACTGTCTAATAACCCAATTTTCGAATCTTACCAAAAGTCAATTAATATTCACCAATTGAACCTTCTTTCTTTATCATCCGACTATTTGGAGGAAAATGTTTCTGGATCTAGAAATTTAATAATGGTGTGCATGTTGTTCTAATCCAGCTCCTGACAAACCAGCTATGATAGCCCACATGATGTCTCATCTCTCGCTAGGGCAAGAAGTGATGTCTTTGACGCTGAAGGTAACATATTGGAAGAAATTAATGAAATTTTGATTACCGTGCACATCTTAAATTATCAAGTTGAAGGAAGAAGTGTCAAAGAGGCTGAACTTACAGCCTTCTTGTTTCAACGTTGAGTATAAAGACGAGAAGGGGGACTGGATGATAATGAACTGCAATGAAGACTTGAGGAACCATCTTCAACTTTTCTGCTCAAAGGGCAATCAAGTTGTTAGGCTACGGGCTGTTGACACTTGACAGTGATGGGGATCTACACAAATTCTAGTTTTATAAAGTACCATTGAAATTGTTACTTTTTGTGTTAGAGAAAACCGAATAAAGCAACTTACTTGATTTTCAAATCATGCAAAAGTAAGAGAACATTACAGTGTGGTCCCATTTGGCCTCACTATTTTTTTTTGATTTTTTTTTGTGTCTCTATTCAATTTTTTTTTTTCATTTGTTGTTTTGGTTTGAATGTTTTGTAGATTATTGGTTTGTCTTAATGAAAGAAATCTAAAAAGTATAAAATTACGTCAAAAAATTAAAAAAAATCACTAAAAATGACGAATAAACTCAAAAAAGTCAAGTTCTTTTTTATTATTTTTGTCTTTTTTGAATTTTTTTTTAAATTTAGTCCATGATTTATAACTTTTTTGAAAGTTCTTATCGAGATGAACAAATAATTCATAAAAGGTTAACGAAAAATAAAAAATTACAAAAAATTTTCATATAAGAACAAAAAAAAATTTCATAATCTAGTCAGTCCAAATGGATGTTTTAAATAGAAATTTGAGTCTTATGTCTCATTCAATAGGAATACATTACATGAATTTATTTTGTCCAATAAGCTCTCTACGAGGCGTTGAAAAAGTCTTGATTTTGTGGACTATTATCTCTAAAGTGAATTTGGTTCTGTCTTTCTCTAAGGGTTCGTTTGAATTGAGGGGAGAGGAAGTGAGAGAGAATTTTAATTAGAAGGGGAAGGAGAAGGATATAACTTTTTACTTGTAAGGTGTTATGAGAAGAAACAGAGATTCTTTTTAAAACTTTTCTCATGTTTGTTTATTAATAATAAAAAAATGAAGTAAATGTAGTAAGGAAATAAACATGGATGGCTTGCGTTTTATGTGGTTTATATTTTTCAAACTTTGTTCACTCTCCACCGCATAAGATCAACCTCAAGAACCCACTTGACTGTGAAAATAGCCTATTTTGTTTTGGTTAATTTCTATAGTTATCATGAATATTTCATCTGTATCTTCCTAATATGTTTTCTTCACTGTTGTTAATCAAGTTGTTCCAAAAAGGCCTGGATCTTCCGGGGCATACTATTGATAGATATTACTATAACGTCTTATTCGGATATCAGAAATTTATTGTGATTGTTCACTCGCGTAACGATGCTGCAAGAGTGTGCACCGTTCACTTTCTCGAGCAACTAGTTTACGTTACGAGTGAAACTTCTTCAATCTAATGAGAAGAGAATAAAGGAAAAATTATATTTCAAACTATCCGAGCTAACCGTTTTCACTCGAATTCAACGCCACTGCTCTAACAGTGAGAAAACGGAGTTCGACATCAAAATGAACCACTTCCAGCCTCAGAAATCTTATCATGTATATGGGTTTTGTAGACCTCTATTTGCATCTTATTGGAAACTAAGAATTTCGTGGGGGAGTGTTGAAAATTTGGCTATTGAAGAAAAGGAGTACTTAACCAAAAAACAGAAACATGAAGCGGAAACATACTTCTTACACTGCCACAAGGAGAGCATAAGGGTTTCTCCGAATAGATCAAGCTTGCACTTCTAAATTTGGTTTCTATTGAATTGCAATTCTGAATTTTCTTCGGTTGGAAAGGGGACTGCAGTCAAGAAAGTTCATCTCTATGAAAACCTGACCCAGCCTTTTAGGCAAAGTCATCAGATCTTCCAATTTGATATCCAATTGGTCCATATCCAGAAATGGGTTATCCGGTTCCAGATAAGAGGCAAGGGTCAAAGCAACAAAGATAGAGAAAATACCATGCCTTACGTAATCTAGTAACATGTACATACTACTAGCATTTTCTGGCTTTTTGACCATTCAATGGAGGCATTTAACTCAATTTCAACTGATCCAGCAATTGAGAAAAAGACAGCATTGGCCGCTTTTGAGTCAGAGCACAAATTCTTTTTATATAGACAATGGAATTGCTGTTTATTTGGTTTCGGTCTTGATTCACTTGACAATGATTACTGTTATTTCAGAAATCTTAGTAAGAAGAATAAAACTTGGATCAACGAGGGGATAGGAATAAGTTCGGAATGAGAAGTCCCACTCCATACACAACAAGATCCCCTCGTAACCTATCCGTATCTGTATCCTTAATTTTCCCTCATGCGAGGGGCGTATAACCCGAGTACACAAGAATATTATCATTCCTTAGAAACATTGCTTAATAAATATACCGTGTTGAAAAGAAAGCTCAACTAAATAAATTCATGTATCTGACACTGCAAAGTATGCCTGAGCCATCAAAAGCCAATGGGTGTATCTGCTGCAGGTAATATAGACTTGGATCCAGTAACCCTCATCCCTTTGTGTTCTTCGCACCTCTTTCTTCCTACCACATGTTGCCTTCTGCATACTGTTCCATTTTTCAAATCAACCCCACAGGTAGTGCCTCTTTCGTCCGTACCTGGCCCCTCTGGGAAAACTGGAGAGTAGGTTGTATTGGGTTTGTGGGACCTTGTAATCTTTCTTCCTTTGTGCTCTTCACATCTTTTTCTACCTTAGACTGGTGGTTTTCTACAGAGAGTGCCATCATCTGAGGTGATACCACAAACAAGGAAGCCGACGGAATAAGTATCAGCAACCGGTTGAGGGCTCACTTTGTCACAACAAAAACTCGGATCCAGGTAACCATCACACTCTGGGTCAGAAATAACACCAGATTCCACTACTAATTCATCAATGGTGGAATTCTTTTTTAACATCAACTTTAAGGTCAAACCATTGATTTTCATCCCTTTGTGCTCAGCACACCTTTTCCTTCCTTCGATTGGTACGCGTTTGCAAACAGTTCCATGGCCTAAGGCCACCCCACAGATAATAGCATGGTTCTCGTTGAAACCATAATTCACTGGAACAAGTCTGGGCCGTGATCTGCCTATTTTGAGAATTCGAGAAAGGAGATCATTGGGTCCTCGTTTCTGTGATGCCAGTGGCTCACGTGCTTCAATTTTGATACCTTTTTTTCTTCTCCTGGGAAGTCAGAATCTTCCAGAAAATAGCAGGAAATTGGGTATTTGCTGAAGTTCTTTTATCAAGTTTTTGGAGGATATCGTTGGGGCGGCGAACACCATTACTTCCTTTGTTCCATGCATAATCAAAAGTGCCAAGGAGCTGAGCTTCTGTTTTTTCAGCATTACTCTTATTCTTCAACTGTTCGGCATTTAGAGCAGGAAACAAGGAAGATAAAAGAGGGTAAAATCCAAAGCAAGCTTCTTACATACATTATTGGAGGATCTCAGCCACAAGATAGATAACCATATATACTACAGTGAGACGTAACGGTCATGTAACGACTGAGAGGTGAATTTTATGTGAATATAATTGCCAGTTAGCTTGATAAATCATATATAAATGTATATGGCATCGCCATATGGACCGTGATCCCTTGAGCCAGCGTGCTACCTGAATTTTCTTTCCAAGTATGGGAGAAACTGTGTGATATGTTGAATTACTAGCAACAACTTGTTCCAAAGACAACATTCTAAAATCTCACCAACAAATTGAACACCTTTAAGGAGTACCGTCACATGAATCATAAATGCATGAATGGAATGGACCAAAAAATTTGCGGTTCCTAATGGAATAGGTAACAAAGTTACTTTGCCACCCACAGCTGTAAAATCACTACTCCCCAAGTTAAATTGGTGCTTCTTGTTGCACTAGGTGCCAAAGCATGCGTGTTTTGCATCCATTGAGTAAACACGGGCAAAGATTAATGAATTTGTCACTTGCTATCCTCTTGCCTAACAGGCACAGATTTATCTCCGTGGAAAGGATGATTAATTCAGATCGACATGAAAGTCCAACCCTATTGCATTGTTAGAATCCATGTTGTATATTTGAAAGAGGTTGACCTCCTTGCTTTATTACCTACGAGGGTCGAACTTTTTAACATTACCTATGAGAGGCAATTAGTTCTAATCATGCACACTTGCACATAAGCCGAACCAAGTGAAAAGTCTATCTGACATCTCCTTTGACAGAAGCTGCATAGGAATCACAAGACAAATGAACATAAGAAGGAAATCGCATCTTATCTTGTCTTTGATCCCAAGAAACCTTATTATCATGTTGCCAAACTTCTATTTACATGTCTCTACTTAAGATTCTAAGTGGTACCAAACCTATTCTTCTATGCCAGCCTAATTGGCCAAGGAAGATGAAGCAATTGAAAACCCAAAACGAAAATGTACTTACAGGAGCCCATCGATATACAATTGAGTAGTGTCTTGCAAATATATCCGTAAACAATCCAAGCCCTTGTTGAGTGGAATAATTAAGCTCAGTAGTTGATTTTCCGTTCTCTAAATGAGCACCTTCGCGGCCATAACGTTGTAGTCTAGTCCTTACATTTTCAGCCTGTCCGAGGTAAACTTGAATTATACATTCTGGGTCAAGTTTGCTAGTCTCACGGCTTGAACTGAAGCGTGGTACAGCTATGCCTAGCTCATAAAGCCCTGAACATGAAGAACAATTTGGGAGGTTGTGAACCCTGTATCTTTCTTCCCCTTCCTTTCCCAGGGAGTGATCTTCCCAATCAGAAGGCCCAATAAGAACCTAAACCAAAAAGAAATAAGTATAGATACTACGTGAAGGCCTTTACTCCAGAAAGAAATATGTGCAGCTTTGGACTAAACTACTTCATTGTTGCAGGACATGGCTCGGGATAGTACAGTGGGAGATGGCATAGAGGTAAAGAGATGTATGCTACAGCTGTCCTGGTCTAATGGCAACAAAATGTAAGAACTTCAGCTACAGATAGCTTGTGGAATTATAATGGTAGTTCTGGTGGTGATCCATGTGTAACTACATGTTAATATCTATGAAGCACGAATACCTCTAGATGAGAGTCGTACCCATATTATATCTGTACCGGATATCAATACTCGCACATACGTATCTCAAAAGTGGTGTAATTTGACGTATGGGATACTTTTCAGATCTATATCATGTATCCAAATTTTCTAATGAAAGTAAGATTGTGGCATTTCTTGCATAACATTAGAGTAAATTTGTTTGGAATAAAGATAAAGATCGATATAAAATTTTAACTTATTCTAGCCATACCCTTATCCTTCTGTTCAGACTTTCTCGGAATCCCTACCGTATTGTATCACGTATCCATGTTTCATGGATTAATGCGTAGGTCTTCAACTCTCTCCTTCATAAAGCTTCCAAACTCAATGTCGAATCCATATGCAATTGTTGCATCCATTAATCAACGGACCAACACTTCCCAGAGGGTTTGTGTATTCATAAACGTATGCAAATGGACAGACCATTTTCAGTAGGAGAGAGAATGGAAGATCCTTCAAGTCACTAAAACAAAAGAAAAAAAGGATTTCCATGGTGAATTTTCTATGAACTTATATGCTTACACAGAGGAAACATAGCAGCAAATTTTGATCTCGACACCAATTTTTACTTTTCCACTTAGTTTGAGAGTGAAATTACTACCATAAATAGCTCGAAATGAGTGATGGTGACTATAGCTTTTTCGTCACAACCATCTCCCCTCCCCATTCCCCAAACCAAAAAGAGAGAATTTTCTAGAACCAATGGAAAAAGCAATCATGTTTACTTAAAATGGGCAGAAGAAAAGCAACAAATTACTTGAAACCACACAAAAAACGCAGATCTAGAGGGTTTTTTTCCATCCTCAAGCTTAGGAAAAGTGATTAAAAAAATTGCTGCTTTATATGCATCGATATATACACATACACAGAGAGAGAGAGAGAGAGAAAGAAGGGGAAGCAGACCTTCCAATCGGAGAAAACAGAGTCGTGTTTGGTGCGATTACAGTCTTCCCTCTTCAATCTGGAGGAGACGACTCCACCCTCTTTGCTCGCTCCGATATCCGCTCCCCTCAAACCAGCAAACGACCGTTAAGATGTGCTGTTTAACATAGCACTGGTAAGAGTTTTGAAAACTCCAGTTTCAACCCCACCTAAAATAAAGTCCATCAACACAGGACAAATATATGGATTTTGTTGTGGGTACACATGAGAGTGCACAAATGGAGTGAGAGAAGATGGGGGATGGGGGCTCACCAGGGGTGATGGGGCCTCACACCCCTTTTACATTTGTACTCATTTGTACATTTCCATCTGTGCAAAATTCTAAATATATGTCCAAAATTATTACGTGAAGTCTATAAAATAAAATAAAAAATTTACATATATCAAATACTTTTAAACACATATGTATTTGAATTTATACACGGAAATTATGTTTATAGACTGCTCTTAAAAAATAAAAAGTACATTCAAAATGGTCTGATATATGTGGAGTTTACATTGTTTTTAAAAAATTTATATATATTAAACAATTTCAGATACATCTATTTTTAGATATACGATCAAATTTAAGTTTGTATAAGCTCTCTAAAAAAATCATATAATACCTAGTGGGTGCACTTTCTAATTTTTCATTTGTGAAAAACACTTGTGCTAAACTGACTATGGATTGGGACCACACACGACCCGGCCCATTTGAGTTGTATGGGCTTGAGCCAATGTTCAGCCTAGACCCATCATCAGTGAATGAGCTCGATTTGGGCCCGTTCCAGTTTACGAGTGTCGTGTTGTAATGTCTTGCAATTTTGTCATAGCGCTTGTTGTCCTTTGTAAGACAGTTGAGTTGGGCCTATGCCATTATCTGATATTTTCTTGCATGTAGTGCACTGAAAGATTACATTTTTGTTTTTTTTACATTGTTTCCATCTTATTCAACTTTAGTACGCCTATTTATTTTGCAGAAAAAAAAGAAAAAACCTAAAAAATTATAAAAAAAATGAAGTGACAAAGTTATATTTCGTACTATTGATTAAGAAGAAACAGATCAACCAAATCATGGTCCCAATTAGATTCGTTATTTATTTTATTCAGCGGATTAAAATCTAATCCTATAATTATGTAATGTATCGATCATACATTAATTATATATTGTGAATATATATACATACATACAGAGAGAGAGAGAGAGAGACAGAGAGAGTGTGTTGGTTTTAACATATCACGACTTTCACAAAGAAAATTGTTATTGTGGATACTCCTTGATTTGTGAGCCTTAGAAATGTGGATGATTTTATTTTAAAATTGAAGAGATAATCATAAAAATATTCTTTTTTCAAACGTAGAAATCAAGAACTTTGAAAACTATAGAATTTTGAAGCATGTGTCCGATTAGGGTAAGACTATGACTACGAGTTTGGGTTATGATGTATCCGAAAGTTGAAGCCAACTAGTTACTCTAACTTTCTCTATATATAAAATACGATCGAGTCATCTATATTCTTAAGAAGGTGTCGGTATCTCTCCACCACGCTAAGTGTTCCGAACTTTCGAGCAAGTAAGACCGGGGTTGATTAGACCCAAGGTCTCTTTCTATTTTTCATAATTTCTAAGATTTTTTGAATTTGTTGTTCATGAACGAGACTCGATCAGAAACCAATCTATAAAAAATCTTTTTCTTTTGTAATGAAAAAATTGTCTATAAATAAAATAAAAAACTATTAGTCGTAATAAAAAAAATAAAGGAGCAATTCACTCTGGATAGAGCAAGAGATTTTTGCTTCCTTTACTTTGCTACATTCTCTTGATTTGAAATAGAATAAAAGTGGCACCATCTACAATATAAGAATTTTTTTGTGTGTTGTCATGACCTTTCCCTAGCACGAGATTAGGACTAGAAAAGATGCACCTTGGGTTTTCTATTTATCGAGCCCACGATTATCCAAGTGCAGAATGGATAACTACTGAAAGCATCAAAATAGTATGTTTTCCCCAAAATAAGTGTTCTGTTATTCCGATTTTTCCAAAGCCTCCGATACCACAACGATCAGGGATGGAGCCAGAGAGGGGCCAAGTAGGGGCGGTCGCCCCTGTAAGAATGGAAAAAAACTCTATTATTATATAGAAAAAAAAATTCGTATAAAGTATATAGTCCCGCCCCTGCTAAATATTTTAGAAAACAAATTCAAACAGTAGTGAATACATATTCGTCCACGCGTAATAAATTTTCTGACTCTGTCCTTGACAAGTGTCCCCTTGAATTAAACTGGGGTCTCGCAAAAACTAGCCATTTATCCAGTAGAAAATATTAGTTTTTCTATTAATAATTAATAAAATTAATTTCTATTAAAATTAATAGAAGAAACTTTTAAAAGACATTTGATAACATATTGAAGGATATCTCATAGTAATGACTAATGGCTGCTTGCATAATTTAGAATCGTGATTTGACGAGGTTCAAGTCCCTCTTTGACTCCTTAACGATTTATCTTATCTTTTTTTTTTGTTTAGGCATTTCAAATTTATTATCTTTTGGGAATATCTTCTCTTCACTGGAAACTGGATCAATGGCTGTAAGAAAAGAAATCTCTCTCTTTATATATATAATTTATATGGCTCTTTCCCTCTTCCCTTCTTCAGCCAAAAAAGCCTTGTTATTCGTTATCGCTTCTTCTCTTCAGATTTGGAATCAATCTCTCTGGACCCAGCTTGAAGATCAAAGTTTGGCGAAGACTCTGAAGTGGGCGAACACTCGGCCCAGCGGGCGAACATGCCGGGCTCCGCTGCATCAGACGGTCTTTGCCAGTAGTGCCATCCACGGCATTATATCTTGGGCAGTCACTCTTTCGAACATTTTAGATTCCGTAAGTAACTTAGTGTTCAGAGCATTGTCCGAGTTAGTAGGCAGCGCCTACCAAGCAAAGCTTTCTTGAAGAGGCTGGGCTGGAGTGCTTTCATCAAATGATGGATGTGGGCTGAGTGAGAGACCCGTCTTTTTTTTAGACTCCTCTGCATGCGGGCAGCTCGTTCAAACAGTTGAGGGAATGTTTGGCAATCTCCTAGCACCATAATTCCGCGATAAAAGAGCTCTGTTTCCAAACAGATTTGTCCATCAGTAATGGAAATGACATTAGTAGGAATATAGGCCGATACGTCTCCAGCTTGTGGTGGTGTATCTTGATGATATTGTGGTGTATAGCTCATCCTTGGAGGAGCATGTGGAACATTTAAAGCTTGTCTTCCAGAAGTTGAGGGAGAATCAACTTGTCATTCATTCAACTCTTTCACAAACAAATATGAGCAGGTATACTTTCTGTTATCAGAAGTCTTGTGATATGTGATGACGGATTTCGGTTATAGTCCCGGGATGAGATGGATTGTGATATTTTAACATGGGTTGCATTTTATTTGAAGGTTTTTTGTATGTTAAATACTATTAGATGGGTTACTTTTTATTGATATTGAAGAATAACATTTCACAGTTTAGTGAATTGTCCATAACAGAGAACTTTTAAACATACTTTTTAGTTAGAGATTTTATGTTTCACTTAAGAATGTATGTCTCACACGTTTGAAATAGCTTAGGCCAAGAACTAAAAATTTTAAAAGGGGGTCCAAAAATACAAAATTCAAAATAAAAGATCAAATTACGCTCTTGATAAATGAAAGACCATAGGCTGCGTTCAGTTGCCAAGAAATGATGGGAAAATTAATTTTCCTGCAATTTTTTTGGTGTTCACTTACCAAGAAAGTAGTGAGTTTCTAATTTTAAATTTTTCTACTGGAATTTACTTTTCCTCAAATCATATCCTGCCAAATTCACAGGATTATGCGTCGCGGAAAAATCTTATGATTTCTATTCAACCTGTAGTAATTATTAAACTAATTCTTATTATTTTTCGTCATAATTTGATTTTTTTTTTCATCAATTTTTTTGGGTTATTAGTTCGGCTTAGCAAGAGATTTAAAAAAAAACATCAAATTATGTTTAGAAATTAAAAAATTCATAAAATACGAAAAAATAACCAACATATGATACGTTTTAGCTTATTTTTCATATTTAATGAACTTTTTTTATCTTTTGGACAAAATTTTATATTTTTAAATCCTTTTTGTCGAGATGAACTAATATTCTAGAACATTGATAAATATTTTTTGGATAAAAATAAAAAAATATTTAATTTAGTTAAGTACAATGGTACACTAGATGGTACAATAGCTATATATGTGTTTTAGCGTACACTATATTTGTGATACCTTACTTTTTTTTTTACATCATAAAATATATACTAGAACTACAGTAATACATATGTTATATATGAATATAATATATTAATAAACAACGAGTAGAAAGTGAAAGTTGACAGAAACTGGGCATATGGTACTCTTTTATACATATGTTAGTCTAATATATTTAATACATTATGTATGTATGTAAGTATATCTAATGTTATATACATACCTAATATATTTATTCCATTATATTTATATACGATATACTATTTAGTGTATCAAATATGTATTGTTACCCTTGTTAGTTTTGTTAATGAAACAAAAATATATGTTTATCTTGTTATTTGTTTAACTTAGTGGAATGAAAACAGATTTCTTTATTTTTACTTGGTTTAAAATTTTAGCATTTTAATTTTTATGAAAGAGTTTCATAGTGATTGAAAAGAGAAACTTTGAAAATATATGATCTCAAAATTAATTTTCTTCACAACTAACTATTGAATTCAAAAATAAAGTTTTTATTATTTTTTTTCTGACAAATGAACAAATAAATTTCTAATTTCCTATCGGATTTTTTTGGCAAATGAACACACACAACAAAATAAATTTTATTTTCTTCTACTTCACTTCATTTCTTCTGAGAATAATTTTCTCGTACGGTTTTCCTGATAACTGAATGGAGCGTGTTTTTATCCATAAAAATAAATGCTTTACTAAATGACATTAACCAGTATTTAGTTAACCCAATTAATGGTATAATCAATATTTTCAACAAAATTATAATCTAAATCAACGAAATAAATTCAAAAAAGGGATTTATGGATTAGCTTATTCGTAGGAGGAGATACACCCTATGGATTAGCTTATTCATAGGAGGAGATACACCCTTTTACCGCATCCTTTGTGGTTCAAACTCTCTTTTTCTTTCGAAGGGTTCAATCGCCGTCGGAGGTAGAGTCGATCTTCAAACCAGAGACTAATAAAGGACAAAAGTTTCTTCCATGGAGGATGAAAGCAAGCAAATCCCTTTGAGATTTTCGGCATCTGAAATCATTCTCGGTGAAAATTGTAGGTTCGAAACCTTCGAGCTCAATCGGATGGGCAATACCCAAAACCACAAAAAAGGTTCCTCCTCCTCCAACGAAATCAAGGACGACAACAAGGTGATTTTCAGGTTACTAAGTTCTGGAAATCCTACCCAAGGAATGATAGCTATACGTGTGTGTGTGTCCAGATTTCCCTCAAGGAATGATATTACATGTGTCCAGCTTTCCCTCAAGTTTGTAAATTTTATGGGCTTTAATTAACAATGCTTTGTTGCTTAGTCTTTTGACCTATCCCACATCATCCTTGTTCATGAATTTTATGATTGTATCACAGAAATGGGTTCTTCCTTTTAAACTTTTTCCCAATTTGGGACTGTTAGCACTTTACGAAGCCACCGGGATTTAGATGCCTTTGAATCCAATTGTTTTCAAATTGTAGGACAAAAAATCAAATGGAATTCTGGTTCCTAGGAGATTATGACCTTTACTGATTAGTTCTACTTGTTGGAATCAATTAGTAATATCCTAATTAGCATAAATTAGGAATCCCGAGATTGGTAGAATCACGGGTTCTTTTGGCCTTCTTGTTTTGTCCTTGATTAGTTTCTTGATTTTATTGTTTCCATAGTTCTTATTTCCTTTCTTGTTCATCCATCAGTAGCATAAATATATGTGGCTTTACCTCTTTGGAGGGATAGGATTTACACAAAAAACTCTTATTCTTCTCTAATTCTCTTCTGACCTCAGAATTGGGCAACAGTAGACAGAGAAAAGATAGCTACAGGTTTATTGACTTCCGAGGATATCCGACCATGGTTTGGCAGTAAACGTAAAGATGTTGCGAAGAGCATTGGCGGTAGGTTAATACTTTCCATTGTGTGTCTTGTTTTCAACCCACTCTGCAATGAGAGCAGAGTATTATTCTCCTAGAAGCTATATAACAATACAGGTTTCGTATGTTTATCATTGCTTATGCAGTCACGGCGTCCACTTTTAAGCCCATCTGTAGGCATCATGGGAACCCTCGGTGGTCAAATCTGATAAGAAAAACAGGTAATTTCCTCCCTCTACTTTCTAATAACCCAATTTTCGAATCTTACCAAAAGTCAATTAATATTCACCAATTGAACCTTCTTTCTTTATCATCCGACTATTTGGAGGAAAATGTTTATGGTCTAGAAATTTAATAATGGTGTGCCTGTTGTTCTGATCCAGCTCCTGACAAACCAGCTATGATAGCCCACATGATGTCTCATCTCTCGGTAGGGCAAGATGTGATGTCTTTGACGCTGAAGGTAACATATAGGAAGAAATTAATGAAATTTTGGTTACCGTGCACATCTGAAATTATCAAGTTGAAGGAAGAAGTGTCAAAGAGGCTGAACTTACAGCCTGCTTGTTTCAACGTTGAGTATAAAGACGAGAAGGGGGACTGGATCATAATGAACTGCAATGAGGACTTGAGGAACCATCTTCAACGTTTCTGCTCAAAGGGCGATCAAGTTGTTAGGCTACGGGCTGTTTTGGTTTGAATGTTTTGTAGATTATTGGTTCTTCTTAATGAAAGAAATCTAAAAAGTATAAAATTACGTCCAAAAATTAAAAAAAAAAATCACTAAAAACAACGAATAAACTCAAAAAAGTCAAGTTCTTTATTATTATTTTTGAATTTTTTGAATTTTTTTTTAAATTTAGTCCATGATTTATAACTTTTCTGAAAGTTCTTATCGAGATGAACTGATAAGTGCATAATTATATGCTTATCACCATCGCCCAATCTACCTTGTGATCGTCTTAGGAGCCTTGTTATTACTAATTTGGTTTGTTTTCCATGATTTCAGGAGTCTGGGCTGATAACCACAAAATAAGGAGAAAAATGGCGAAAAAACAAAGATAGACGTCCGGACGGACCTCACCCGCGTCCGGACATGATTCAAACATGCCTTCTGCCAGAAAACCTCATACAGGCGTCCGGACGGAACCGCTTCGGCGTCCGGACGGACCAACTTTTGCACATCTGGACCCAGCTGTCACACGTCTGTCACACGGCTGTCACACAGGCGTCCGGACGGACCGCTTCAGCGTCCGGACGGCTTAGGGCGGTGGAATTGCCTATATATAGTCCAGTCCGGATTTTCAGAAATTATCTCATTTTTTATATCAGATTTTCTTTTAGTTTTCTCTCTGGAAGACCACTTGTAATAGAATATCCTTCGCCTGGGGAAGGAATTCAGGGTTAGATAGGAGAGAAAGAGGGAAGGATAGGAGGTGAGCGCTATATTCAGGTCGTTGTAATGACGGTTTATGCTTCTGAATCAATGGAATCTACTTCTATGGCCGGCTAATCTTCTGTCTAAGGTGATGATGAAACTCTAATCTAATGTAATGAATATGTTTCATTAGAACTCTCTGCTTTCATTATTCGAATCCATGTTGTATGATATAGAACTAAAAAAGATCTTCCTCTTTCATTATATGTTATCGTATTTTTACGACATACAACCAAGGGCTCGTTGATTCGTGCAACTCAACTAAGATAGATTATGCCTCGTAAGACGCGTTGTGCTATCAGATAATCCGTGCCTTAGAGACGGGTTATACTGGTAAGACAATTCGTGCTAAGCAAAGATAATCTATGCTAGTTAGTATACACGAATATCTTAAGCGAGTACAGTGTAGATTAACTATCTACACAGTGCTCAACGAATTCGAATAATGAACATTCATAAATTGAAACATTCATGTCATTACAAAAAGATTAGAGTGGATTCAAGCCTTAGCTACTTTTTCCCAAAAACTTCTTGAATCAATTTATTACTTGTATTTTCATTTCTAGCTTCAAAATCACACAACAAAACAACCTACGTTTCTTCACAAATTAAGAGTATAATTCAATTAAAAGTAATAACCAATTCACCCTGTCTCTGTGGATCGATACTCAACTTGCTGCTATACACTTTTTGCTCAAATCAAATCACAGCACAAGTAGTTTAAAATACTCTGATACGGCCTAAACAATGACATATTTCGAGGCCGATCATGAACCAATAATTCATAAAAGGTTAACGAAAAATAAAAAATTACAAAAAATTTTCATATAAGAACAAAAAAAAATTTCATAATCTAGTCAGTCCAAATGGATGTTTTAAATAGAAATTTGAGTCTTACGTCTCATTCAATTGGAATAGATTACATGAATTTATTTTGTCCAATAAGCTCTTTACGAGGCATTGAAAAAGTCTTGATTTTGTGGACTATTATCTCTAAAGTGAATTTTGTTCTGTCTTTCTCTAAGGGTTCGTTTGAATTGAGGGGAGAGGAGGTGAGAGAGAATTTTAATTAGAAGGGGAAGGAGTAGGACATAACTTTTTACTTTTAAGGTGTTATGAGAAGAAACAGAGATTCTTTTTAAAACTTTTCTCATGTTTGTTTATTAATAATAAAAAAATGAAGTAAATGTAGTAAGGAAATAAACATGGATGGCTTGCGTTTTATGTGGTTTATATTTTTCGAACTTTGTTCACTCTCCACCGCATAAGATCAACCTCGACAACCCACTAGACTGTGAAAATAGCCTATTTTGTTTTGGTTAATTTCTATAGTTATCATGAATATTTCATCTGTATCTAATGGCAACAAAATGTAAGAACTTCAGCTACAGA
This sequence comes from Arctostaphylos glauca, assembly GCA_019985065.2. Classification (NCBI taxonomy): domain Eukaryota; kingdom Viridiplantae; phylum Streptophyta; class Magnoliopsida; order Ericales; family Ericaceae; genus Arctostaphylos; species Arctostaphylos glauca. The sequence goes on from JAHSPW020000005.1 coordinate 11,084,026, forward strand.
TAGCTTGTGAAATTATAATGGTAGTTCTGGTGGTGATCCATGTGTAACTACATGTTAATATCTATGAAGCACGGATACCTCTAGATGGGAGTCGTACCTATATTATATCTGTACCGGATATCAATACTCGCACATACGTATCTCAAAAGTGGTGTAATTTGACGTATGGGATACTTTTCAGATCTATATCATGTATCCAAATTTTCTAATGAAAGTAAGATTGTGGCATTTCGTGCATAACATTAGTGTAAATTTTTTTGGAATAAAGATAAAGATAGATATAAAATTTTAACTTATTCTATTCATACCGTTATCCTTCTGTTCAGACTTTCTCGGAATGCCTACCGTATTGTATCACGTATCCATGTTTCATGGATTAATGCGTAGGCTCTCTCCTACTAAATAGTTACTTCAAATCATCATCATAAAGCTTCCAAACTCAGAGTCGAATCCGTATGCAATTGTTGCATCCATTAATCAACGGACCAACACTTCCCAGAGGGTTTGTGTATTCATAAACGTATGCAAATGGACAGACCATTTTCAGTAGGAGAGAGAATGGAAGATCCTTCAAGTCACTAAATCAAAAGAAAAAAAGGATTTCCATGGTGAATTTTCGATGAACTTATATGCTTACGCAGAGGAAACAAAGCAGCAAATTTTGATCTCAACACCAATTTTTACTTTTCCACTTAGTTTGAGAGTGAAATTACTACCATAAATAGCTCGAAATGAGTGATGGTGACTATAGCTTTTTCGTCACAACCATCTCCCCTCCCCAGCCCCCAAACCAAAAAGAGAGAATTTTTTGGAACCAATGAAAAAAACAATCATGTGTTACTTAAAATGGGCAGAAGAAAAGCAACAAATTACTTGAAACCACACAAAAAACGCAGATGTAGAGGTTTTTTTTTCCGTCCTCAAGCTTAGGAAAAGTGATTAAAAAAATTACTGCTTTATATGCATCGATATATATATACATACAGAGAGAGAGAGAGAGAAAGAAGGGGAAGCAGAACTTCCAATCGGAGAAAACAGAGTCGTGTTTGGTGCGATTACAGTCTTCACTCTTCAATCTGGAGGAGACGACTCCACACCCTTTGCTCGCTCCCATATCTGCTCCCCTCAAACCAGCAAACGACCGTTAAGATGTGCCGTTTAACATAGCACTGGTAAGAGTTTTGAAAACTTCAGTTTTAACACCGCCTAAAATAAAGTCGATCATCACAGGACAAATATATGGATTTTGTTGTGGTACACATGAGAGTGCACAAATGGAGTGAGAGAAGATGGGGGATGGGGGCTCACCAGGGGTGATGGGGCCTCACACCCCTTTTACATTTGTACTCATTTGTACATTTCCATCTGTGCAAAATTCTAAATATATGTCCAAAATTATTACGTGAAGTCTATAAAATAAAATAAAAAATTTACATATATCAAATACTTTTAAACACATATGTATTCGAATTTATACACGAAAATTATGTTTATAGACTGCTCTTAAAAAAATAAAAAGTATATTCAAAATGGTCTGATATATGTGGAGTTTACATTGTTTTTAAAAAAATTTATATATACTAAACAATTTCAGATACATCTATTTTTAGATATACGATCAAATTTAAGTTTGTATAAGCTCTCTAAAAAATGATATAATACCTAGTGGGTGCACTTTCTAATTTTTCATTTGTGAAAAACACTTGTGCTAAACTGACTATGGGTTGGGACCACACACGACCCGGCCCATTTGAGTTGTATGGGCTTGACCCAATGTTCAGCCTAGACCCATCATCAGTGAATGAGCTCGATTTGGGCCCGTTCCAGTTTACGAGTGTCATGTTGTAATGTCTTGCAATTTTGTCATAGCGCTTGTTGTCCTTTGTAAGACAGTTGAGTTGGGCCTATGCCATTATCTGATATTTTCTTGCATGTAGTGCACTGAAAGATTACTAGTTGGGTATTCACGAAATACCATATTACTAATTGGGTACTCACGAAATACCATATGACACCTCTTAGGTGATATTTTCCTACGAAGTGTTACTGCAATACACTGTGTGAAGTCACTCATTGTCTCCTAGCAACTTAACATATTTGTGTTCACGTAATTTGTCGTGAATATCATGTGAAAATATCAATGCAAAGATTGGATCAAAATATATTCTCATTGTCCCTATCTGCAAAATAATAATAGATAATAACTTTTAATTGTCCTGAAAAAATTAAGTTGATTAGATTTTGATAACTCAATGGGCGGTACATATTTATTTATATTCAAATGAACGGCTAATCGGCTATTATGATTTTGAAAATATTCTTTCAAGATAGTTTGCTTCGATCATGCTTTGATAGCTATCTAATTCACCTAATTTTACAAAACTATTTTGCGTGTCAAACTCTACGATGTGAGAAGCATATGAAATTTTACATTTTTGTTTTTTTACATTGTTTCCATCTTATTCAACTTTAGTACTATTGATTAAGAAGAAACAGATCAACCAAATCATGGTCCCATTTAGATTCGTTATTTATTTTATTCAGCAGATTAAAATCTAATCCTATAATTATGTAATGTATCGATCATACACTAATTATATATTGTGAATATATATACATATATACATAGAGAGAGAGAGAGAGAGAGAGAGAGAGAGAGAGAGAGAGAGAGAGAGAGAGAGAGAGAGAGAGTGTTGGTTTTAACATATCACGACTTTCACAAAGAAAATTGTTATTGTGGATACTCCTTGATTTGTTAGCCTTAGAAGTGTGGATGATTTTATTTAAAAATTGAAGAGATAATTATAAAAATATTCTTTTTTCAAACGTAGAAATCAAGAACTTTGAAAACTATAGAATTTTGAAGCATGTGTCCGATTAGGGTAAGACTATGACTACGAGTTTGGGTTATGATGTATCCGAAAGTTGAAGCAAACTAGTTACTCTAACTTTCTCTATATATAAAATACGATCGAGTCATCTATATTCTTAAAAAGGTGTCGGTATCTCTCCACCACGCTAAGTGTTCCAAACTTTCGAGCAAGTAAGACCGGGGTTGATTAGACCCAAGGTCTCTTTCTATTTTTCATAATTTCTAAGATTTTTTGAATTTATTGTTCATGAACGAGACTTGATCAGAAACCAATCTATAAAAAATCTTTTTCTTTTGTAATGAAAAAATTATCTATAAATAAAATAAAAAACTATTAGTCGTAATAAAAAAAACAAAGGAGCAATTCACTCAGGACAGAGCAAGAGATTTTTGCTTCCTTTACTTTGTTACATTCTCTTGATTTGAAATAGAATAAAAGTGGCACCATCTATAATAGCTATTTCCTTATTTACAATATAAGAATTTTTTTGTGTGTTGTCATGACCTTTCCCTAGCACGAGATTAGGACTAGAAAAGATGCACCTTGGGTTTACTATTTATCGAGCCCACGATTATCCAAGTGCAGAATGGATAACTACTGAAAGCATCAAAATAGTAAGTTTTCCCCAAAATAAGTGTTCTGTTATTCCGATTTTTCCAAAGCCTCCGATACCACAACGATCAGGGATGGAGCCAGAGAGGGGCCAAGTAGGAGCGGTCGCCCCTGTAAGAATGGAAAAAAACCTCTATTATTATATAGAAAAAAAATTTCGTATAAATATATATAGTCTCGCCCCTGCTAAATATTTTAGAAAACAAATTCAAACAGTAGTGAATACATATTCGTCCACGCGTAATAAATTTTTTGACTCTGTCCTTGACAAGTGTCCCCTTAAATTAAACTGAAGTCTCGCAAAAACTAGCCATTTATCCAGTAGAAAATATTAGTTTTTCTATTAATAATTAATAAAATTAATTTCTATTAAAATTAATAGAAGAGACTTTTAAAAGACATTTGATAACATATTGAAGGATATCTCTTAGTAATGACTAATGGCTGCTTGCATAATTTAGAATCGTGATTTGTCGAGGTTCAAGTCCCTCTATCCCTGAAAGACTCTTTGACTCCTTAACGATTTATCTTATCTTTGTTTTTTGTTTAGCAATTTCAAATTTATTATCTTTTTCATTCATTCAACTCTTTCATTAACAAATATGAGCAGGTATACTTTCTCTTATCAGAAGTCTTGTGATATGTGATGACGGATTTCGGTTATAGTCCCGGGATGAGATGGATTGTGATATTTCAACTTGGGTTGCATTTTATTTGAAGGTTTTTGTATGTTAAATACTATTAGATGGGTTACTTTTTAATGATATTGAAGAATAACATTTCACAATTTAGTGAATCGTCCATAACAGAGAACTTTTAAACATACTTTTTAGTTAGAGATTTTATGTTTCACTTAAGAATGTATGTCTCACACGTTTGAAATAGCTTAGGGCAAGAATTAAAAATTTTAAAAAGGGGTCCAAAAATAGAAAATTTAGAATAAAAGATCAAATTACGCTCTTGATAAATGAAAGACCATAGGCTGCGTTCAGTTGCCAAGAAATGATGGGAAAATTAATTTTCCTACAATTTTTTTGGTATTCAGTTACCAGGAAAGTTTCAAATTTTAAATTTTTCTACTGGAATTTACTTTTCCTCAAATCATATCCTGCCAAATTCACAGGATTATGCGTCGCGGAAAAATCTTATGATTTCTATTTAGCCAGTAGTAATTATTAAACTAATTCTTATTATTTTTCGTCATAATTTGATTTTTTTTTTTTGCATCAATTTTTTTGGGTTATTAGTTCGTCTTACCAAGAGATTTTAAAAAAAAAACATCAAATTATGTTCAGAAATTAAAAAATTCTTAAAATACGAAAAAATAACCAACATATGATACGTTTTAGCTTATTTTTCATATTTAATGAACTTTTTTTAGCTTTAGGACAAAATTTGATATTTTTAAATCCTTTTTGTCGAGATGAACTAATATTCTAGAACATGGGTAAATATTTTTTGGATAAAAATAAAAAAATATTTAATTTAGTTAAGTACAATGGTACAATAGATGGTACAACAGCTATATATGTGTTTTAGGGTACACTATATTTGTGATACCTTACTTTTTTTTTACATAATAAAATATATACTAGAACTACAGTAATACATATGTTATACATATGAATATAATATATTAATATACAACGAGTAGAAAGTGAAAGTTGACAGAAACTGGGCATATGTTACTCTTTTATACATATGTTAGTCTAATATATTTAATACATTATGTATGTATCTAAGTATATCTAATGTTATATACATACCTAATATATTTATTCCATTATATTTATATATGATATACTATTTAGTGTATCAAATATGTATTGTTACCCTTGTTAGTTTTGTTAATGAAATAAAAATATATGTTCATCTTGTTATTTGTTTAACTTAGTGGAATGAAAACAGATTTCTTTATTTTTTCTTGGTTTAAAATTTTAGCATTTTAATTTTTATGAAAGAGTTTCATAGTGATTGAAAAGAGAAACTTTGAAAATATAGGATCTCAAAATTAATTTTCTTCACAACTAACTATTGAATTCAAAAATAAAGTTTTTATTATTTTTTTCTGACAAATGAACAAATAAATTTCTATTTTCCTATAGGATTTTTTTGGCAAATGAACACACACAAGAAAATAAATTTTATTTTCTTCTACTTCACTTCATTTCTTCTGAGAATAATTTTCTCGTACGATTTTCTTGATAACTGAACGGAGCGTGTTTTTATCCATAAAAATAAATGCTTTACTAAATGACATTAACCAGTATTTAATTAACCCAATTAATGGTATAATCAATATTTTCAACAAAATTATAATCTAAAACAACGAAATAAATTCAAAAAGGGGATTTATGGATTAGCTTATTCATAGGAGGAGATACACCTGATGGATTAGCTTATTCTTAGGAGGAGATACACCCTTTTACCGCATCCTTTGTGGTTCAAACTCTCTTTTTCTTTCGAAGGGTTCAATCACCGTCGGAGGTAAAGTCGATCTTCAAACCAGAGACTAATAAAGGACAAAAGCTTCTTCCATGGAGGATGAAAGCAAGCAAATCCCTTTGAGATTTTCGGTGTCTGAAATCATTGTCGGTGAAAAGTGCTGGTTCGAAACCTTCGAGCTCAATCGGATGGGCAATACCCAAAACCACAAAAAAGGTTCCTCCTCCTCCAACGAAATCAAGGACGACAACAAGGTGATTTTTAGGTTACTATGTTCTGGAAATCCTACCCAAGGAATGATAGCTATACGTGTGTGTGTGTCCAGATTTCCCTCAAGGAATGATATTACATGTGTCCAGCTTTCCCTCAAGTTTGTAAATTTTATGGGCTTTAATTAACAATGCTTTGTAGCTTAGGTTTTTGACCTATCCCACATCATCCATGTTCATGAATTTTATGATTGTATCACAGAAATGGGTTCTTCCTTTTAAACTTTTTCCCAATTTGGGACTGTTAGCACTTTACGAAGCCACCGGGATTTAGATGCCTTTGAATCCAATTGTTTTCAAATTGTAGGACAAAATTAGGAATCCCGAGATTGGTAGAATCATGGGTTCTTTTGGCCTTCTTGTTTTGGACTTGATTTGTTTCTTGATTTTATTGTTTCCATAGTTCTTATTTCCTTTCTTGTTCATCCATCAGTAGCATAAATATATGTGGCTTTACCTCTTTGGAGGGATAGGATTTACACAAAAAACTCTTATTCTTCTCTAATTCTCTTCTAACCTCAGAATTGGGCAACAGTAGACAGAGAAAAGATAGCTACAGGTTTATTGACTTCCGAGGATATCCGACCACGGTTTGGCAGTAAACGAAAAGATGCTGCGAAGAGCATTGGCGGTAGGTTAATACTTTCCATTGTGTGTCTTGTTTTCAACCCACTCTGTAATGAGAGCAGAGTATTATTCTATGTTTATCATTGCTAATGCAGTCACGGCGTCCACTTTTAAGCCCATCTATGGGCATCATGGGATCCCTCGGTGGTCAAATCTGATAAGAAACACAGGTAATTTCCTCCCTCTACTTTCTAATAACCCAATTTTCGAATCTTACCAAAAGTCAATTAATATTCACCAATTGAACCTTCTTTCTTTATCATCCAACTAGAAATTTAATAATGGTGTGCCTGTTGTTCTGATCCAGCTCCTGACAAACCAGCTATGATAGCCCACATGATGTCTCATCTCTCGGTAGGGCAAGATGTGATGTCTTTGACGCTGAAGGTAACATATAGGAAGAAATTAATGAAATTTTGGTTACCGTGCACATCTGAAATTACCAAGTTGAAGGAAGAAGTGTCAAAGAGGCTGAACTTACAGCCTGCTTGTTTCAACGTTGAGTATAAAGACGAGAAGGGGGACTGGATCATAATGAACTGCAATGAGGACTTGAGGAACCATCTTCAACTTTTCTGCTCAAAGGGCGATCAAGTTGTTAGGCTACGGGCTGTTGACACTTGACAGTGATGGGGATCTACACAAATTCTAGTTTTATAGAGTACCATTGAAATTGTTACTTTTTGTGTTAGAAAAAACCGAATAAAGCAACTTACTTGATTTTCAAATCATGCGAAAGTAAGAGAACATTACAATGTGGTCCCATTTGGCCTCACTATTTTTTTTGGATTTTTTTTGTGTCGCTATTCAATTTTTTTTTTCATTTGTTGTTTTGGTTTGAATGTTTTGTAGATTATTGGTTTGTCTTAATGAAAGAAATCTAAAAAGTATAAAATTACGTCCAAAAATTAAAAAAAGTTCACTAAAAACGACGAATAAACTCAAAAAAGTCAAGTTCTTTTTTATTATTTTTGTCTTTTTTGAATTTTTTTAAAAATTTAGTCCATGATTTATAAATTTTCTGAAAGTTCTTATCGAGATGAACCAATAATTCATAAAAGGTTAACGTAAAATAAAAAATTACAAAAAATTTTCATATCAGTCCAAATGGATGTTTTAAATAGAAATTTGAGTCGTATGTCTCATTCAATAGGAATACATTACATGAATTTATTTTGTCCAATAAGCTCTCTACGAGGCATTGAAAAAGTCTTGATTTTGTGGACTATTATCTCTAAAGTGAATTTTGTTCTGTCTTTCTCTAAGGGTTTGTTTGAATTGAGGGGAGAGGAGGTGAGAGAGAATTTTAATTAGAAGGGGAAGGAGAAGGATATAACTTTTTACTTGTAAGGTGTTATGAGAAGAAACAGAGATTCTTTTTAAAACTTTTCTCATGTTTGTTTATTATTAATAAAAAAATGAAGTAAATGTAGTAAGGAAATAAACATGGATGGCTTGCGTTTTATGTGGTTTATATTTTTCGAACTTTGTTCACTCTCCACCGCATAAGATCAACCTCGAGAACCCACTTGACTGTGAAAATAGCCTATTTTGTTTTGGTTAATTTCTATAGTTATCATGAATATTTCATCTGTATCTTCCTAATATGTTTTCTTCATTGTTGTTAATCAAGTTGTTCCAAAAAGGCCTGGATCTTCCAGGGCATACTATTGATAGATATTACTATAACGTCTTATTCGGATATCAGAAATTTATTGTATATTGTTCACTCGGGTAACGATGCTGGAAGAGTGTGCACCGTTCACTTTCTCGAGCAACTAGTTTACGTTACGAGTGAAACTTCTTCAATCTAATGAGAAGAGAATAAAGGAAAAATTATATTTCAAACTATCCGAGCTAATCGTTTTCACTCGAATTCAACGCCACTGCTCTAACAGTGAGAAAAGGGAGTTCGACATCAAAATGAACCACTTCCAGCCTCAGAAATCTTATCATGTACATGGGTTTTGTAGACCTCTATTTGCATCTTATTGCAAACTAAGAATTTCATGGGGGGAGAGATGAAAATTTGGCTATTGAAGAAAAGGAGTACTTAACCAAAAAACAGAAACATGAAGCGGAAACATACTTCTTACACTGCCACAAGGAGAGCATAAGGGTTTCTCCGAATAGATCAAGCTTGCACTTCTAAATTTGGTTTCTATTGAATTGCAAGTCTGAATTTTCTTCGGTTGGAAAGGGGACTGAAGTCAAGAAAGTTCATCTCTTTGAAAACATGACCCAGCCTTTTAGGAAAATTCATCAAATCTTCCAATTTGATATCCAATTGGTCCATATCCAGAAATGGGTTATTCGGTTCCAGATAAGAGGCAAGGGTCAAAGCAACAAAGATAGAGAAAATCCCATGCCTTACGTAATCTATTAACATGTACATACTACTAGCATTTTCTGGCTTTTTGACCATTCAATGGAGGCATTTAACTCAATTTCAATTGATCCAGCAATTGAGAAAAAGACAGCATTGGCCGCTTTTGAGTCAGAGCACAAATTCTTTTTATATAGACAATGGAATTGCTGTTTATTTGGTTTCGGTCTTGATTCACTTGATAATGATTACTGTTATTTCAGAAATCTTAGTAAGAAGAATAAAACTTGGATCAATGAGGGGATAGGAATAAGTTCGGAATGAGAAGTCCCACTCCATACACAACAAGATCCCCTCGTAACCTATCCGTATCTGTATCCTTAATTTTCCCTCATGCGAGGGGCGTATAAGCCGAGTACACAAGAATATTATCATTCCTTAGAAACATTGCTTAATAAATATACCGTGTTGAAAAGAAAACTCAACTAAATAAATTCATATATCTGACACTGCAAAGTATGCCTGAGCCATCAAAAGCCAATGGGTGTATCTGTTGCAGGTAATATAGACTTGGATCCAGTAACCCTCATCCCTTTGTGTTCTTCGCACCTCTTTCTTCCTACCACATGTTGCCTTCTGCATACTATTCCATTTTTCAAATCAACCCCACAGGTTGTGCCTCTTTCGTTCGTACCTGGCCTCTTTGGGAAAACTGGAGAGTAGGTTGTATTGGGTTTGTGGGACCTTGTAATCTTTCTTCCTTTGTGCCCTTCACATCTTTTTCTTCCTTGGACTGGTGGTTTTCTACAGATAGTGCCATCATCTGAGGTGATCCCACAAACAAGGAAGCCAACAGAATAAGTATCAGCAACCGGTTGAGGGCTCACTTTGTCACAACAAAAACTCGGATCCAGGTAACCATCACACTCTGGGTCAGCAATAACACCAGATTCCACTATTAATTCATCAATGGTGGAATTCTTTTTTAACATCAACTTTAAGGTCAAACCATTGATTTTCAACCCTTTGTGCTCAGCACACCTTTTCCTTCCTTCGATTGGTACCTGTTTGCAAATAGTTCCATGGCCTAAGGCCACCCCACAGATAATAGCATGGTTCTCGTTGAAACCATAATTCACTGGAACAAGTCTAGGCCGTGATCTGCCTATTTTGAGAATTCGAGAAAGGAGATCGTTGGGTCCTCCTTTCTGTGATGCGAGTGGCTCACATGCTTCAATTTTGATACCTTTTTTCTTCTCCTGGGAAGTCGGAATCTTCCAGAAAATAGCAGGAAATTGGGTTGTCACGCCCCCATTTTTATAAAAATTAAATAAAGAGAACCGGAACCTTAAGTACATTAAAAGAAAATGTTTCCATAAGTAAAGTACATCACTATTCCCTTTGACTATCAAAAAATATGGGTACCCGAGCTGTCACGCCCCCATTTTCATAAAAATTAAATAAAGAGAACCGGAACCTTAAGTACATTAAAAGAAAATGTTTCCATAAGTAAAGTACATCACTATTCCCTTTGACTATCAAAAAATATGGGTACCCGAGCCCCCAAAGGGATGATCAAAATAATAGTTCATAAGTTGTTACAATCCCATAATCAAAAGATGGATAAAAGATTAGAGTTACAAAATCATTTTCCCAAAAAGAAGTTAATACAAGGAAAATGAGCAAAATAACTCCATGCCATGTATGCTCCTCATCCAAGTCATGCAATCCAAACCATGTTCGATCAACGCTGGGTACCTGAAAATTGATAGGTTGAGCTACACTAGCCCAGTAGGAAAACATTCTACAAACGCTAGGCATATAAACATGATGCATGCATATGAGATGATGAGATGTCAAGTGGATGTCCTAGTGTCCAAGAGTCCAAGCCAAAGAATGGAAATATAGAAGGTTTTCCACACAGACAAGTGTCCAAGTGTCCGAGTCATTTAACAAACCAAAACCCATGTCTTAAAAAAAGACAAGTTTCGACAAAACCAAAAAGGGAAACCAAACCATTTCTTTCACACGAGAACCACCATCCTTTTTCTTATTCATTTGGTTATAGAGATTTAATCTCTCTGCCGGGTTCTATAGGCCCCGCGTGCCTCTGCCGGGTTCAATAGGCCCCGCGCGCCTCTGCCGGGTTCGATAGGCCCCGCGTGCCTCTGCCGGGTTCAATAGGCCCCGCGTGCCTTCACCAAAATAATTTTTCAAGTGAATGGTATCCGTGAAAACACATCTCAGTATCCCCAAAACGTTCGTGGTAAAAAAAGAAATGGTATTAGTGAAGTGAATTCAATGGTTTATGAAGGGATAACGCTAGGGAACCAATTAAACGTCAAAGGGTGATCAAAGGGCCATCACGAAATCGGGAAATGACCGAAATTTTACCAAAAAATCTGCTATCAACAGTGATTATGCAGAATCTGCCCAAAAACAGTGGAAAAATGCATAATTTGGCATTTTCGGAGTGGAATACACTTTAGGGAATCAAGTGAACATCAAAGGGGGATCAAACGAACTTTTCTGTGAATAGTGAAATTCGGCCATGAACAGTAAATATGCAGAGAGCTGAGTGAACAGTACCGAAATGCAGAAATTTGACATCTTTGGTGTAAAAATCCAACCCAATCACAATCTAGTTGGTTTAGGCTCAAATTTGAGATGCTACGCAACAATTAAGCATGAAGGGAGGCCAAGTTCACTCCCAATTTCATCAATCAACAAGAAATTTAAAGATCTAAGAATCAAAAAAAATGGAACTATATCAAATTTGGGTAAACTTCGAAATTTAAGAATAACAACGCCCTAACCCGAACATATTCCACACCTCATGAATATATAACTAGAAAGAGTAGAATTAGTTCACCTACCTCAAGGTTTTGTGTGAAATTTGATGAAGAACAAAGCCCTAATGGTAGAATCCGAATTTTGAAGCTTTCGGCGCGATTCCAAGGTAACCCAAGCTCCTTACGACGCGTAGAACGTAAAAATGGCCTTGGTTCTTGAAGAGGTTGAGAGGAGAGGGAGTTATGAGCTTGAGAGAAGAAAAAAAATGGAGGAGAGGAGAGAGAGAGGGTTTCGGCAGTCTTCAAGGGAAGATGGCTGATTGTGGGTTTGTTTTGTTTCCAAATTTAACCCCACCCACTTCTCTATTTACCCCCTTTCTTTACTTGTCACACCCAAATCTTATTTTTTTTTACCCAAAGTAATAAAAATCACATTTAATCAACTTTCTTTTACTATTCTCTAATTAAATAAATACGGGTTCTTACATCCTACCCTCCTACGAAAAATTTTGTCCTCAAAATTTCGTATGCCAATGCATGAATGTGTAACATGTGATATGCATGACATGCAATCATATTGCTAGTCTATCCAACACCGTGTCAATGAAATGCACAACTCTTAAATCGAAAACTCACATAGATTATGCAGTGAACAAACCCGGATATTTCTCTTTCATCTCATCTTCCCGTTCCCACGTGGATTCCTCGCTACCAAAGTTATTCCACAAGACTCTCACCAAACGAATCGTTTTACCCCTTAGCACTTTCTCCTTCGAATCCATCACCCGTATCGGTTTCTCTCCATAAGATGCATCTGCCTCTAGCTCTAATTCGGACCACTCATGGACATGCGACGGATCTGGTTCGTATTTCTTCAACATGGAAACATGAAAAACATCATGAATGCCCGATAACCTTGGCGGTAGTGCCAATCGATACGCTACTTCCCCAATCCGCTCTATGATGTCAAACGGCCCAATATAACGTGGTGATAATTTACCTCCTCGCCCAAAGCGTCTCAATCCACGGCGCGGTGATACCTTGAGAAACACATGGTCTCCCACCTCAAATGACAACGGTCGTCTACGTCGATCGGCATAACTCTTTTGTCGACACTGAGCGGTGAGCAAACGTTGGCGAATCACTTTGATCTTCTCGGTGGTTGCCTCTTGCGCGTCCTTAAGCTTCTTACGAATTATACTCATGCTCTCGGCGGTTTCAGTGACTAACTCTGGCCCCACAATGGTAGTTTCGCCCAACTCGGACCAACATATCGGCGATCTACAAGGTCTACCATATAATGCCTCAAAAGGCGCCATCTCAATGCTCGATTGGTAACTATTATTATACGCAAATTCGGCCAATGGCAAATGATCCTCCCAACTACCCCGAAATTCCATCACGCATGCTCGCAGCATATCTTCTAAAATTTGAATCGTCCTCTCGGATTGCCCATCGGTCTGCGGATGATAAGCGGTGCTAAAGAGCAAATTCGTACCAAGTGCGGATTGCAAACTTTGCCAAAATCGAGCGGTAAAACGCAGATCTCTATCGGATACTATCGAAACCGGAATCCCATGAAGTCGGATTATCTCCCGAATGTACAAATGACTAAGTGTCTCAATAGAATCGGTCACTTGAATCGGTAAGAAATGTGCGGTTTTAGTCAATCGATCCACAATGACCCATATGGCATCATGTCTCCTCGGCGATCTCGGCAAACCCGTAACGAAATCCATGGTCACATTCTCCCATTTCCACTCGGCTACCGGTAACGGTTGTAGTTCCCCCGCCGGTCGTTGATGTTCCGCTTTCACTTGTTGACATGTCAAGCACTTAGAGACAAAGATGGCTATGTCCCTTTTCATCCCCGGCCACCAAAATTGCCGACGCAAGTCATGATACATTTTCGTCCCCCCCGGATGTACGGCCAACGGTGAATGGTGAAATTCTCGCAAGATTTCCTCTCGGCACGAAATAGGTACAAAAAGCTTCCCATGAAAACGAATACTTTGATCGGCGTAAATCATCCAACCTTCGCTTGCCTCTCCACTAAGGAACTTAGCACGAAACACCCCCGTTTCCTCGTCCGTTTGTTGTGCCTCCACTACACGAGTCGATAGTGTTGAATGAATGGTTAGGTTGCATAAGGTAACTCCCTCACGAACCTCCTCGCCATACAATGCACAAAGACTTAACTCCTTCATCATTTTCCGCTCTCTAATTGCCAAACTCGCCAAGCTAGCCCGCTTTCTACTCAAGGCATCCGCTACTACATTCGCCTTACCCGGATGATATTGGAGATCAAAGTCATAATCTTCTATGTGTTCCATCCACCTGCGTTGCCTAAGGTTCAATTCTTTTTGGGAGAACAAATACTTCAAGCTCTTATGATCCGAAAACACCTCAAACTTCTCACCATAAAGATAATGCCTCCAACTCTTCAATGCAAAGACAACAGCCGTCAACTCTAAGTCATGCGCGGGATAGTTACGCTCATGTGTCTTAAGTTGTCGAGACCCATATGCCACAACTCGCCCATTTTGCATTAACACGCAACCAAGCCCCTCCCGAGAAGCATCACAATAAACGGAGTAGCCAACCCCACGCTCGGGTACAATCAAGATAGGCGCGCTAGTCAATCGTTTCTTCAACTCTTGAAATGCCGACTCACACTTGTCGTTCCATACAAACCGTGTACCCTTACGTGTCAACTGTGTTATCGGTGCCGCTAGTCGCGAAAAGTCAAGAACAAATCGTCGATAATACCCGGCCAAACCCAAAAAGCTCCGAATCTCAAACACACTCTTCGGATGCTCCCAATTCAAAATCGACTCTATCTTGCCCGGATCTACGGAAACCCCATCCTTAGATACCACGTGACCTAAGAATTTAACCTCGGACAACCAAAACTCGCACTTGCTCAACTTAGCATACAGCCGGTGCTCTCTCAAGATTTCAAGAACAATGGTAAGGTGAGACTTGTGATCTTCCTCAGTAGGTGAATAAACGAGAATATCATCAACAAACACAACCACAAACCGATCAAGATAGGCACGAAAGATGCGATTCATCAAGTCCATAAAAGTAGCAGGAGCATTAGTGAGACCAAAAGGCATGACCACAAACTCATAATGACCATATCGAGTACGAAAGGCGGTTTTTGGAATATCTTCTCGACGAACTCTAAGTTGATGATAACCGGATCTCAAATCAATTTTAGAAAAGCAAGTCGCGCCCCTTAATTGATCAAACAAATCGTCAATCCTAGGCATGGGATACTTGTTCTTAATGGTGACCCGATTTAGCTTACGGTAGTCGATACATAAACGGAGAGACCCATCCTTCTTTTGCGCAAAAAGAGCCGGTGCGCCCCATGGCGAAGTACTAGGGCGAATGAAGCCTAAGTCCTGTAACTCTTGGAGTTGGGTTTTCAATTCTCTCAACTCGGCCGGTGCAAAGCGATAAGGTGACATAGATATAGGTGCGGTGCCGGGCACTAAATCTATCATGAACTCAACCTCCCGCTCAGGTGGTAAACCCGGTAACTCTTCCGGAAAAACGTCCGGAAAGTCACAAACGACCATCGGTAACTCCCCACGGGTGGATAAATCCTCATCAAGTGTCAAACCCGCTAACAAACATGCAATCGATTCCCTTTCCCGAGACCCACACAAATACGGCTCTAGCGGTTCCCGACGTTCCCCAAAAAACTCAAAACAACCCCCTTCCGGCGGACATATCCGAACTCGACGCTTGAAACAATCAATAGTTGCGTGAAATGTTGATAACCAATCCATCCCCAAAATAAGATCAAACCCGGACATACCCAAGACGATGAAATCAAACAAGAATCTACGGTCAAGGATCACCAACTCACAACCCCGACATATACGGTCTAGCGAAGTTCTACCACCCAACGGTGTGTCAACAAACAATACGGGACTAAGCTCCTCGGTTTCTAACTCTAGTGCATGAACAAATGATGCAGCAATGAAAGAGTGCGATGCTCCAGAATCAAACAAAATCTTAGCAAAGGAATTGGAGAGGAGGAAAGTACCCCTCACAACAGAAGCATCTGGCGCCGGAGTAGAGGTCGGAAAAGGAGGTGATGGTGGTGTGGCTGCCGTAACGGCATAAGCTCTGCCCTGAACTGTCTGAGCTGGTGTAGATGAACTCGTCCCCCTATCAGCCCGTGGCCCCGGAACTGTGGTGGTCTGACGGTAGTACGGCTGACTCTGTGTGCCCCTCTGCTGACTGAAACCCTGTCCAACCCTAGGCTGTTGAACTGAGCCCGACTCACTATGCGAAACCCCTCTCTGAGAACAATACCTGGCAATGTGGCCAAACCCACCACACTCAAAACAAGCCCCTGGAGTATGAGGACGCGGTGGTGGAGGAGGAGGCCTAGACTGAGACTGAGACCGAAGCTTAGGGCAGTTAGCCCGAACATGCCCCTCCTGTCGACAATAGAAGCATGTGGCCTGGGACCTCGAAGAATGAGAAGATGGTCCTCCAGAACCCGAAGAAACAAATGTACGAGAGCCCGATCGATTCGGTGGTGGTGGCACAGCATCCCTCTGTCTCTTCCTATTTTGACTCCCAAAGCTCCCCGTAGTCACGCTTGCGTTCCCAGTTGCGTGCCTAACATCCGAACCCCGTGAGTTCCTCACTGCATCCTTCGGCAATTCCAAGTTCCTTGCTAGTTCAACAATATCCGTAAAGGAGTTCACCTGGCTACTAATAACTAGCCTCTTAACAGACGAATTCAACCCCCTTTCGAATCGGCGACATTTCCTCTTCTCGGAGCTAATCAACTCCGGTGCATAACGACTCAAGGATTGGAATTTGAGTGCATACTCATTAACGGTCATGTTCCCTTGCTCAAGATCCTCAAATTGCTCCCTCAAATTCTCGCGGTATGATTGTGGAAAGTATTGGTTTTCAAACAAACTCTCAAACTCCGCCCATGTGATGCTTTCAACATCCGGTTCCACAACATACCTCGCCGCCCTATCGGCTCTCCGTGCATCCCTACGTGCCGCCAAAATAGATTCCCACCACTCATTCGGCTCGCCGAAGAGTTGACAAGCCATCAAACGAATCTTCGTCATGTCACTAGTGATGTCCATGACATCAAAACGCTTCCTCATCTCCGCAAGCCAATGGTTAGCATCAAGCGGATCCCCGGATTTCCCATCAAATTGTGGAGGGTGCAACCTACCAAATTTCTCGGCAATCTCCATGGCGCTAGGTGTGTGGCTCACTCTTGGTTGGTTGATGGCGGTTGTTAAAGCGGTGACCAATTGAGCCAAAAGTGGTCCTTGAGAGTCTTGCGCTCCCGTTTCGTGCCTTTCCTCATCCCTCGGATTTTCTCCATGCCGACTAACTTCATCCTCAACCCGTTGAGTATGGCGACCGCGGCCCCTACCTCTCCTAGGTCTCCCCACACCCCTAGCCGGTGGGTTACGTCGAGGTGGCATAGTTCTAATATAAGATAAAAAGAAGATATGTTTAGTCCCACAATATCTCAACAACGTCAAAGCATCCAACACCAATTCCCATCACGGGTACAACTCAATACTATGCCTTCACATGAGATGCAATGCTACTACCATGACTTCATGCTCGTGAATGTCACACAAGCACACAATGATGGACAACAAAGTTTTTAACTCCCGAAATTTAACGTTTTCCCACGGTCTCAAAGTTTTCGAAAACCATTGCTCTGATACCAAGTTGTCACGCCCCCATTTTCATAAAAATTAAATAAAGAGAACCGGAACCTTAAGTACATTAAAAGAAAATGTTTCCATAAGTAAAGTACATCACTATTCCCTTTGACTATCAAAAAATATGGGTACCCGAGCCCCCAAAGGGATGATCAAAATAATAGTTCATAAGTTGTTACAATCCCATAATCAAAAGATGGATAAAAGATTAGAGTTACAAAATCATTTTCCCAAAAAGAAGTTAATACAAGGAAAATGAGCAAAATAACTCCATGCCATGTATGCTCCTCATCCAAGTCATGCAATCCAAACCATGTTCGATCAACGCTGGGTACCTGAAAATTGATAGGTTGAGCTACACTAGCCCAGTAGGAAAACATTCTACAAACGCTAGGCATATAAACATGATGCATGCATATGAGATGATGAGATGTCAAGTGGATGTCCTAGTGTCCAAGAGTCCAAGCCAAAGAATGGAAATATAGAAGGTTTTCCACACAGACAAGTGTCCAAGTGTCCGAGTCATTTCACAAACCAAAACCCATGTCTTAAAAAAAAACAAGTTTCGACAAAACCAAAAAGGGAAACCAAACCATTTCTTTCACACGAGAACCACCATCCTTTTTCTTATTCATTTGGTTATAGAGATTTAATCCCTCTGCCGGGTTCTATAGGCCCCGCGTGCCTCTGCCGGGTTCAATAGGCCCCGCGCGCCTCTGCCGGGTTCGATAGGCCCCGCGTGCCTCTGCCGGGTTCAATAGGCCCCGCGTGCCTTCACCAAAATAATTTTTCAAGTGAATGGTATCCGTGAAAACACATCTCAGTATCCCCAAAACGTTCGTGGTAAAAAAAGAAATGGTATTAGTGAAGTGAATTCAATGGTTTATGAAGGGATAACGCTAGGGAACCAATTAAACGTCAAAGGGTGATCAAAGGGCCATCACGAAATCGGGAAATGACCGAAATTTTACCAAAAAATCTGCTATCAACAGTGATTATGCAGAATCTGCCCAAAAACAGTGGAAAAATGCATAATTTGGCATTTTCGGAGTGGAATACACGTTAGGGAATCAAGTGAACATCAAAGGGGGATCAAACGAACTTTTCTGTGAATAGTGAAATTCGGCCATGAACAGTAAATATGCAGAGAGCTGAGTGAACAGTACCGAAATGCAGAAATTTGACATCTTTGGTGTAAAAATCCAACCCAATCACAATCTAGTTGGTTTAGGCTCAAATTTGAGATGCTACGCAACAATTAAGCATGAAGGGAGGCCAAGTTCACTCCCAATTTCATCAATCAACAAGAAATTTAAAGATCTAAGAATCAAAAAAATGGAACTATATCAAATTTGGGGAAAACTTCGAAATTTAAGAATAACAACGCCCTAACCCGAACATATTCCACACCTCATGAATATATAACTAGAAAGAGTAGAATTGGTTCACCTACCTCAAGGTTTTGTGTGAAATTTGATGAAGAACAAAGCCCTAATGGTAGAATCCGAATTTTGAAGCTTTCGGCGCGATTCCAAGGTAACCCAAGCTCCTTACGACGCGTAGAACGTAAAAATGGCCTTGGTTCTTGAAGAGGTTGAGAGGAGAGGGAGTTATGAGCTTGAGAGAAGAAAAAAAATGGAGGAGAGGAGAGAGAGAGGGTTTCGGCAGTCTTCAAGGGAAGATGGCTGATTGTGGGTTTGTTTTGTTTCCAAATTTAACCCCACCCACTTCTCTATTTACCCCCTTTCTTTACTTGTCACACCCAAATCTTATTTTTTTTTACCCAAAGTAATAAAAATCACATTTAATCAACTTTCTTTTACTATTCTCTAATTAAATAAATACGGGTTCTTACACGAGCCCCCAAAGGGATGATCAAAATAATAGTTCATAAGTTGTTACAATCCCATAATCAAAAGATGGATAAAAGATTAGAGTTACAAAATCATTTTCCCAAAAAGAAGTTAATACAAGGAAAATGAGCAAAATAACTCCATGCCATGTATGCTCCTCATCCAAGTCATGCAATCCAAACCATGTTCGATCAACGCTGGGTACCTGAAAATTGATAGGTTGAGCTACACTAGCCCAGTAGGAAAACATTCTACAAACGCTAGGCATATAAACATGATGCATGCATATGAGATGATGAGATGTCAAGTGGATGTCCTAGTGTCCAAGAGTCCAAGCCAAAGAATGGAAATATAGAAGGTTTTCCACACAGACAAGTGTCCAAGTGTCCGAGTCATTTCACAAACCAAAACCCATCTCTAAAAAAAAAACAAGTTTCGACAAAACCAAAAAGGGAAACCAAACCATTTCTTTCACACGAGAACCACCATCCTTTTTCTTATTCATTTGGTTATAGAGATTTAATCCCTCTGCCGGGTTCTATAGGCCCCGCGTGCCTCTGCCGGGTTCAATAGGCCCCGCGCGCCTCTGCCGGGTTCGATAGGCCCCGCGTGCCTCTGCCGGGTTCAATAGGCCCCGCGTGCCTTCACCAAAATAATTTTTCAAGTGAATGGTATCCGTGAAAACACATCTCAGTATCCCCAAAACGTTCGTGGTAAAAAAGAAATGGTATTAGTGAAGTGAATTCAATGGTTTATGAAGGGATAACGCTAGGGAACCAATTAAACGTCAAAGGGTATTCAAAGGGCCATCACGAAATCGGGAAATGACCGAAATTTTACCAAAAAATCTGCTATCAACAGTGATTATGCAGAATCTGCCCAAAAACAGTGGAAAAATGCATAATTTGGCATTTTCGGAGTGGAATACACGTTAGGGAATCAAGTGAACATCAAAGGGGGATCAAACGAACTTTTCTGTGAATAGTGAAATTCGGCCATGAACAGTAAATATGCAGAGAGCTGAGTGAACAGTACCGAAATGCAGAAATTTGACATCTTTGGTGTAAAAATCCAACCCAATCACAATCTAGTTGGTTTAGGCTCAAATTTGAGATGCTACGCAACAATTAAGCATGAAGGGAGGCCAAGTTCACTCCCAATTTCATCAATCAACAAGAAATTTAAAGATCTAAGAATCAAAAAAATGGAACTATATCAAATTTGGGGAAAACTTCGAAATTTAAGAATAACAACGCCCTAACCCGAACATATTCCACACCTCATGAATATAAAACTAGAAAGAGTAGAATTGGTTCACCTACCTCAAGGTTTTGTGTGAAATTTGATGAAGAACAAAGCCCTAATGGTAGAATCCGAATTTTGAAGCTTTCGGCGCGATTCCAAGGTAACCCAAGCTCCTTACGACGCGTAGAACGTAAAAATGGCCTTGGTTCTTGAAGAGGTTGAGAGGAGAGGGAGTTATGAGCTTGAGAGAAGAAAAAAAATGGAGGAGAGGAGAGAGAGAGGGTTTCGGCAGTCTTCAAGGGAAGATGGCTGATTGTGGGTTTGTTTTGTTTCCAAATTTAACCCCACCCACTTCTCTATTTACCCCCTTTCTTTACTTGTCACACCCAAATCTTATTTTTTTTTACCCAAAGTAATAAAAATCACATTTAATCAACTTTCTTTTACTATTCTCTAATTAAATAAATACGGGTTCTTACATCCTACCCTCCTACGAAAAATTTTGTCCTCAAAATTTCGTACGCCAATGCATGAATGTGTAACATGTGATATGCATGACATGCAATCATATTGCTAGTCTATCCAACACCGTGTCAACGAAATGCACAACTCTTAAATCGAAAACTCACATAGATTATGCAGTGAACAAACCCGGATATTTCTCTTTCATCTCATCTTCCCGTTCCCACGTGGATTCCTCGCTACCAAAGTTATTCCACAAGAC
The DNA here is from genome assembly GCA_019985065.2 of Arctostaphylos glauca. Classification (NCBI taxonomy): domain Eukaryota; kingdom Viridiplantae; phylum Streptophyta; class Magnoliopsida; order Ericales; family Ericaceae; genus Arctostaphylos; species Arctostaphylos glauca. The sequence continues at coordinate 11,105,524 of JAHSPW020000005.1, forward strand.
TCTCACCAAACGAATCGTTTTACCCCTTAGCACTTTCTCCTTCGAATCCATCACCCGTATCGGTTTCTCTCCATAAGATGCATCTGCCTCTAGCTCTAATTCGGACCACTCAAGGACATGCGACGGATCCGGTTCGTATTTCTTCAACATGGAAACATGAAAAACATCATGAATGCCCGATAACCTTGGCGGTAGTGCCAATCGATACGCTACTTCCCCAATCCGCTCTATGATGTCAAACGGCCCAATATAACGTGGTGATAATTTACCTCCTCGCCCAAAGCGTCTCAATCCACGGCGCGGTGATACCTTGAGAAACACATGGTCTCCCACCTCAAATGACAACGGTCGTCTACGTCGATCGGCATAACTCTTTTGTCGACACTGAGCGGTGAGCAAACGTTGGCGAATCACTTTGATCTTCTCGGTGGTTGCCTCTTGCGCGTCCTTAAGCTTCTTACGAATTATACTCATGCTCTCGGCGGTTTCGGTGACTAACTCTGGCCCCACAATGGTAGTTTCGCCCAACTCGGACCAACATATCGGCGATCTACAAGGTCTACCATATAATGCCTCAAAAGGCGCCATCTCAATGCTCGATTGGTAACTATTATTATACGCAAATTCGGCCAATGGCAAATGATCCTCCCAACTACCCCGAAATTCCATCACGCATGCTCGCAGCATATCTTCTAAAATTTGAATCGTCCTCTCGGATTGCCCATCGGTCTGCGGATGATAAGCGGTGCTAAAGAGCAAATTCGTACCAAGTGCGGATTGCAAACTTTGCCAAAATCGAGCGGTAAAACGCGGATCTCTATCGGATACTATCGAAACCGGAATCCCATGAAGTCGGATTATCTCCCGAATGTACAAATGACTAAGTGTCTCAATAGAATCGGTCACTTGAATCGGTAAGAAATGTGCGGTTTTAGTCAATCGATCCACAATGACCCATATGGCATCATGTCTCCTCGGCGATCTCGGCAAACCCGTAACGAAATCCATGGTCACATTCTCCCATTTCCACTCGGCTACCGGTAACGGTTGTAGTTCCCCCGCCGGTCGTTGATGTTCCGCTTTCACTTGTTGACATGTCAAGCACTTAGAGACAAAGATGGCTATGTCCCTTTTCATCCCCGGCCACCAAAATTGCCGACGCAAGTCATGATACATTTTCGTCCCCCCCGGATGTACGGCCAACGGTGAATGGTGAAATTCTCGCAAGATTTCCTCTCGGCACGAAATAGGTACAAAAAGCTTCCCATGAAAACGAATACTTTGATTGGCGTAAATCATCCAACCTTCGCTTGCCTCTCCACTAAGGAACTTAGCACGAAACACCCCCGTTTCCTCGTCCGTTTGTTGTGCCTCCACTACACGAGTCGATAGTGTTGAATGAATGGTTAGGTTGCATAAGGTAACTCCCTCACGAACCTCCTCGCCATACAATGCACAAAGACTTAACTCCTTCATCATTTTCCGCTCTCTAATTGCCAAACTCGCCAAGCTAGCCCGCTTTCTACTCAAGGCATCCGCTACTACATTTGCCTTACCCGGATGATATTGGAGATCAAAGTCATAATCTTCTATGTGTTCCATCCACCTGCGTTGCCTAAGGTTCAATTCTTTTTGGGAGAACAAATACTTCAAGCTCTTATGATCCGAAAACACCTCAAACTTCTCACCATAAAGATAATGCCTCCAACTCTTCAATGCAAAGACAACAGCCGCCAACTCTAAGTCATGCGCGGGATAGTTACGCTCATGTGTCTTAAGTTGTCGAGACCCATATGCCACAACTCGCCCATTTTGCATTAACACGCAACCAAGCCCCTCCCGAGAAGCATCACAATAAACGGAGTAGCCAACCCCACGCTCGGGTACAATCAAGATAGGCGCGCTAGTCAATCGTTTCTTCAACTCTTGAAATGCCGACTCACACTTGTCGTTCCATACAAACCGTGTACCCTTACGTGTCAACTGTGTTATCGGTGCCGCTAGTCGCGAAAAGTCAAGAACAAATCGTCGATAATACCCGGCCAAACCCAAAAAGCTCCGAATCTCAAACACACTCTTCGGATGCTCCCAATTCAAAATCGACTCTATCTTGCCCGGATCTACGGAAACCCCATCCTTAGATACCACGTGACCTAAGAATTTAACCTCGGACAACCAAAACTCGCACTTGCTCAACTTAGCATACAGCCGGTGCTCTCTCAAGATTTCAAGAACAATGGTAAGGTGAGACTTGTGATCTTCCTCAGTAGGTGAATAAACGAGAATATCATCAACAAACACAACCACAAACCGATCAAGATAGGCACGAAAGATGCGATTCATCAAGTCCATAAAAGTAGCAGGAGCATTAGTGAGACCAAAAGGCATGACCACAAACTCATAATGACCATATCGAGTACGAAAGGCGGTTTTTGGAATATCTTCTCGACGAACTCTAAGTTGATGATAACCGGATCTCAAATCAATTTTAGAAAAGCAAGTCGCGCCCCTTAATTGATCAAACAAATCGTCAATCCTAGGCATGGGATACTTGTTCTTAATGGTGACCCGATTTAGCTTACGGTAGTCGATACATAAACGGAGAGACCCATCCTTCTTTTGCGCAAAAAGAGCCGGTGCGCCCCATGGCGAAGTACTAGGGCGAATGAAGCCTAAGTCCTGTAACTCTTGGAGTTGGGTTTTCAATTCTCTCAACTCGGCCGGTGCAAAGCGATAAGGTGACATAGATATAGGTGCGGTGCCGGGCACTAAATCTATCATGAACTCAACCTCCCGCTCAGGTGGTAAACCCGGTAACTCTTCCGGAAAAACGTCCGGAAAGTCACAAACGACCATCGGTAACTCCCCACGGGTGGATAAATCCTCATCAAGTGTCAAACCCGCTAACAAACATGCAATCGATTCCCTTTCCCGAGACCCACACAAATACGGCTCTAGCGGTTCCCGACGTTCCCCAAAAAACTCAAAACAACCCCCTTCCGGCGGACATATCCGAACTCGACGCTTGAAACAATCAATAGTTGCGTGAAATGTTGATAACCAATCCATCCCCAAAATAAGATCAAACCCGGACATACCCAAGACGATGAAATCAAACAAGAATCTACGGTCAAGGATCACCAACTCACAACCCCGACATATACGGTCTAGCGAAGTTCTACCACCCAACGGTGTGTCAACAAACAATACGGGACTAAGCTCCTCGGTTTCTAACTCTAGTGCATGAACAAATGATGCAGCAATGAAAGAGTGCGATGCTCCAGAATCAAACAAAATCTTAGCAAAGGAATTGGAGAGGAGGAAAGTACCCCTCACAACAGAAGCATCTGGCGCCGGAGTAGAGGTCGGAAAAGGAGGTGATGGTGGTGTGGCTGCCGTAACGGCATAAGCTCTGCCCTGAACTGTCTGAGCTGGTGTAGATGAACTCGTCCCCCTATCAGCCCGTGGCCCCGGAACTGTGGTGGTCTGACGGTAGTACGGCTGACTCTGTGTGCCCCTCTGCTGACTGAAACCCTGTCCAACCCTAGGCTGTTGAACTGAGCCCGACTCACTATGCGAAACCCCTCTCTGAGAACAATACCTGGCAATGTGGCCAAACCCACCACACTCAAAACAAGCCCCTGGAGTATGAGGACGCGGTGGTGGAGGAGGAGGCCTAGACTGAGACTGAGACCGAAGCTTAGGGCAGTTAGCCCGAACATGCCCCTCCTGTCGACAATAGAAGCATGTGGCCTGGGACCTCGAAGAATGAGAAGATGGTCCTCCAGAACCCGAAGAAACAAATGTACGAGAGCCCGATCGATTCGGTGGTGGTGGCACAGCATCCCTCTGTCTCTTCCTATTTTGACTCCCAAAGCTCCCCGTAGTCACGCTTGCGTTCCCAGTTGCGTGCCTAACATCCGAACCCCGTGAGTTCCTCACTGCATCCTTCGGCAATTCCAAGTTCCTTGCTAGTTCAACAATATCCGTAAAGGAGTTCACCTGGCTACTAATAACTAGCCTCTTAACAGACGAATTCAACCCCCTTTCGAATCGGCGACATTTCCTCTTCTCGGAGCTAATCAACTCCGGTGCATAACGACTCAAGGATTGGAATTTGAGTGCATACTCATTAACGGTCATGTTCCCTTGCTCAAGATCCTCAAATTGCTCCCTCAAATTCTCGCGGTATGATTGTGGAAAGTATTGGTTTTCAAACAAACTCTCAAACTCCGCCCATGTGATGCTTTCAACATCCGGTTCCACAACATACCTCGCCGCCCTATCGGCTCTCCGTGCATCCCTACGTGCCGCCAAAATAGATTCCCACCACTCATTCGGCTCGCCGAAGAGTTGACAAGCCATCAAACGAATCTTCGTCATGTCACTAGTGATGTCCATGACATCAAAACGCTTCCTCATCTCCGCAAGCCAATGGTTAGCATCAAGCGGATCCCCGGATTTCCCATCAAATTGTGGAGGGTGCAACCTACCAAATTTCTCGGCAATCTCCATGGCGCTAGGTGTGTGGCTCACTCTTGGTTGGTTGATGGCGGTTGTTAAAGCGGTGACCAATTGAGCCAAAAGTGGTCCTTGAGAGTCTTGCGCTCCCGTTTCGTGCCTTTCCTCATCCCTCGGATTTTCTCCATGCCGACTAACTTCATCCTCAACCCGTTGAGTATGGCGACCGCGGCCCCTACCTCTCCTAGGTCTCCCCACACCCCTAGCCGGTGGGTTACGTCGAGGTGGCATAGTTCTAATATAAGATAAAAAGAAGATATGTTTAGTCCCACAATATCTCAACAACGTCAAAGCATCCAACACCAATTCCCATCACGGGTACAACTCAATACTATGCCTTCACATGAGATGCAATGCTACTACCATGACTTCATGCTCGTGAATGTCACACAAGCACACAATGATGGACAACAAAGTTTTTAACTCCCGAAATTTAACGTTTTCCCACGGTCTCAAAGTTTTCGAAAACCATTGCTCTGATACCAAGTTGTCACGCCCCCATTTTCATAAAAATTAAATAAAGAGAACCGGAACCTTAAGTACATTAAAAGAAAATGTTTCCATAAGTAAAGTACATCACTATTCCCTTTGACTATCAAAAAATATGGGTACCCGAGCCCCCAAAGGGATGATCAAAATAATAGTTCATAAGTTGTTACAATCCCATAATCAAAAGATGGATAAAAGATTAGAGTTACAAAATCATTTTCCCAAAAAGAAGTTAATACAAGGAAAATGAGCAAAATAACTCCATGCCATGTATGCTCCTCATCCAAGTCATGCAATCCAAACCATGTTCGATCAACGCTGGGTACCTGAAAATTGATAGGTTGAGCTACACTAGCCCAGTAGGAAAACATTCTACAAACGCTAGGCATATAAACATGATGCATGCATATGAGATGATGAGATGTCAAGTGGATGTCCTAGTGTCCAAGAGTCCAAGCCAAAGAATGGAAATATAGAAGGTTTTCCACACAGACAAGTGTCCAAGTGTCCGAGTCATTTCACAAACCAAAACCCATGTCTTAAAAAAAAACAAGTTTCGACAAAACCAAAAAGGGAAACCAAACCATTTCTTTCACACGAGAACCACCATCCTTTTTCTTATTCATTTGGTTATAGAGATTTAATCCCTCTGCCGGGTTCTATAGGCCCCGCGTGCCTCTGCCGGGTTCAATAGGCCCCGCGCGCCTCTGCCGGGTTCGATAGGCCCCGCGTGCCTCTGCCGGGTTCAATAGGCCCCGCGTGCCTTCACCAAAATAATTTTTCAAGTGAATGGTATCCGTGAAAACACATCTCAGTATCCCCAAAACGTTCGTGGTAAAAAAGAAATGGTATTAGTGAAGTGAATTCAATGGTTTATGAAGGGATAACGCTAGGGAACCAATTAAACGTCAAAGGGTGATCAAAGGGCCATCACGAAATCGGGAAATGACCGAAATTTTACCAAAAAATCTGCTATCAACAGTGATTATGCAGAATCTGCCCAAAAACAGTGGAAAAATGCATAATTTGGCATTTTCGGAGTGGAATACACGTTAGGGAATCAAGTGAACATCAAAGGGGGATCAAACGAACTTTTCTGTGAATAGTGAAATTCGGCCATGAACAGTAAATATGCAGAGAGCTGAGTGAACAGTACCGAAATGCAGAAATTTGACATCTGTGGTGTAAAAATCCAACCCAATCACAATCTAGTTGGTTTAGGCTCAAATTTGAGATGCTACGCAACAATTAAGCATGAAGGGAGGCCAAGTTCACTCCCAATTTCATCAATCAACAAGAAATTTAAAGATCTAAGAATCAAAAAAATGGAACTATATCAAATTTGGGGAAAACTTCGAAATTTAAGAATAACAACGCCCTAACCCGAACATATTCCACACCTCATGAATATATAACTAGAAAGAGTAGAATTGGTTCACCTACCTCAAGGTTTTGTGTGAAATTTGATGAAGAACAAAGCCCTAATGGTAGAATCCGAATTTTGAAGCTTTCGGCGCGATTCCAAGGTAACCCAAGCTCCTTACGACGCGTAGAACGTAAAAATGGCCTTGGTTCTTGAAGAGGTTGAGAGGAGAGGGAGTTATGAGCTTGAGAGAAGAAAAAAAATGGAGGAGAGGAGAGAGAGAGGGTTTCGGCAGTCTTCAAGGGAAGATGGCTGATTGTGGGTTTGTTTTGTTTCCAAATTTAACCCCACCCACTTCTCTATTTACCCCCTTTCTTTACTTGTCACACCCAAATCTTATTTTTTTTACCCAAAGTAATAAAAATCACATTTAATCAACTTTCTTTTACTATTCTCTAATTAAATAAATACGGGTTCTTACATGGGTATTTGCTGAAGTTCTTTTATCAAGTTTTTGGAGGATACCGTTGGGGCGGCGAACACCATTACTTCCTTTGTTCCAAGCATAATCAAATGTGCCAAGGAGCTGAGCTTCTGTTTTTTCAACATTACTCTTATTCTTTAACTGTTCGGCATTTAGAGAAGGAAACAAGAAAGATAAAAGAGGGTAAAATCCAAAGCAAGCTTCTTACATACATTATTGGAGGATCTCAGCCACAAGATAGATAACCATATATACTACAGTGAGACGTAACGGTCATGTAACGACTGAGAGGTAAATTTTATGTGAATATAATTTCCAGTTAGCTTGATAAATCATATATAAATGTATATGGCATCGCCATATGGACCAGTGATCCCTTGAGCCAGCTTGCTACCTGAATTTTCTTTCCAAGTATGGGAGAAACTGTGTGATATGTTGAATTACTAGCAACAACTTGTTCCAAAGACAACATTCTGAAATCTCACCAACAAATTGAACACCTTTAAGGAGTACCGTCACATGAATCATAAATGCATGAATGGAATGGACCAAAAAATCTGCGGTTCCTAACGGAATAGGTAACAAAGTTACTTTGCCACCCACAGCTGTAAAATCACTACCCCCCAAGTTAAATTGGTGCTTCTTGTTGCACTAGGTGCCAAAGCATGAGTGTTTTGCATCCATTGAGTAAACACGGGCAAAGATTAATGAATTTGTCACTTGCTATCCTCTTGCCTAATAGGCACAGATTTATCTCCGTGGAAAGGATGATTAATTCAGATCGACATGAAAGTCCAACCCTATTGCATTGTTAGAATCCATGTTGTATATTTGAAAGAGGTTGACCTCCTTGCTTTATTACCTACGAGGGTCGAACTTTTTAACATTACCTATGAGAGGCAATTAGTTCTAATCATGCACACTTGCACATAAGCCGAACCAAGTGAAAAGTCTATCTGACATCTCCTTTGACAGAAGCTGCATAGAAATCACAAGACAAATGAACATAAGAAGGAAATCGCATCTTATCTTGTCTTTGATCCCAAGAAACCTTATTATCATGTTGCCAAACTTCTATTTACATGTCTCTACTTAAGATTGTAAGTGGTACCAAACCTATTCTTCTATGCCAGCCTAATTGGCCAAGGAATATTAAGCAATTCAAAACCCGAAAAGAAAATGTACTTATAGGAGCCCATCGATATACAATTGAGTAGTGTCTTGCAAATATATCCGTAAACAATCCAAGCCCTTGTTGAGTGGAATAATTAAGCTCAGTAGTTGATTTTCCGTTCTCTAAATGAGCACCTTCGCGGCCATAACGTTGTAGTCTAGTCCTTACATTTTCAGCCTGTCCGAGGTAAACTGGAATTATACATTCTGGGTCAAGTTTGCTAGTCTCACGGCTTGAACTGAAGCGTGGTACAGCTATGCCTAGCTCATAAAGCCCTGAACATGAAGAACAATTTGGGAGGTTGTGAACCCTGTATCTTTCTGCTCCTTCCTTTCCCAGGGAGTGATCTTCCCAATCAGAAGGCCCAATAAGAACCTAAACCAAAAAGAAAAAAGTATAGATACTACGTGAAGGCCTTTACTCCAGAAAGAAATATGTGCAACTTTGGACTAAACTACTTCATAGTTGCATAGAAGTTTTCTTTTTGTTTTCATGTTTGATGTAATCAAATTCCATCAGCTAAAATTTAGTAAGTTTGTTTGTTTTGGATGAACAGAAGAATTTCTATGTTCATTTCAATATGAGAGTTATAGCAGGACGTGGCTCGTGATAGTACAGTGGGAGATGGCATAGAGGTAAAGAGATGTATGCTACTGGTGTCCTGGTCTAATGGCAACAAAATGTAAGAACTTCAGCTACAGAAATGTAAAGACCCGGAAGATTATTCATTTTAAATTAAATATTCAGAACGTAATAAAATAGTTGATAATGCATGACTTGGGTAATATGAATTGGGGGAAACCATGTGTGTGTAATATAGATTTGGTACTTAATCTTGGCATGTTGCATAATATAGGGAGAAAGTGTAATTTACCCATTTTGTACTATAAAAATCAGATTTTTTTACCAAATCACATTCTCTCTCTTCCATCTTCTCTCCCGTACGCCACTCTCTCTCACTCCCTCTTCTTCCCATTTTGATTTTGGGAGAAATCGGAGGACTTGCACTCCGAATCTCAAGAAACACAAAGAATGAACGATGATCTACGCGACGAGGGCTTCGTATCAAGCCCGGGGTTGATGGTTCTCGCGGAGAAATGGAGGAGATCGGTTTTCGGCTAGAAGATTTCATGGAGCTTGATTTTGAGGTAGGAATCATGTTAAACTCTTGATTTAAGTTGTGTAATACATTGTGATGTTGTTATTAGTTTTGAATCCTATGTTTATTTCGGAGTGAGAAGTCAGTTGGGCTGTTTTCCAGAGATTTTAGGATGGGTTTTACCAAGAACACCAAGAACATAATGAACAAACAAAATCTGGAAATTTAAAGCACGAATCTGTTCTGTTCATGCGTTTTGAGGCACTTCGAGGCCGAATTGGGAAAAGTGTATAACTACAAAGTTGTAGCTCTCGAAATTCTCTTAAAGTTTCATATAGAAATCGTCTCAATCGGAGTTCGGGATAAGAAGTTACGGCCAAAATACCAGAACTGTTCACTGTTGGACGAAATGGTTTCTGGGCTGTTTTTGGGCAGACCAGTTCCCGCGTCTTTCTAGAGTTTTTGGTAACGTAGATTAATCCCAGACCTTCACGGTGACGTAGCCTAAGGTCTTGGCTAAATTTAGACACAAGAACGGACACATTCGGACGGTTAGATCTTCGTATATTGCAACTTTCGTAAATTGTGATAGAGTGGATGTATGACCCTCTTTAATGTGTTTATTCGATTTAAGATATGTTTTAGATTTTGTGTTTTGCATGAAAGTTGTTCATAATAGCTTGAAGTGGGATTATGTTAAATTCTTATGAATTTTGAAAAAGGGTTGTTGTGTCTTTTGTTGGACTCGTTTGAGGAGACATATGGGGTATTGGGTTGTACTCGTAGATTGCGGAACAGAATATGTGTGGGGTTGTGTGGAGCGATATGAGGTTCGAGGGGTCATGGGTTTGATGAGGACGTGTGTGTAGTCTTGGGTTATGATGGTGGTATATGTGTGGTCATGTGACTCTAAGTTGGTGTTCGGTTTGGATTAAATGTTTCTAGGCTTCGAAACAAGCTTGATTTTATTATTGAGGCACGTGTTGATGTCGTGTTTATCTTAGTTGGGGGTAGTGGTGATTTTCATTGGGTTTTGTACTTGGTTTGAGTATTGTCTTGGTATAAAAATATGTTAGTAGTCGGGCATTATAATATGATACATGAATGGTTGGGTATCTTAACTCGTGATCGTGTGTTGTGGTTAAGACACGTGTATGCGATTATGTGTCGTGGTGGTGACACGTGGGTGTTTTTATACGTTGGATTCGCAATTAGTGTTAGATGGGTATTTTGGGATGATGTCGGCGGGAGTCTGTGATACAAGAAAAAGACTTATAAAACTCTAAAAGTTTGTGTATGAGTCGTGAGGTAGGGATCTCGTGCCTCTATTATGTGTTTATGACTTATTTTTGGTGTTTGATGAGCTTGGTTGTTGATTTAAAGCTTGAAAATGGAAGTTAGAAAATCTGTCAAAATCTAGAAATTTTGCCCAGAGTGTTCTACTACCGGTAGTAGGGTCTGTACTACCGGTAGTACTGTTGTTTTCCAATTTTCGGATTTTGGGCAGTAGGTTTTACTACCGGTAGTAGCGCTGGTACTACCGGTAGTAGTTGTGGTAATACTTGTGGTAGTTCTGGCTGTAGGTTTTACTACCGGTAGTAGCGCTGGTACTACCGGTGGTAGTTGCGGTAATACCTGCGGTAGTAGCATTTGAACTACCGGTAGTAGGTATTGTACTACCGGTAGTAGGGGCTGTTTTGACCAACTTTCTTTTAATTGGAATAATCATTAAAGATTTAAATTGTTGGCCTCTAAGGGAAATATTTGTACTTATTCTCGGTCATACCTAAATGATGAGTAAGTGATATCGGGAATCCTTTTGGCGATTAGGCATTTATGCATTATTTCTTGGCTTGTCGAATATGACTCGGAAATTATTGTATCGTGGTGGTTGCTTTGCATTGACACGAAATATTATTTGGTTCTCCGACAAGAGAGGTGCCGGTTGTACGATGTTTGGCTCTCCAACGGGAGAAGTGCCGGTTATACGACATTTGGCTCTCCGACAAGAGAGATGCCGGTTGTACGATGTTTGGCTCTCCAACGGGAGAAGTGCCGGTTATACGACATTTGGCTCTCCAACTGGAGATGTGCCGGTCATGCAATGTGTGGCTCTCCGACGGGAGATGTGCCGGTCATGAAATGCTTGGCTCTCCGACGGGAGATGTGCCGGTCATATGATGTTTGGCTCTCTGATAGTAGATGTGCCGGTTATACGACATTTGGCCTCCGATGGGAGATGTATTGATATACTTCAATGTGGTCTAGTCACCGAAGGGTGATATGCTAGTTGGAATGTGATAATAGAATTAATATGAGAACTATGGACTGATTGGTCAGTTTGACTTATCGTTTTATATCCAAGATGTTGTAACTGTACTTTAGGGACTTGGGGATTATTTGTCATACTATATGAAACCATTATGTATTGAATGCTTGTCCGCTCGGTTAAGGTATAAGTTGGTGATACTCTATGAGACACGTTGTGAATGAAAGATGAGGACTGATTGAGACATGTGATAGGCATTGACCACTTGAACAATATGGAAAATTATTGGGCTAGCCTCCTTTGGGAGACGTGCTAGGAAAATAAACACTATGAGACTATCTTTGACGGGAAAAGTAGTAAGGGAATGATGATCTAATGTTAATGGTAACTTGTTGATGGAACCCGCGAGTCGTGAAATGACTATACGGCCTAATGGTCAATTGATTGTGTTTTGAAATTATTGAACGTGTAGTTGTGCTCACTCTTATGCCTTTTATACGTTTCTACTTGCGTTATCTCAAGTGATTCATGTTTTATACCATTTCCTCCCACCTTCGTGCATGATTGGTGATGTGTTGTGTCGGTTGTCCGTGGTGACGTGTGTCCTGTGTGTGCAATAGAAAGGCATGTCGTGTGTCAGGTGTTCAGGATAAGGGGTTGTGACGTCGAATTTGATGTGAGTTGCATGGGGAGCTCGTGGCACTTATGTCTTTCTTTTGTCAGTTAGTGTGGACAAACTTCAGCGGATTGTATACTTTTTGTACGAAGGGAAAACTTATATATTTTGATATGAAACAGGTTTTAAACATATTTTTTTTAAAAATCAATTGTTTAACATGTTATCCTATACGAGCTTCGGCTTATGTTTTGTTGTAAAAACCTTTTTCAGGCAAAGCTGTGGATCCTATCAAGAGTTGAGCCAGTGGATTATGCTTTCTTAACTTCTGTCAAGCATGTATATCTCAGTCTTTTGATACAGTGTAGTCTAGTACAGTCTAACGTAAAGCTTTTAAAATTTGAGATTCAATGCAATAACAAATGTACATTGAGAGAGATAATTGTAATAAAACAGGATGTGTTGGTTGGTTGTTTAATGGGAACGCTCCTTGGAATTTAAGTTTTATTTAATTCTATTTCTTTAAAATGATTTTATCATACCCCGAAATTTGGGGCGTGACAAGATAGCTTGTGAAATTATAATGGTAGTTCTGGTGGTGATCCATGTGTAACTACATGTTAATATCTATGAAGCACGGATACCTCTAGATGGGAGTCGTACCCATATTATATCTGTACCGGATATCAATACTCGCACATACGTATCTCAAAAGTGGTGTAATTTGACGTATGGGATACTTTTCAGATCTATATCATGTATCCAAATTTTCTAATGAAAGTAAGATTGTGGCATTTCTTGCATAACATTAGAGTAAATTTTTTTGGAATAAAGATAAAGATAGATATAAAATTTTAACTTATTCTAGCCATACACTTATCCTTCTGTTTAGACTTTCTCGGAATCCCTACCGTATTGTATCACGTATCCATGTTTCATGGATTAATGCGTAGGTCTTCAACTCTCTCCTACTAAATAGTTACTTCAAATCATCATCATAAAGCTTCCAAACTCAATGTCGAATCCATATGCAATTGTTGCATCCATTAATCAACGGACCAACACTTCCCAGAGGGTTTGTGTATTCATAAACGTATGCAAATGGACAGACCATTTTTAGTAGGATAGAGAATGGAAGATCCTTCAAGTCACTAAATCAAAAGAAAAAAAGGATTTCCATGGTGAATTTTCTATGAACTTATATGCTTACGCAGAGGAAACATAGCAGCAAATTTTGATCTCAACACCAATTTTTACTTTTCCACTTAGTTTGAGAGTGAAATTACTACCATAAATAGCTCGAAATGAGTGATGGTGACTATAGCTTTTTCGTCACAACCATCTCCCCTCCCCATCCCCCAAACCAAAAAGAGAGAATTTTCTGGAACCAATGGAAAAAACAATCATGATTACTTAAAATGGGCAGAAGAAAAGGAACAAATTACTTGAAAGCACACAAAAAACGCAGATCTAGAGGTTTTTTTTCCATCCTCAAGCTTAGGAAAAGTGATTACAAAAATTGCTGCTTTATATGCATCGATATATACACATACACAGAGAGATAGAGAGAGAAAGCAACAAATTACTTGAAAGCACACAAAAAACGCAGATCTAGAGGTTTTTTTTTTCCATCCTCAAGCTTAGGAAAAGTGATTACAAAAATTGCTGCTTTATATGCATCGATATATACACATACACAGAGAGATAGAGAGAGAAAGAAGGGGAAGCAGACCTTCTAATCGGAGAAAACAGAGTCGTGTTTGGTGCGATTACAGTCTTCCCTCTTCAATCTGGAGTAGACGACTCCACACTCTTTGCTCGCTCCCATATCCGCTCCCCTCAAACTAGCAAACGACCGTTAGGATGTGCCGTTTAACATAGCACCGGTAAGAGTTTTGAAAACTCCAGTTTTAACCCCGCCTAAAATAAAGTCCATCAACACAGGACAAATATATGGATTTTGTTGTGGGTACACATGAGAGTGCACAAATGGAGTGAGAGAAGATGGGGGATGGGGGCTCACCAGGGGTGATGGGGCCTCACACCCCTTTTACATTTGTACTCATTTGTACATTTCCATCTGTGCAAAATTCTAAATATATGTCCAAAATTATTACGTGAAGTCTATAAAATAAAATAAAAAATTTACATATATCAAATACTTTTAAACACATATGTATTTGAATTTATACACGAAAATTATGTTTATAGACTGCTCTTAAAAAATAAAAAGTATATTCAAAATGGTCTGATATATGTGGAGTTTACATTGTTTTTAAAAAATTTATATATATTAAACAATTTCAGATACATCTATTTTTAGATATACGATCAAATTTAAGTTTGTATAAGCTCTCTAAAAAAATCATATAATACCTAGTGGGTGCACTTTCTAATTTTTCATTTGTGAAAAGCACTTGTGCTAAACTGACTATGGATTGGGACCACACACGACCCGGCTCATTTGAGTTGTATGGGCTTGACCCAATGTTCAGCCTAGACCCATCATCAGTGAATGAGCTCGATTTGGGCCTGTTCCAGTTTACGAGTGTCATGTTGTAATGTCTTGCAATTTTGTCATAGCGCTTGTTGTCCTTTGTAAGACAGTTGAGTTGGGCCTATGCCATTATCTGATATTTTCTTGCATGTAGTGCACTGAAAGATTACTAATTGGGTATTCACGAAATACCATATTACTAATTGGGTACTCACGAAATACCATATTACTAATTGGGTACTCACGAAATACCATATGACAACGCTTAGGTGATATTTTCCTACGAAGTGTTACTGCAATACAATGTGTGAAGTCACTCATTGTCTCCTAGCAACTTAACATATTTTTGTTCATATAATTTGTCGTGAATATCATGTGAAAATATCACATGAAACATGCAAAGATTGGATCAAAATATATTCTCATTGTCTCTATCTGCAAAATAATAATAGATAATAACTTTTGATTGTCCTGAAAAAATTAAGTTGATTAGATTTTGATAACTCAATGGGCGGTACATATTTATTTATATTCAAATGAACGGCTAATCGGCTATTATGATTTTGAAAATATTCTTTCATGATAGTTTGCTTCGATCATGCTTTGATAGCTATCTAATGTACCTAATTTTACAAAACTATTTTGCGTGTCAAACTCTACGATGTGAGAAGCATATTAAAGCATATGAAATTTTACACTTGTTTTTTTACATTGTTTCCATCTTATTCAACTTTAGTACGCCTATTTATTTTGCAGAAAAAAGAAAAACCCTAAAAAATTATAAAAAAAATGAAGTGAGTACAAACTTATATTTCGTACTATTGATTAAGAAGAAACACATCAACCAAATCATGGTCCCAACTAGATTCGTTATTTATTTTATTCAGCGGATTAAAATCTAATCCTATAATTATGTAATGTATCGATCAAACATTAATTATATATTGTGAATATATATACATACATACATATATATATATATATACATATAGAGAGAGAGAGAGAGAGTGTGTTGGTTTTAACATATCACGACTTTCACAAAGAAAATTGTTATTGTGGATACTCCTTGATTTGTGAGCCTTAGAAATGTGGATGATTTTATTTTAAAATTGAAGAGATAATCATAAAAATATTCTTTTTTCAAACGTAGAAATCAAGAACTTTGAAAACTATAGAATTTTGAAGCATGTGTCCGATTAGGGTAAGACTATGACTACGAGTTTGGGTTATGATGTATCCGAAAGTTGAAGCCAACTAGTTACTCTAACTTTCTCTATATATAAAATACGATCGAGTCATCTATATTCTTAAAAAGGTGTCGGTATCTCTCCACCACGCTAAGTGTTCCGAACTTTCGAGCAAGTAAGACCGGGGTTGATTAGACCCAAGGTCTCTTTCTATTTTTCATAATTTCTAAGATTTTTTAAATTTATTGTTCATGAACGAGACTCGATCAGAAACCAATCTATAAAAAATCTTTTTCTTTTGTAATGAAAAAATTATCTATAAATAAAATAAAAAACTATTAGTCGTAATAAAAAAAATAAAGGTGCAATTCACTCTGGATAGAGCAAGAGATTTTTGCTTCCTTTACTTTGTTACATTCTCTTGATTTGAAATAGAATAAAAGTGGCACCATCTATAATAGCAATTTCCTTATTTACAATATAAGAATTTTTTTGTGTGTTGTCATGACCTTTCCCTAGCACGAGATTAGGACTAGAAAAGATGCACCTTGGGTTTACTATTTATCGAGCCCACGATTATCCAAGTCCAGAATGGATAACTACTGAAAGCATCAAAATAGTAAGTTTTCTCCAAAATAAGTGTTCTGTTATTCTGATTTTTCCAAAGCCTCCGATACCACAATGATCAGGGATGGAGCCAGAGAGGGGCCAAGTAGGGGCGGTCGCCCCTGTAAGAATGGAAAAAAACCTCTATTATTATATAGAAAAAAAATTTCGTATAAAGTATATATAATCTCGCCCCTGCTAAATATTTTAGAAAGCAAAATCAAACAGTAGTGAATACATATTCGTCCATGCATAATAAATTTTCTGACTCTGTCCTTGACAAGTGTCCCCTTAAATTAAACCGGGGTCTCGCAATAACTAGCCATTAATCCAGTAGAAAATATTAGTTTTTCTATTAATAATTAATAAAATTAATTTGTATTAAAATTAATAGAAGAGACTTTTAAAAGACATTTGATAACATATTGAAGGATATCTCTTAGTAATGACTAATGGCTGCTTGCATAATTTAGAATCGGGATTTGTCGAGGTTCAAGTCCCTCTATCCCTGAAAGACTCTTTGACTCCTTAACGATTTATCTTATCTTTTTTTTTGTTTAGCCATTTCAAATTTATTATCTTTTTCATTCATTCAATAATTTCACAAACAAATATGAGCAGGTATACTTTCTCTTATCAGAAGTCTTGTGATATGTAATGACGGATTTCGGTTATAGTCTCGGGATGAGATGGATTGTGATATTTCAACTTGGGTTGCATTTTATTTGAAGGTTTTTTGTATGTTAAATACTATTAGATGGGTTACTTTTTATTGATATTGAAGAATAACATTTCACAATTTAGTGAATCGTCCATAACAGAGAACTTTTAAACATACTTTTTAGTTAGAGATTTTATGTTTCACTTAAGAATGTATGTCTAACACGTTTGAAATAGCTTAGGGAAAGAATTAAAAATTTTAAAAAGGGGTCCAAAAATAGAAAATTCAAAGTAAAAGATCAAATTACGCTCTTGATAAATGAAAGACCATAGGCTGCGTTCAGTTGCCAAGAAATGATGGGAAAATTAATTTTCCTGCAATTTTTTTGGTATTCAGTTACCAAGAAAGTAGTGAGTTTCAAATTTAAATTTTTCTACATGAATTTACTTTTCCTCAAATCATATCTTGCCAAATTCACAGGATTATGCGTCGCGGAAAAATGTTATGATTTCTATTTAGCCTGTAGTAATTATTAAACTAATTCTTAATATTTTTCGTCATAATTTGATTTTTTTTTTGCATCAATTTTTTTGGGTTATTAGTTCGTCTTACCAAGAGATTTTAAAAAAAACATCAAATTATGTTCAGAAATTAAAAAATTCATAAAATACGAAAAAATAACCAACATATGATACGTTTTAGCTTATTTTTCATATTTAATGAACTTTTTTTTAGCTTTTGGACAAAATTTTATATTTTTAAATCCTTTTTGTCGAGATGAACTAATATTCTAGAACATTGATAAATATTTTTTGGATAAAAATAAAAAAATATTTAATTTAGTTAAGTACAATGGTACACTAGATGGTACAACAGCTATATATGTGTTTTAGGGTACACTATATTTGTGATACCTTACTTTTTTTTTTACATAATAAAATATATACTAGAACTACAGTAATACATATGTTATACATATGAACATAATATATTAATATACAACGAGTAGAAAGTGAAAGTTGACAGAAACTGGGCATATGTTACTCTTTTATACATATGTTAGTCTAATATATTTAATACATTATGTATGTATCTAAGTATATCTAATGTTATATACATACCTAATATATTTATTCCATTATATTTATATATGATATACTATTTAGTGTATCAAATATGTATTGTTACCCTTGTTAGTTTTGTTACTGAAATAAAAATATATGTTTATCTTGTTATTTGTTACAGATTTCTGTATTTTTTCTTGGTTTAAAATTTTAGCATTTTAATTTTTATGAAAGAGTTTCATAGTGATTGAAAAGAGAAACTTTGAAAATATATGATCTCAAAATTAATTTTCTTCACAAATAACTATTGAATTCAAAAATAAAGTTTTTATTATTTTTTTTCTGACAAATGAACAAATAAATTTCTATTTTCCTATAGGATTTTTTTGGCAAATGAACACATTTCTGACAAATGAACAAACAAATTTCTATTTTCCTATAGGATTTTTTTGGCAAATGAACACACACAAGAAAATAAATTTTATTTTCTTCTACTTCACTTCATTTCTTCTGAGAATAATTTTCTCGTACGATTTTCCTGATAACTGAACGGAGCGTGTTTTTATCCATAAAAATAAATGCTTTACTAAATGACATTAACCAGTATTTAATTAACCCAATTAATGGTATAATCAATATTTTCAACAAAATTATAATCTAAATCAACGAAATAAATTCAAAAAAGGGATTTATGGATTAGCTTATTCATAGGAGGAGATACACCCTTTTACCGCATCCTTTGTGGTTCAAACTCTCTTTTTCTTTCGAAGGGGTTCAATCGCCGTCGGAGGTAAAGTTGATCTTCAAACCAGAGACTAATAAAGGACAAAAGCTTCTTCCATGGAGGATGAAAGCAAGCAAATCCCTTTGAGATTTTCGGCGTCTGAAATCATTGTCGGTGAAAAGTGCAGGTTCGAAACCTTCGAGCTCAATCGGATGGGCAATACCCAAAACCACAAAAAAGGTTCCTCCTCCTCCAACGAAATCAAGGACGACAACAAGGTGATTTTCAGGTTACTAAGTTCTGGAAATCCAACCGAAGGAATGATAGCTATACATGTGTGTGTGTCTAGATTTCCCTCAAGGAATGATATTACATGTGTCCAGCTTTCCCTCAAGTTTGTAAATTTTGTGGGCTTTAATTAACAATGCTTTGTTGCTTAGTCTTTTGACCTATCCCACATCATCCATGTTCATGAATTTTACGATTGTATCACAGAAATGGGTTCTTCCTTTTATACTTTTCCCAATTTGGGACTGTTAGCACTTTACGAAGCCACCGGGATTTAGATGCCTTTGAATCCAATTGTTTTCAAATTGTAGGACAAAAAATCAAATGGAATTCTGGTTCCTAGGAGATTATGACCTTTACTGATTAGTTCAACTTGTTGGAATCAATTAGTAATATCCTAATTAGCATAAATTAGGAATCCCGAGACTGGTAGAATCATGGGTTCTTTTGGCCTTCTTATTTTGGACTTGATTTGTTTCTTGATTTTATTGTTTCCATAGTTCTTATTTCCTTTCTTGTTCATCCATCAGTAGCATAAATATATGTGGCTTTACCTCTTTGGAGGGATAGGATTTACACAGAAAACTCTTATTCTTCTCTAATTCTCTTCTGACCTCAGAATTGGGCAACAGTAGACAGAGAAAAGATAGCTACAGGTTTATTGACTTCCAAGGATATCCGACCACGGTTTGGCAGTAAACGTAAAGATGCTGCGAAGAGCATTGGCGGTAGGTTAATACTTTCCATTGTGTGTCTTGTTTTCAACCCACTCTGCAATGAGAGCAGAGTATTATTCTCCTAGAAGCTATATAACAATACATATTTCATATGTTTATCATTGCTTATGCAGTCACGACGTCCACTTTTAAGCCCATCTGTAGGCATCATGGGATCCCTCGGTGGTCAAATCTAAAGAATTGAAGTCTGAAGCCTCTCTATCGATAGAGGTTTATCCCTATCGATAGAGCCTAGCAAGGAACCAGGAAAAAGAGCCCTCTATCGATAGAGGTTCCTTCCTATCGATAGGAGGCTAAATCAAAGAAGACCAGAAGACTTCCCTATCGATAGAGGCATCTTCCTATCGATAGGAGGCTGAATCAATTAAAAACCAGAGGACTTCTCTATCGATAGAGAGATCCTCCTATCGATAGAGAACCTGTTACGTTTGATTCTGTGGGGCCGACTTTTACTCGAATTTTGGGCCAAATCACTGAATAAGAAGCTTCTTAAATTGCCATTGTGGAGGGTAGAATAGTACTTTCACCTAGTTTTTGTTAGGATATTTTATTTTAGGTTGTATTCTTTGGCTAAAGGGGTCTCACATACACAATACACAATACACTTAGCCATATATCAGATTTTAAAGTTCTTGAGAGCTCTTTTTGCTTTCCTATTGCTTTAATATACTGTTCTTCATTTGTTTTTCAGTAATTCTTCAAGTTTTGATAAGTTCATAATCCCTTAAGTGTTCTTCCCCTTTGAATCTTTGAATTCTCTTGGAAGCACTTAAGTTTAGCAAGTTCTCTTTATATTTCTTCCTTTAGTATTGTTCTTCTTACTTTAAAATTTGATTCCATTCTAGTTTTGTTTAGTTCTTTCTTATTGTCTTTAGATAATCTTGTTCCATTATGTTTTCTTTCATTTCTATATTGTTCATGTCAAAGTATGAGTAGTTAATTTAGTGTGGGTTAAGTCTAAATGTGAAGTTCAATTCAAAACCATGTTGGTCTCTATCTTCTCCAAATTTGTTAATGCCATTGATGGATCTTTCTAAGCTTTTTCTTATGAAATAAAAATGAGGAGTTAAGTCCTTGCTTAGATATAGCCATCCTTAGAGTTGGTATATCTAATACTTGGATCGATGTCCTTCATCTTTTAATCCTATTTCCTTAAAACTTGAAAGATCCGTCAAAACCATTTTAAGAATTTAAATCATGATTTTCATCGAAGAATTTTCCGATCTAAAACCCGGGACCGGGGGTTAGATTGAGTTATAAGGAGAAGAGATAGACCAACGAAAGATTTGAATGAACCAAACTTTAGGACTTAACCCCACTCCTTAATCTAGTTTTAATCCTCCTTTTAGTTGATATAATTGCTTAACCGCACCAAACAAAACTTTGAGGTTAACGTCCGAAACGTCGAAAGCACCAATTTGCGTATTCTCTGATTACAATGTTCTTTTCCCTGTGGATCGATACTCCGGACTATCCATATACTCATTTTTTACATATTTTGAGGAAAGTCCAGTTTTATGAAATTAAACCACTGACATTGGGCCGGCACCCTAACGACATACTCTTGCCGGTCCGGTCAAGTTTTTGGCGCCGCTGCCGGGGATTTAGTACAGTTGATTTAGAGAATCGTAGATTTTGCAAAGTGCAAGTTTCTTTGGCGGAAACCTTTAACCTACCCATCTTGGTAAACCTAAGGTGTAACGTAAGCCAAAGGGACGTGTAATTTGCAAATTTTTATTTTCTTTTCTTTTAACTCACACTTGATTGTTAGGAGACTGTCTTTGGTGTATGAGTGTTTACACTCGTGACGCGACACATCGGTTAATTCGCCAAGACAATCCTCCTTTCAATCCAATGGCTGAACACCATGAGGCCAACGATGCACCCATGGGACGCACCATGCGGGATTACTTGCATCCCACTCACACCACCACCACCTCGTGCATACGCTTTCCAACCGATACTCCCGAAGGTCAACAATTCCATGTCAAGCCTAACATGCTTGGCATGTTACCAACCTTCTATGGGATGGAATCAAAGAACTGCTATGTCCATATTAAAGAGTTTGAGGAGGTGGTGAACACTTTCACCAACGTGACCGCCCACCTGGAGTCGGCATGTCTGAAGCTCTTTCCCTTTTCTCTCAAGGATAAAGCCAAGCGATGGTTTCTCTCCTTGAGAGCTCATTCGGTGACAAGTTGGGTGGAGATGCAGGTTGAGTTCCACAAAAAGTGGTTCCCGCTCCACCTCACCACCACCTTAAAGAAGAAGATTCAGAACTTCGAGGAAATACCCAACGAATCTTTCTGTTCATGTTAGGAGAGATACAAGGAGCCTCTTCTCGCTGTCCCTCATCACGGGTATGAGGATTGGCAGATTGTGGCATTTTTCTACGAAGCCATCTCAGTCCGCAATCGCCAGTTCATCAACCTAATGACTAGTGGGGAATTTCTGAACCAAGGAGCCTCCGCGGCTCTAGCTTATCTAGATGAGCTAGCGGAGAATAACCAATCATGGGATTATTCGGATCCCAATGATCGCTTTTACAAACCCCCCACTCAACATGGAACCATGGGCAAACACATGCCTAGGGACGAGGAGGACATCAGTAAACGCCTCGATCACCTCTCTAGGAAACTAGAGAAATTGGAAATCAATAGGGTGAATGAGGTCTCTTCTATTTCAAAGCCCGGGGAGGCTTGTGCCATTTGTGACACCATGGACCACACTACCAATATCTGTCCAACCATACCTGCTTTCAAAGAGGTACTTCATGGTCCGGATCATGCTGAGGTCCACACCCTTCACCAAGGCCAAAAGCCTACCAATGTGCCCTTCAACAATAACAACTACCATCCGGGATTGAGAAATCATCCCAATTTTAGTTGGAGGAACAATGAGGCGGGTGCACAACCCCAAGGACCCCCGGGATTCCAAGGACAATACCCGGCTGATAAGTGCATAATTATGTACTAAAACCATCGCCCAATGTACCTTTGTTATCGTCTTACGAGCCTTGTTATTACTAATTTGGTTTGTTTTCCATGATTTCAGGAGTCCGGGCTGATAAACACAAAATAAGGAGAAAAGTGGCGAAAAACAAGGATAGACGTCCGGACGGCACTGATCCCCGTCCGGACATGATTCCCACATACTCTCTGCCGGAAATGCTCACACAGGCGTCCGGACGGACCTCACTCGCGTCCGGACGGAAGTCCCCTCCAACCACCGGGCGCCACCTCACCAATCTCACAGCCGCCCCAACCAGCGTCCGGACGGGACTCATCAGGCGTCCGGACGGAACCACCGCTACAACATCGCTACGGTGACGTCAGCCCTACACTTCTGCGGCGCCGGCGTCCGGACGGGACCTCTCCGGCGTCCGGACGGACCAAGTTTGCACTCTCTGGATATTTTTCTCTCACAGGCGTCCGGACGGATCGATTCAGCGTCCGGACGGCTTAGGGCGGCGAAAATGCCTATATATAGCCCAGTCCGGATTTGAATCTGATATCTTAGTTTTTATTTCAGCTTTCTTTACATTTCTCTCTGTCGGACCACTTGTAATAGAATATCCTTCATCTGGGGAAGGAATTCAGGGATAGATAAGAGAGAGAATAGGAAGGATAGAAGGTGAGCGCTATATTCAAGTGGTTGTAATGACGGTCTACGCACCTATTTCAATGGAATCTACTTCTATGGCCGGCTAATCTTCTGTCTAAGGTAAAGATGAAACTCTAACCTATTGTAATGAATATGTTTCATTAGAACTTCTTGCTTTCATTATTTGAATCCATGTTGTATGATATAGAACTAAAATCCTCTTTCATTATATGTTATCGTATTTTTACGACATACAACCAAGGGCTCATTGATTCGTGCAACTCAACTAAGATAGATTATGCCTTGAAAGACGCGTTGTGCTGTCAGATAATCCGTGCCTTAGAGACGGGTTATACTGATAAGACAATTCGTGCTAAGCAAAGATAATCTATGCTAGTTGGTATACACGAATATCTTAAACAAGTATAGTGCAGATTAACTATCTACACAGTGCTCAACGGATTCGAATAATGAACATTCATAAATTGGAACATTCATGTCATTACAAAAAGATTAGAGTGGATTCAAGCCTTAGATATTTCTTCCCGAAACTTTTTAAATCAATTTATTACTCGTATTTTCATTTCTAGTTTCAAAATTCACACAACAGAACAACCTACGATTTTTCTCAAATTAAGAGTAGGATTCAATTAAAAGTAATAACCAATTCACCCTGTCTCTGTGGATCGATACTCAACTTGCTGCTATACACCTTTTTACTAAATCAACTTACAGCACAAGTAGTTTAATTTACTCTGATACGGTCTAGACAACGACATATTTCGAGACCGATCAATTTTTGGCGCCGTTGCCGGGGACACGGTTAAATTAGTTGTTACTCTTTAATTTGATTTTTGTTCTTAGTTTAACCTCTTCTTGTCTCTTAAAGCTCTATAAGTGTATTTGCCAAAACGAAGTACTCAATTCAGAACACAACCAGGTGCAAGTCAGTGTTGAAGAACTAAAGCGATATCATTACATCACTGTAAGTTGTGTTATTTCGGCAAATCATTGATAGGCTTTTTCTTAGTTATAATACTCACTGCTTTGCATGCGTGGACGCCGGTCATTAACTCCTGATATTCAACCGGCTGATCCCGAGATAGAACGCACACTCGGAGCCATTCGGGCTTCAATTAGAACAAACTTCGCTTGTGTGTCTGAAATACCCATGGCTAACATGGCTGCCGACCAAGCTTTACCCGAGAATCTATTCCCTGAAGCTGCCTTAGCTCATCAGGTACCACAACCACCGGCACCCCCATTGCAACAATACTTTGCTCCTGCTGATTATGAATCCCCTTCTTGTATTGTTCTGCCAAATGTCACAGCCCGGAATTATGAAATCAAACCAAGTACAATTGGCATGTTACCTTCATATTATGGATTAGATGATGAAGATCCTTTTAAGCATATTGATGAATTCCTCAAAATCTGTTCTACGGTACGGATTAATGATTTCAGTAGTGATGCCCTTAAAATCATCTTATTTCCATTTTCTCTCAAAGATAAGGCATCACATTGGCTCACCACGCAACCTCCTCGTACTATTTTTACCTGGGAACAATTGAGAGGAGAATTCCTCAAGAAATATTTTTCCATGGGTAAAACTCAGCAGTATAGGCGAGCAATTAACCAATTTACCCAATTCGATGGTGAACAATTCTATGAAACATGGGAAAGACTTAAAGACCTGCTTAGAAGATGCCCTCACCACCAAATCCCTAAATGGCAACTAGTCCATACTTTCTATGATGGACTGTCAATTCCTAACAGACAAATGGTAGACGCCTCAAGTGGAGGTGCATTCATGTTAAAAGGTGCTGAAGAGGCATGGCAACTTTTCGAGAACATGGCTGAAACTTCTCAACATCATGCCTCAGGCCTTCGTAATAATAAGGGAAGCACCACCTCTACCAACAAACGAGGGGTGTATGAAATTCAACCGTCAAATAGCACTCACCACCTCACTTCCCAAGTAGCCACTCTTACTCAAAAACTTGACCAACTACTTTCTAGTGGACTACAGCCTCAACAACCGATAAATTCTGTTGATACATGTGCCTTATGTTCTAGTACGACTCACTTTATAGGCGACTGTCATCTTGCACCCCAGTACCCTGATTTTGTGCAAGAACAAGTAAACGCTGCCCAAGAATACACCAAACCCGGCAACAACCCATACTCTAATACTTATAACCCGGGATGGCGTAATCACCCAAACTTCTCATGGAAACCCCAGCCCCAAGGCAATTCTCTACCTGGACCATCTAGGCCTAGTTATCCTAATACTTTCAATCCACCAGCCTATCGTCCCTACCAAAATTACCAAAATCAAAACACTACCCCACCTCCAAGAAATCGTAATTTTGAGGAAGAAGTGTTAAAAGCCCTCCAAGAATTACATACCAAGACTTCTTCCATTGAAGCCACAACCCAGCTAGTCCATTCTCATTCTCAATCTATATCACGACTAGAAACTCAAATGGGTCAATTGGCTAACACACTTAATCGAAGGGAGGAAGGTAGACTACCTAGTCAGGTAATCAACAATCCCAAGGGACAATATGTGGTAGATCAATCGTCTAGTTTAGATCCACACCATGAGCAAGCAAAGGCTGTCATAGCCTTACGCAGCGGGCGAGAGATTGATTCTCAACCTCTCCCAAAAAGTGCTAAACCCAAAGCATATGTGGCTCCTGCACCTCACCCAGAACTGGCAGATAATCCTCCACAGTCGTCTACACCACCACAGCAATCTCTACCAAGACCCGTACCATTTCCGAGTGCCCTCCGCTCTCCACTACCATTTTCAAAAAAAGGGGCCTCCATGGAAGAGATGATAGAGGTATTTAAACAAGTTAAAATCAACCTCCCTCTCTTAGACGCCATTAAACAAGTCCCGTCATATGCCAAATTTCTTAAAGATCTTTGTACTCAAAAACGGAAGCGCCAAACCAATGTTTCAAAAAAGATTCTTCTCACCGAACAGGTGAGTTCTGTTTTACAAATGGCCACCCCGCAAAAAGTACAAGATCCTGGCCAACCCACCATTTCCTGTGTCATTGGACAACATCATATTGACCGGGCATTGTTAGATCTTGGCGCAAGCGTCAACTTAATGCCCTACTCAGTCTATGAACAATTTGGGTTGGGTGAATTGCAACCTACGCCAGTGACCCTTCAGTTGGCAGATAGATCTATCCGAGTGCCCCGTGGCGAAATCAAAGATATATTGGTCAAGGTAGATAAATTTATTTACCCAGTTGACTTTATCATTCTTGATACCGAGCCTGTACACAACCACAAGCGGCAAACTCCAATCATCCTAGGCCGGCCATTCTTGGCTACAGCCACGGCTTGTATTAACTGTCGGACTGGGGTGATGGAACTATCCTTTGGGAACATGAATGTCAAGTTAAATGTCTTCAGTGCGTCTCAATGTCCTACCTTACCCAATGAGGACTGTTTTGCGATTGACCTTGTAGAAGACCTCGTTGAGGAAGCTGGCCCCTATATTCTTACTCCTGACCCTTTGGCTGCATGCCTGGCTCATTTTGGGTATGATGACTACAATATTGACAGAGCAGTCGATGAAGTCAGTTGCCTACTTGAAAAATCACCTCCGATATGGCAAGCCAGATTTGAGTCTTTACCTCCCCTGTCAAGTGTGCCAGCACCTCTTTCAATTCATGTCCCACCTAAACTTGAACTTAAACCACTTCCGACATCACTCAAATATGCCTTCCTAGGACCACATGATACCTTACCTGTCATTATATCAGCACACCTCTCAATTGCACAAGAAAATCAACTTCTTGATGTTCTTCAAACACATAAAACTGCAATTGGATGGTCAGTAGCTGACTTAAAAGGAATTGACCCTTCTGTGTGTATGCACCGCATTCATTGTGAGGATGATGCCAAACCTACTCGAGAATCACAGAGGAGATTAAATCCCAACATGAAAGAAGTGGTCATGAAAGAAGTAATCAAATTACTGGATGCCGGAATCATTTACCCAATTTCTGACAGTAAATGGGTAAGCCCTACCCAGGTGGTGCCTAAAAAGACTGGCATCACTGTGGTAGAAACAGAGGAAGGGGAATTGGTCACCACACGCACAACATCTGGTTGGCGTGTGTGTATTGACTATCGTAAGTTAAACTCTATCACTAGAAAAGATCATTTCCCTTTACCCTTCATTGATCAAATCCTTGAGAGATTGGCAGGACAAGAATATTATTGTTTTCTGGATGGATATTCCGGATATAACCAAGTTCCTGTTGATCCTAATGATCAAGAAAAAACCACCTTTACCTGCCCATTCGGAACTTATGCCTATCGTCGCATGCCCTTTGGCTTGTGCAATGCACCAGCAACGTTCCAACGTTGCATGATGGCAATCTTTTCGGACATGGTAGAGAAATTTCTAGAAATTTTCATGGATGATTTCTCTGTTTTTGGCCCATCCTTTGAATCATGCCTTCACAATCTCTCCCTGGTCTTACAACGCTGTATTGAGTCTCACCTTGTGCTAAGTTGGGAGAAAAGCCACTTTATGGTTCAAGAAGGGATTGTTTTAGGACACGTGGTGTCCAAAAGAGGAATTGAAGTCGATCAAGCTAAAGTCAATTTAATTTCGAGACTTCCTCCTCCCATGACCGTGAAACAAATTCGATCCTTCCTTGGGCACGCTGGTTTTTATCGGCGATTCATCAAGGACTTCTCTAAAATTTCCAAGCCATTGTGCGATTTGCTCGCCAAGGATACTCCTTTTGTCTTTGATGAAGCATGTATGCGCGCATTCGAGATTCTTCGAGATTCTCTTTCCACTGCCCCGATTATCCAGTCACCCAATTGGACCATCCCGTTTGAAATAATGTGTGATGCATCAGATTATGCTGTTGGTGCTGTTTTAGGGCAACGGGTTGGTCGTATCCCACATGCTATCCACTATGCAAGTAAAACTCTTTCAGATGCACAATTGAATTACACTACTACTGAAAAAGAATTGCTTGCGGTAGTATTCTCTTTGGATAAGTTTCGGTCTTACTTGTTGGGCTCCAAAGTCATCATATATACTGATCATGCTGCCCTAAAACATTTGCTTGCTAAAAAAGACACCAAACCACGACTAATCCGGTGGATCTTACTCCTCCAAGAATTCAACATCGAGATCCGGGACAAGAAAGGTTCCGAGAATTCAGTCGCAGATCACCTTTCTCGACTACTTGTAGACTCTAGTTGTCATACTACTCAATTCCCGACTACATTTCCCGATGAACAACTATTTCAGGTTTCACATGTCCCTCAACCGTGGTACGCTCACATTGTCAACTATCTAGCCACGGGAGAAATACCTACTCATTGGTCAAGGACTGATAAGGACCGATTCTTCTCTGAAATAAACCAGTACTTTTGGGAAGATCCAGAGCTATTCAAGCTATGTTCTGACCAAGTAATTAGAAGATGTGTTGCAGCTGATGAACACCAAAGTATTCTCACGTTTTGCCATACCCTTGAATGTGGCGGCCACTTTGGTGGTAAAAGAACAGCTGCCAAGGTACTTCAGTGTGGATTCTACTGGCCCTCACTCTTTAAAGATGCTCATGCCTTTTGCCAATCTTGTCCAAAATGTCAGAAAACTGGCAACATGTCGCGACGAAATATGATGCCCCTAGCCCCTATCCTGATAGTAGAAATGTTTGATGTGTGGGGTATCGATTTTATGGGACCATTTCCATCGTCCCAAGGGCATGAGTATATCCTAGTCGTTGTTGACTATGTAACTAAATGGGTTGAAGCAGTTGCCACCCGAACCAATGACCACAAAGTTGTGGTACAATTTCTCCAAGACCATATTTTTCCAAGGTTTGGTTATCCACGCGCCATTATAAGCGATAACGGCACTCATTTCTTGAATAAACATTTTGCTTCCCTCGTGCGCAAATATTCTATTACACATAAGGTTTCTACACCTTATCATCCTCAAACGAGCGGACAAGTTGAAGTCTCGAATAGAGAAATCAAGCAAATTTTGGAAAAAACGGTACGGCCCGATCGAAAAGATTGGTCATTAAGACTTAATGAAGCTTTATGGGCCTACCGCACAGCATACAAAACACCAATCGGCATGTCTCCTTATCGATTGGTTTTTGGCAAAGCTTGTCACCTCCCTGTTGAATTAGAACACAGAGCTCTATGGGCAATTAAACAATTCAACTTTGACATGGAAGCCGCCGGCTCACACCGACGTCTCCAACTCAACGAGTTGGAAGAAATGAGGAATGAATCTTACGATAGTGCACGCCTTTATAAGGAAAGAACTAAATCCTTTCATGATAAGCACATACTACGTAAGACTTTCAACCCAGGCTCTAAAGTGTGGCTTTTCAATGCCCGGCTTAAACTGTTCTCTGGAAAACTGCGTTCTAGATGGGAAGGACCCTACGAGGTCACCCAAGTCTTCCCCCACGGAGCAGTCCAGATTCGCGATCCACGCATTGGCAATACTTTCACAATCAACGGTCAACGATTAAAGCCATGTGTGGAGGGTATTGGTGAAATGATCCATGACGGTGCCACCATTGAATCACTCGACTTGGTGGACCCTATCTATGCTTAAACAGATCTCATGAGTGTGTCTGGCTGAAGACATTAAACTTAGCGCTAATTGGGAGGCAACCCAATCTTTCTTTCGTTTTGGTTTTTCTTTTCCCTTTGTCCTGGCACCCCGTAAAATGTCGTTGCTAAAACCCGTACACGAAATGTCGAAAAAATTGAAGGAAACCTAGCTTTTCCGTCCAGACGCCAGAGAATCCGTCCGGACGCAGTTTCAACTCACCTTCTGGAAATTTTTTCCTGCCAACCGTCCGGACGGCAGTCACTCCCGTCCGGACGCCATTTTGTCATGCTCCCTGGAAAATTCTCCGAGCCATCCGTCCGGACGGCCGTGACTCCCGTCCGGACGCCCCGTCCCTATTTAAAACCGCGCCCAGCGGTTTTCAGCCATTTCCAGCCTTCTCTTTCTCTCTCTACTGCGCCTCCCTCTCCCAAAAAACCAGAAAAACCCAGCCTTAAACCCTCTCACGTCCCTACCACTTCCATTCTTCATCCGTACATTGCGTCCGGTTCCCGTCCAAGCACACGTAGGCGGCGTCCGGGCGGAGTTTCTTTCAAGCTTAAAATCCGGCGAGTTCACTTCGACTTCCAACTCAGATCTTCGCCAAACGGGCGATCTCCCGCATTTTCTAATACCATATTTGGAATCCCCGGTGAACAAGCTACGTTTCCACGGTTCCCATCCATTTTCCGGCGACATTTTTCCGGCGACCACACCGGAGCTCCGGCGACTTTTTCCGGTAGTTTCTTACTTTCTTTTTCCGCTTTATTCATTTGTTTTGCGTGTTTCTGTTAGTCATGTTGCGTCAACTTCGTCGCCTCACCGGTGGTTCCGGATCACGGCGTGCTAACACTTCGGACCGTGACGAAACTACTAACGAGCCGGGACCCTCCCGGCTCACTCGGTCACAATCCACTAGGGCAGGTCCTAACCCTTCCACACGCCGCAATCGCCAACCAAGGGTTGATGAGGAAGAAGCCCCGGATGCGGGACTCCTTCAACCCGAATGGGCAAGCCGGGCCTATCACATTCCAACCCTTTTTCCGGTGAATGACTTTCTTGCTTCCGATGAGGATGCCCGTTGGGGCATTGAGGAGATCAATCGACGCCAGGCTCAATTTCTATATGGGCCTTTTCGGCCCATTTACCCGCGTCTTGTCCGGCTTTTCTGGCAAAATATCACTCGCCGTGACAATTCTGACTCCCTTTTTACTGAAGTCTCGGGTCATACCTTTGAGATTTCACGACGCTCATTAGCCCGAATACTGAACATGGCAACTCATCGCACTAATCCTGTATTCACCCCTCGGGTTGCCAATTTTCCCCTGGCCGACATCGCTGCAGCCTTATGCGCTCGCTCCTCCGGGGGCAACATTTTTGTGCGGCGTGTCGAGCTACCCCCGGGTCTTTGGTTTGTAGATTCCGTCCTGACCCGCAATTTTGTACAAACAGGCCACAAGGATGAGCGTCGCCTGGACGTTCTCCGCACTTTATATGCCATCTTTATTGGTGAGCCTGTTGACTTTCCAGGACTTCTTCTCGATGAGATGAAGCGATTTGCTGATTCTGGCTCCTCTAGAGCCAAATTGCCCGTGGCGCACCTTATCACCTATATTCTCACTGACCCTGGCTCGCTTGTTACGGGTGAGCTACCTTTCGAAATTTCTCCCGAGGAACCTCGGGATGATTCGGTGCGCCACTTGACAATTCAGGATTGGCGCAAGAGTGTCAACTCTTGCCGGGCCCAGCGAGCCCGTTGGGCCATTCCCCCTGCACCCATGGGCCCGGCCGGCGATGACCGAGAAGAAGAGGAGGCTGGAGGTTATGACACACATCCTCATGATACTCCACCCGTGTATGCCCCGCCTCCCGTCTATGAATCAGCACCACAAGGCCCCGGCTCTTCCTCATTCCCTGTACCTCCCCGTGAACCCTGGAATCTGACGTATGCTGAGTATCATGAAATTATTCAACGTCAGAATTACCAGCAAGCATCTATTGACAGTTTTCGAGAGCGGTTCGAGAAAAGCACTTATGACACGCATACATATTTGCGTGCCATTCTGGACCAACCACCCTTGCCCCCCTATCAGCCCCCTTTTTACCCACCATATCCCGGGGCTCGGGCTCCACAGGATGACGAAGACGACCTGTGACTCTCTTTTTGTTTCTTGTTTTCTCTTTTGTTTTCTTTTGTTGTTTTCGACTAACCTGCAGGTACTTCATCTTCCATTGTGAACGGAGTTTACACTCCCATTTCTGTTCTGCAGTACTTCTCCCATCAGGTAACACTGTATCCTCCCTTCTTTACTATGTTGATTTATTTGCTTACTTTGCCAATGAGGGCATTGTCTGGTTTAAGTTGGGGGGTGTTGATATGTATATCTTGGGGGATAGGTCGGTTATATTTAAAAAATAAAAAAATAAAAAAAAAATAAAAAAAAAAAAAAATGAAATGAAAAAATGAAAAATGAAAAATGCATCCATCTGTCTAAACTTTCTGCATAATAAGTCATGTTTGCTTTAAATTCTTGTTGGGCATGTTAGTGATACTTGAAAGAATTCTGCAAGTTATTTCTGCTTTAGGTTACTCATGTTGTTAATACTCGGCACTTTGTACCAATATCTGTCTTGCATGTTTGTAACTCTAAAAGCTAAGGAAAAGAACCATTTTGGGAAACCGGAAAATCAATTGTGGAGACTAACCCTCAGTGAGCCTAGAGCCAAGTCTTTCTTTGGAGGGATATCAACGTCAACACAATCACTCATAAACTTCTAATCCTAATTGGTTGAATGATGGAATAAAAAGTGGAACCACAATGTTGCTGCTAAACAACAGGCTAGGTCTCGTAAGCCTTAGGAAAGGATTGTAAGGCCATCTTGTTGTATTGAGCCAGTTTGATTCATTATTAAACACTTATCCCTAGTCCGCCACTTTGAGCCTGTTGCATAAAACTAACCGTTCTTTGATAAAGCTCCATGGCCAAAATTAGCTTGAGAGTATAAGGCAGATATCAAATGAAATGGCTAGGTGAATGAAAATGAATGGTGGAAGGGAATAGTGAGTCTAAAAAGAAATTGGAAACTCAAAGAAGTTGGAAACAAAGAAAAATATATAGAAACAACGGGTGAATTGGGTGGCAAAAGAAAAAGAAAAGCAGTCAAAAGAAAAGAAAATCTGAGAAGAGTTGGGAAAAATCAAGAATGGGCTTCCAAAAGAAAAGAAATTGTTATGAAGCCATGTGTACTAGAACTAAAAGTCCTTACCTCTCAAGTTATGATTCTTCTTGACCTTGCCTAAACACTCTATCCTCACCTGACATTACAACCAAAAATCAAAGTCCTTCTTGATCCTAGGAAACGTGACTCAGTCTTAAAGAAGCAGTAACATAATGTGGTTTTATTGGTTATTCGTGGCATTTGACATTCTATTCTGGAAACCACAAGTCATATGATACGTTTTTGAGCGTCGTGGATTGCGGATATCTTGCATGCCTTATATAACTCCAAACCGCATCCACCTGAGAGAACATTGAATGAAAAGCCAGTTTCTGAGAGAATTATTTGTTGAGTGAATAACCGGTGAGTTTTTGAAGTTGAAGCATGATCTGAATGGAAACCTGGATGGTTTGAATTCTTGACTTGAGATTACTAAACATTGCTTGACAGAACACACACACACTTTTGAGTATTAGTGATAATGAATGATCTAAATCCGACTATAGTGTGTAGAATTCCATGATATCTTGACATGACCTGACAGGAATTGAGAAATGTGCTTATCTGTTAAAAACTCAAGAATGGTTGCATGTTTCACAAAGGATGTTTGTGGGTATCATCTCTGGAAACCCTCACGAGACTTCACTCGTCCCACTAGGGCCACCTAGGGGTTTAAAAGGCTTATTGTACATGCTAAGTACAATCGTGAACCATACGAAAGTTGGAGTCTAAATAAAAGTTAGTAAATTTTCTTTGCTCGAGGACTAGCAAAGTGTAAGTTGGGGGGTGTGATAAGTGCATAATTATGTACTAAAACCATCGCCCAATGTACCTTTGTTATCGTCTTACGAGCCTTGTTATTACTAATTTGGTTTGTTTTCCATGATTTCAGGAGTCCGGGCTGATAAACACAAAATAAGGAGAAAAGTGGCGAAAAACAAGGATAGACGTCCGGACGGCACTGATCCCCGTCCGGACATGATTCCCACATACTCTCTGCCGGAAATGCTCACACAGGCGTCCGGACGGACCTCACTCGCGTCCGGACGGAAGTCCCCTCCAACCACCGGGCGCCACCTCACCAATCTCACAGCCGCCCCAACCAGCGTCCGGACGGGACTCATCAGGCGTCCGGACGGAACCACCGCTACAACATCGCTACGGTGACGTCAGCCCTACACTTCTGCGGCGCCGGCGTCCGGACGGGACCTCTCCGGCGTCCGGACGGACCAAGTTTGCACTCTCTGGATATTTTTCTCTCACAGGCGTCCGGACGGATCGATTCAGCGTCCGGACGGCTTAGGGCGGCGAAAATGCCTATATATAGCCCAGTCCGGATTTGAATCTGATATCTTAGTTTTTATTTCAGCTTTCTTTACATTTCTCTCTGTCGGACCACTTGTAATAGAATATCCTTCATCTGGGGAAGGAATTCAGGGATAGATAAGAGAGAGAATAGGAAGGATAGAAGGTGAGCGCTATATTCAAGTGGTTGTAATGACGGTCTACGCACCTATTTCAATGGAATCTACTTCTATGGCCGGCTAATCTTCTGTCTAAGGTAAAGATGAAACTCTAACCTATTGTAATGAATATGTTTCATTAGAACTTCTTGCTTTCATTATTTGAATCCATGTTGTATGATATAGAACTAAAATCCTCTTTCATTATATGTTATCGTATTTTTACGACATACAACCAAGGGCTCATTGATTCGTGCAACTCAACTAAGATAGATTATGCCTTGAAAGACGCGTTGTGCTGTCAGATAATCCGTGCCTTAGAGACGGGTTATACTGATAAGACAATTCGTGCTAAGCAAAGATAATCTATGCTAGTTGGTATACACGAATATCTTAAACAAGTATAGTGCAGATTAACTATCTACACAGTGCTCAACGGATTCGAATAATGAACATTCATAAATTGGAACATTCATGTCATTACAAAAAGATTAGAGTGGATTCAAGCCTTAGATATTTCTTCCCGAAACTTTTTAAATCAATTTATTACTCGTATTTTCATTTCTAGTTTCAAAATTCACACAACAGAACAACCTACGATTTTTCTCAAATTAAGAGTAGGATTCAATTAAAAGTAATAACCAATTCACCCTGTCTCTGTGGATCGATACTCAACTTGCTGCTATACACCTTTTTACTAAATCAACTTACAGCACAAGTAGTTTAATTTACTCTGATACGGTCTAGACAACGACATATTTCGAGACCGATCACCGGCCCATCAAAATGCACAAGGGCCGGCACCACCGCGGTATCCACCAAATTCCTACAATCCTCCGGGTCCCTCCACGGGTCCCAACTCTTACCAACCGCCTAACCGGCGAAGCTTGGAGGATACCTTGCAAATGTTCATGCAAGGGCAAGCAAATGTTAATGAACAGAACACTCAAGCCATTGGGGACATTCGCTCCCAACTCACCAAATTGACCACCACATTGGGGACCATGCAACATGAGAAAGGGAAATTTCCAGCCCAACCTCAAGCAAACCCCCAAGGTCAACATTTTGTACAAGGAGAATCTCCTTCGGGGTCAAATGTGGAACAAGCAAAGGCAATCACCACTTTGAGGAGTGGGAAAGAGGTCGATAAGACCATTCTCCCAAAAACTATCCCCACTCCTCCTTAGGTGCCTACTCCACAACCCCAAGATGATGACCCGGTGAGTGTTTTACCTCAATCTCCCCCCATTTCCGCATCCACATCTACTCCTATGGGAGAACCCATAGTCTCAACTTGCCCAATGCCGGCCCCATTTCCACAAAGATTGAGGCCTCTACCCAAGTTGACAAACTCCAACGAGATATTTGAGCTTTTCAAACAAGTTAAGATCAATATCCCGTTGCTTGATGCAATCAAGCAAATACCTTCGTATGCAAAATTTTTGAAAGACTTGTGCACAATCAAGCGCAAGCACAACGTGCAAAAGAAGGTGTTCTTGACTCAACAAGTGAGTTCGATCATACAAACCCCCATTGCACCAAAGTATAAGGACCCCGGGTGTCCTACGATTTCTGTAAGAGTTGGGGGGAAGGTTGTGGAGAAAGCCCTGCTTGACTTGGGGGCTAGTGTGAATTTGTTGCCATACTCGGTGTATGAGCAACTTGGGTTGGGGGATATGAAACCAACCTCGGTGACCCTCCAATTAGCTGACCGTAGTGTCCGGGTACCGAGGGGATTGGTGGAAGATGTGCTTGTCCAAGTGGACAACTTTGTGTACCCGGTGGACTTTATAGTCCTTGATACTTGTCCCACGTCGAATCTTCAAACCCAAACGCCCATCATACTTGGAAGGCCTTTCTTGGCCACGTCCAACGCGGTGATCCATTGTCGAAATGGGCTACTTAAGATGACGTTTGGGAACATGACCCTTGAGCTCAACATTTTTAACATTGGGAGCCAAATGGGGGATGATGATGACATCCGTGATGTGAGCGTTATAGACGCACTTGTTCAAGAGCACGTCGATTGTCATCTCTTTTTCGACCCCCTAGAGGCTATGCTTACTATGGAAGAGACTGAGTTTCTAGATTCTCCCGAGGTTGAGTACATTTACTCCCTCCTGAATGAAGAAGAGGTGTTGGGTACTGAAAAGTGGGTGCCCAACTTTGAAAAACTACCATCACCGATAGCTCGGGCTCTACCATCTTCTGTTAAACCACCCAAGCCCGAGCTCAAAAGTTTACCATCTACCTTGAAGTATGCTTTCTAGGGGAATTCTGAAACTTTCCCGGTTGTCATCTCATCCAGTCTAGACAATCCCCAAGAAGCTGCTTTATTGGAAATTTTGAGGGCCCACAAATCTGTTTTAGGGTGGACCATTGCTGATATTCACGGGATCAGCCCGCTTTTGTGCACTCACCGCATCTATCTCGAGGATGATGTTAAGCCATCTTGCCAACCTCAATGGCGTTTGAACCCGATCATGCGAGATGTGGTGAGAGATGAGGTTCTAAAGTTACTGGATGTGGGTATCATATACCCGATAGCTGATAGTAAATGGGTCAGCCCCATCCAGGTTGTGCCAAAAAAGTCTGGCGTCACTGTCGTGACCAATGAGAGTGGGGAGTTGATTCCCACTCGAGTGGTCACTGGTTGGCGCGTCTGTATAGACTATAGGAAACTCAACGCCGGTACCCGGAAAGACCACTTCCCTCTTCCCTTCATTGACCAAATGTTAGAGAGGGTGGCTGGCCATGCTTTCTACTGTTTCCTAGACGGGTACTCGGGGTATAATCAGATAGAGGTCTCTCTGGAAGACCAAGAAAAGACTACTTTCACATGTCCTTTTGGCACCTTTGCATATTGTCGCATGCCCTTCGGGCTTTGCAATGCCCCCGGCACCTTCTCTCGGTGTATGACGGGCATCTTTAGCGACATGATCGAAAAAATTGTAGAGGTGTTCATGGATGATTTTTCTGTGTTCGGGGACTCCTTTGAGTCTTGCTTGGAGAATCTTGAGAAGGTTCTTGTTAGATGTGAGGAGAAAATTCTAGTTTTAAATTGGGAGAAGTGCCATTTTATGGTCACTCATGGTATTGTCCTCGGTCACATCATTTCTTCAAAGGGGATTGAGGTAGATCAATCAAAAATAGAACTTATCTCTAAGTTACCTACCCCTAAGTGTGTCAAGGATATCCGTTCTTTCCTTGGACACACTGGATTCTATTGGCGCTTCATTCAGAATTTTAGCGCCATTTCTCGTCCCTTGTGTCACTTGCTATCAAAAGACACAACCTTTGTGTGGACGAATGATTGTGAGGAGGCCTTTTCAAAACTCAAAGTCGCTCTCACGACTCCTCCAATCATGCAATCCCCTAACTGGAGCTTACCATTCGAGCTCATGTGCGACGCTAGTGACTATGCCATTGGGGCGGTCTTAGGTCAAAGGGATGGTAAGGAGCCTCATGTCATTGCTTATGCAAGCAAGACCCTGAATGATGCCCAATTGAACTACACGACCACTGAAAAGGAGTTGTTGGCGGTGGTATTTGCTCTTGATAAATTCCGGTCCTATCTCATAGGATCACGCATTGTGATTTACACCGACCATGCCGCCCTCAAATACCTCATGACCATGCCTGATGCTAAAGCTCGGCTAATTAGGTGGGTATTACTCCTACAAGAGTTTGACTTGACCATCAAAGACAAAAAGGGGGTTGAGAATGTCGTGGCGGACCATTTGTCTCGCCTCGAGTTTGAGGATCATACCTGTAACATACCCATTCCCGACTCCATTCCTGATGAGCAACTCTTGGCCATTTCAAGTTGCCCGTGGTATGCTGATATTGCCAATTACTTGGCCACGGGACAACTCCCATCACATTGGACTCCTCAAGATAGGAGAAAATTTCTGGCTGAGGTGAGGAGATTCGTCTTCGATGATCCCTAACTCTTTAAATTCTGCCCGGACCAGATTGTCCGGCGGTGTGTGCCCGATGATGAACAAAAGTCAATCTTGACCTTTTGCCACACCGAGGCATGTGGCGGGCATTTTTCCTCAAAAAAGACAGCTGCTAAAATTTTGCAGTGTGGCTTCTATTGGCCTCACATCTTTAAGGATGCCTTTGAATTCTGCAAGGCTTGCCCGCGCTGTTAAGAGTTGGGTGCTTTATCCCGGCGTAACATGATGCCCCTCCAACCTATCTTAATCATTGAAGTTTTCGATTGTTGGGGCATCGATTTCATGGGTCCTTTTCCCAATTCGTTTGGGAATCTCTACATTCTGTTAGCCGTGGACTACGTGTCCAAATGGGTGGAGGCCATTCCAACCCGAACCAACGACCACTCTGTTGTGGTCCGATTCCTTAAGGAGAACATCTTCTCCTGGTTTGGGATGCCTAAAGCCCTAATCAGTGATCAGGGCACACAGTTCTGCAATCGCCCTATGGAAGCCTTAGTTAATAAATATGGGGTCAACCACAAAGTGTCCACTGCGTACCACCCACAGACCAATGGCCAAGCTGAATTGGCCAACCGTGAAATCAAGCACATCCTTGAGAAAACGG
Source organism: Arctostaphylos glauca (assembly GCA_019985065.2). NCBI lineage: Eukaryota > Viridiplantae > Streptophyta > Magnoliopsida > Ericales > Ericaceae > Arctostaphylos > Arctostaphylos glauca. The sequence goes on from JAHSPW020000005.1 coordinate 11,144,779, forward strand.
TGAACCCGAATCGCAAAGATTGGTCTCTTAGACTAATTGATGCTTTGTGGGCTTACCGTACTGCTTACAAAACTGTGTTGGGCATGTCTCCTTACCGCTTGGTATATGGCAAAGCTTGCCACTTACCGGTGGAAATGGAGCACAAGGCTTTTTGGGCTATCAAACAATTGAATTATCGGATGCCCGAAGCCGGTGCCCACCGCAAGCTCCAATTGGATGAGCTTGAAGAAATCCGCCGGGATGCTTATGACAATGCCCACATTTACAAGTGTAAGGTCAAGGCCTTTCACGACAAGAACATTGTCCGGAAAACATTCACACCGGGCCAAAAGGTCTTATTGTACAACTCGAGGTTGCATTTATTTCCAGGAAAATTGCGATCCCGGTGGGGAGGGCCCTACATTGTGAAAACCGTCTCCACTCATGGAGCGGTTGAACTTGAGAACCCCAAGAATGGAACAACTTTTAAGTTGAATGGTCACCGGTTAAAGCCTTACATTGAAAAATTTGATCCTGAGGAATCCTTTGAGGAATTGAGAGACCCGGTCTATGACGGGTCCGATGTGAACAATGTGGACCCCAATCCTTTGGGTCCGTGAGCCTTATTTGAAGTCTAGGAGACTATAAATCCATGGAGTATGTGATACCTCCAGTGTTTTCCGTGCTCGAACGGCATCAGCTGGTCTGGTATAGCCACCTTGTCAAGCTACGTATGTAGTACCTTGAGGTTGGGTCTGACGGCAGGCGCGTGGACAATGAGAAATCTGTCTGAACCCTTTCGGCTTTAGTGTCAAGTTCCGTGGAGATTTCTTCAAAGCGGAATGAAGGGGTAAGGAATTTGGGGGGACCCCCTCCAAAGGGAGTGGTAGCCTATTAGATGATGGCGCTGCTTCTCAAGATATTGTTGAACCCCACGCATACTGTCCTTCCAACAATAGGGAAACACAGCCTTCGACAAGGAAGAAAAGTAGTACTCGTGTCCTTCGCGTGAAGAAGTTGGTGGATTTATTGCTTACTTTCATTTATTGTCAGTTTTGGACTAACCCGCTAATGAAATTTTGTGTTTCCATGAAGTTATGTTTGCTCTTAGTAGGTAGTTGGTGGTTCAGTCTTCGCAAGGTGTACACGCTACCACATCAGCCTTGGTAGTTTGGGTCTAAGTACGGGGTGATTGCGGCATTCAAGAGCCCAAAGTCATGGGTGTAGCTATGTGCTACGGTTGTTAGTCCAACAAAGCTCCGGCGATGATCCTATGTGACTAGCTATGGTCCACAAGTTGGAGCAGAAAGAGTACACCTTGGAAGCCCTCCCAATGACAAACAGTGCACGTGACGAGAAATCCTCAAACTTGGTCGAGGTATATGGTGGTTGACATTCCACCTCGCAGGTATGATCGTCCCTCTTTTATGCTTAATGGTGCGTTGTCTTCTTGCATTGAGGACAATGCAATTTTCAAGTTGGGGGGAAGGGTTAGTTCAATCTTAGTGTTAATTGAGTCGTTTTGTCCCATTTTTTTCAATTATTGTTCCATTTCCCATGAAAGTAGAGTTGAAACCTATGCTTGATAAATTGGATTTGTACAAGAGGCATGCATGCGATGTATTTGTCATTGAGCAACAAAGTCAATTCACACACATAAACATGAACTATTTGGAACACTATGAGCTAAGTGTGTAATTGGGTGATTTGATCATATAGAGTGGAGATTTAATTTGAAAAGCATCCCGCACTCAATCTTCATATGAAATCCATGCCATGCTCATTTCATGCTTAACATCTTGCATGCATCAATTTGGAATCCATTATGTACGGAGAAAATGAAATTAGGCTATCTTTGCATGATTGAACCACACAAGTGTCCCATAATCCAAATTTCGAACCAAGTCCGAGTCATCCAATTTTTCACGAAACAATTAGGAAACCGGATGTTAGGAGGTGTTTTGAGAGTGTTTGAATGGGTGATGAAAAGAAGAGGGGTCAAAAAGATGAAGAATTTGGGGCATAAGCAGAAATCAGACAGAACCAACCTCTATCGATAGAGGAATGTTCCTATCGATAGAGGATCAGTGCAGAAACCAGACAGATTCAACCTCTATCGATAGAGGTTTGTTCCTATCGATAGAGCAATTTGTTCAGCATTCTCTATCGATAGAGGATGATTCCTATCGATAGAGCCAAAGGCCAAATTGGACAGAAGGTATCTCTATCGATAGAGGTTGTCTCCTATCGATAGGAGCAAGCAAAAATTTTCATCAGAAGACTTCTCTATTGATAGAGACCACTTCTCTATCGATAGAGAACCCAGAATTTGGAAAAACCCTTTAAAAACACCCGAACCTTTTCATTTCTTTCACCCAAAATTCACACCTCCTCACCAAGAATCACGATTTTCTCCCCCATTTGCTCCGAAACGCCCCCAAATCTCGCACCTTTCCCGAATCATCCCGAAATCCTACCCTATATATATCCAAAACCCCTCACCCACTTTCCTCCAACCGAAATTTCGTGCCCTAACCCTCAAAATCCGAAATTTCAACCTCAAACTCCGAAATCAAGCACCAATGGCTCGTTCTAAGATCCCCAATGTGAGTGAAGAGGAAGAATTTCAAGAAGAAAGGAGTGATGAAACCCGAAGGAGGGAATAAATCCAAAGGGGTAAGCGTAAGGCCGCCGAAAGTTCGGGGAAAAAGAAAAAATCTAAGGAGGATCCTAAAACCTCGGCCAAACGAGAGTGGGAAAATTCAATGGCGAACCGCAAGGTCACGTGCGAAAGAATGGTTCACGTGAAGATATTGGGGAAGAAGAAGCGGTCCTCATTATTGATAGTAGGGGGTTGAAAAAATGGTTTGAGCCGGTCAAGGGGTATATCCTACCCATAGTGAAAGCTTTCTTCACGAATATGCGACTCCCCGAGGGGGAAATCACCCAAATAACGTCGACCGTGCGGGGTAAGCGAATTCTAATCACTCCAATGGTCATTACATTTTACTTGGGGTGTCCTGCATTTGATGAGAGTATTTGCACCTTCCCACGCGAGGAAGAGGTGTATGATCCCCGCTTCTATGCGGATATGATGTTCTCCGACCCTAATGAGTTCCATGGCCAATTCCCCGTTGGGAGGCTTAAGGAGGAGTATAGGCTCCTAAACAAGATCCTGCATTACAATCTCTATCCCCGAGGGGTGGAGAACATTCTTGGGGCAAAGGAGGTCCAGTTAGTCTACTCCTTCCTGCACGATGACGTGATAGATGTTGGGAGATATATTTTTAGGCAGTTGGTGGAATTCAGGACCAACACAATGCGTAGGGCGAATTTCCCATACCCGGCAATGATCACCCAATTGTGCCTCAACATGGGAGTGGAAGAGAGATCAAACGATGCATGGACTGAGGGTCTGGGACCCATTTCTGGGGTCACTACAAGTAAGAGCAAGGCCCACTCTCGAGACCTAACCGCTGTGAGACCTCCACCAACAGTTAGAACCCACGTCCCTTCAGCTTCTCGGGTCAGTACAAGGACTTCAGGCCCCTCTGTGGCAGTGCCTGAAGAAGACTCCTTCAAGAAAAAGATGTGGAAGATGATGAAAAAGATCTTCTGTCGTCAGTCCGAGATCATGAAAACACAGAAGAAGATTCTGAGACGACAGAAATTCACCATGGATTATGTGGCTGCACAGACAGGGCGCCCATACATTTCTGAGGAAGAGGAGAGCGAGACAGAAGAGGAGGTGAGCGGGGACAGTGAAGAAGAGGACATCGAGGAAGAAAGTTTTTAGAAGGAGTAGGGGGACAAAGTTAAAATAAGATCGAGTCATTGAGTCTAGCCAGTTGTGTGTTTTTTTTTCTTTTTATTGTAGTCGTCATGGTATGGTGCACCGGGTGCACATTTGTATTGTCACAACACTGGCAAAGGGTAGATGACCTAAGCCACATATTAGCCGGTGTCATGTCTTGTACTCAATTTTGCTATAAAAACCATGAATGTTATAAGCTTTTGAAGTCCTAATCGATTCTAATTACAATTTGGATTCTATCTTAATACATGTTTGAGTAGTTGCATGTTTCTAGCACTTGCATTCCTATATCACATTGCTATGTTCCATCAACGCATACCAGAATACTTTCTTTGTGGTTGCGCTTATTCCTTGAAAGCATAACCACATCTTCGGTGTGTATATTCGCGCAAGTTAGGGATGCAAAGTTTAAGTCATGAAGTGCACAATTTATTTTGAGAGCAAACTGAGAGATTTGGAATCAAGGCTCGTTTTGGTTAACATTGCTTGATAAAATTCTAAGCTCACTTGTTCCTTATAGTTCATGAATGGTTGTGCGTGTTTACATTGCTCATACTTGCTAAATGCACCGAGTACACATGGAAACTACGAAAATCAAGCATGGTTGATAATTAGACTTGCATGGGAAATAAACTGTCTTTTCTGTTGTTAGTATGATGCGTTGCTAGGGGCTAGCAACCTTCAAGTTGGGGGGTGTGATGAGCGCATGATATTGCATAATAACGTGACTCAACATACTCATTTTGGCAATTATGCGTAGGCAAATGTTTTTATTTAGTTAATATTGCACGCGTAGTTGTCTTTCTACCCTTTCAGGTTTGCGAGCGCTAAATAAATGCCCAAAAGGTTCTTCCATTACTTAAGGCCTCGGAATCATTGGTGATATTGATGGAGGACCAATTGAAGGCTCGGGAGGAGTGAAAGTGAGCCCGGATAAAGAATTGAAGTCTGAAGCCTCTCTATCGATAGAGGTTTATCCCTATCGATAGAGCCTAGCAAGGAACCAGGAAAAAGAGCCCTCTATCGATAGAGGTTCCTTCCTATCGATAGGAGGCTAAATCAAAGAAGACCAGAAGACTTCCCTATCGATAGAGGCATCTTCCTATCGATAGGAGGCTGAATCAATTAAAAACCAGAGGACTTCTCTATCGATAGAGAGATCCTCCTATCGATAGAGAACCTGTTACGTTTGATTCTGTGGGGCCGACTTTTACTCGAATTTTGGGCCGAATCACTAAATAAGAAGCTTCTTAAATTGCCATTGTGGAGGGTAGAATATTACTTTCACCTAGTTTTTGTTAGGATATTTTATTTTAGGTTGTATTCTTTGGCTAAAGGGGTCTCACATACACAATACACAATACACTTAGCCATATATTAGATTTTAAAGTTCTTGAGAGCTCTTTTTGCTTTCCTATTGCTTTAATATACTGTTCTTCATTTGTTTTTCAGTAATTCTTCAAGTTTTGATAAGTTCTTAATCCCTTAAGTGTTCTTCCCCTTTGAATCTTTGAATTCTCTTGGAAGCACTTAAGTTTAGCAAGTTCTCTTTATATTTCTTCCTTTAGTATTGTTCTTCTTACTTTAAAATCTGATTCCATTCTAGTTTTGTTTAGTTCTTTCTTATTGTCTTTAGATAATCTTGTTCCATTATGTTTTCTTTCATTTCTATATTGTTCATGTCAAAGTATGAGTAGTTAATTTAGTGTGGGTTAAGTCTAAATATGAAGTTCAATTCAAAACCATGTTGGTCTCTATCTTCTCCAAATTTGTTAATGCCATTGATGGATCTTTCTAAGCTTTTTCTTATGAAATAAAAATGAGGAGTTAAGTCCTTGCTTAGATATAGCCATCCTTAGAGTTGGTATATCTAATACTTGGATCGATGTCCTTCATCTTTTAATCCTATTTCCTTAAAACTTGAAAGATCCGTCAAAACCATTTTAAGAATTTAAATCCTGATTTTCATCGAAGAATTTTCCGATCTAAAACCCGGGACCGGGGGTTAGATTGAGTTATAAGGAGAAGAGATAGACCAACGAAAGATTTGAATGAACCAAACTTTAGGACTTAACCCCACTCCTTAATCTAGTTTTAATCCTCCTTTTAGTTGATATAATTGCTTAACCGCACCAAACAAAACTTTGAGGTTGACGTCTGAAACGTCGAAAGCACCAATTTGCGTATTCTCTGATTACAACGTTCTTTTCCCTGTGGATCGATACTCCGGACTATCCATATACTCATTTTTTACATATTTTGAGGAAAGTCCAGTTTTATGAAATTAAACCACTGACATTGGGCCGGCACCCTAACGACATACTCTTGCCGATCCGGTCAAGTACCATTGAAATTGTTACTTTTTGTGTTAGAAAAAACCGAATAAAGCAACTTACTTGATTTTCAAATCATGCAAAAGTAAGAGAACATTACAGTGTGGTCCCATTTGGCCTCACTATTTTTTTTGGATTATTTTTTGTGTCTCTATTCAATTTTTTTTTTCATTTGTTGTTTTGGTTTGAATTTTTTGTAGATTATTGGTTTGTCTTAATGAAAGAAATCTAAAAAGTATAAAATTACGTCCAAAAATTAAAAAAAAATCACTAAAAACGACGAATAAACTCAAAAAAGTCAAGTTCTTTTTTATTATTTTTGTCTTTTTTGTCTTTTTTTTAACATTTAGTCCATGATTTATAACTTTTCTGAAAGTTCTTATCGAGATGAACCAATAATTCATAAAAGGTTAACGAAAAATAAAAAATTACAAAAATTTTCATATAAGAACAAAAAAAGAAATTCATAATCTAGTCAGTCCAAATGGATGTTTTAAATAGAAATTTGAGTCTTACTTCTCATTCAATTGGAATACATTACATGAATTTATTTTGTCCAATAAGCTCTCTACGAAGCATTGAAAAAGTCTTGATTTTTTGGACTATTATCTCTAAAGTGAATTTTGTTCTGTCTTTCTCTAAGGGTTCGTTTGAATTGAGGGGAGAG